>OX336342.1:7443200-7922822 GCA_946902875.1 Nematopogon swammerdamellus
GTTATTTTTAAATAAATACTTATAAATAATATTTACCTAGATGTAATATTACTTCTTAGTTATATTGCTTGAATCTGTCATAGTCTTTCACATTGTACAAGTTATGCTACTTAATTGTTTCCAACTGTAAATATGTTGATTCCATAATAAATAAAAAAATCCAATTCGATTTTAAGGACAGGTCATACATACATCGTACTTGTGTGGGGGCAGGTACTTAAAAATAATAGCCCCACTTCATGTCACCCCCGTGCATGTCGTAAAAGGCGACTAAGGGATAAGGACTAGATGCCGTGCTAAAGGGCGACAGGCTAGCCACCTCTCACCTTGGTACGGTTCCACCGAGTCATACAGCAGGTGAGCATTCATTTGTACCTTACTTGCTGCTTGATAGGTTATCTTGTCCGAATGCTTTGCTAAACGTGGTGGTTGGTATTGTAATGTAATTTACTAGAGTACTTGCAGCACAAAACCGACTACTCTGCTTACCCTGATTATCGGGATAGAGCGTGTGGTGTGTGTGTGTGTGTGTGTCATACATACATACATACTTATAACTCCAACGATCTTTCATGATCTCTGGCAGTGCATGAGTTTCGTAAATAAACGAACTGAATAAAATCGGTCCCGCGGGCCGCCCCGCCCTGCCCATCAGCTCGTACGGAGATCTAGCTTGTGAGAAAGGGAGACTTTATTTGTTGCTCAAACTAGCGACTGCTCAAACTTTCCAACATCAGGAGTTTGGGTATTATTTATCAGAGCCTTTTGATCCCTCCGTGATATGTACTGACGACTACGAAATTGGTATTTTTATCCTGACATTATTGGCTATACATATATACACACCACTTCCTGTATCCCGAAAATCGGGGTAAGCAGAGGTGTTGTGCTGCAAATTTTCATGTGACTATATTTTCAACCAATAATAATAATGTAATTTTAACGGAACGTTGATGTTAAATTAAATATATTATTAGTTATTTAAAATTTACCTAAAAAATTAAGTTTTTCTATCTTTTGTCTTTCAACAATGCAATGTATAAAAAGCCTGTGGCGCCATCTATTATTCAATAGTGTGACTAATAGATTTTTCGGACGTTTGTTGTATGGGAGCCCCCCTTAATTTTTAACATTTTCTTATTTTTCTTATTTGTTATATCCGCCATAGTAACACATATTCTGCGAAAATTTCAACGGGCTACCTATTACGGTTCAAGAGATACAGCCCTCGGAAAGACGGACGGACGAACGAATAGGCTTCCGTACGGAACGGAAACCTAAAAAACCATAATTTTTAAATTACATTCAACAAAATTTATAAGTTCATGCGTTCTAGAGTTCATGTTTAGTTTTATTTAGTTTTTTTTTGTACAACCAATAATGGTGCATAAATAAAACGTTTGAAATAATAAAAAAAACTAAATTGGTTTCTCAGTGAAGTGCGTGTTCTCACACGTTCACACTAGACGTTTTATCTTTTCTTATTTAGCTCACGATTTTTAACATCGAATACAAAAAAAACCTCCCCTGAATATTGTAATTTAGTTCAAATATATTACGTACAGTTTCCCAGGACCAAATCGCTCGAAATCCTTTTTTCGGAGCCAAGGTAAAACTAATTTAGCTTACTGGCGAACGTTACGACGAGGGGAAAAATTGAGGGAAAAATGGGTAGCGAAATGTTCGTAAAAAAAAAAACCCACTTCTACTATTCAGCCAGACCCCGCCCCGGGCCCGACTTGTCTAGGCACATGTGGTTAATTTATAGCAACAGGGCACTCGCATTTCCCGCTTTTTACGCCGGTTCATATTCCAGACTTCGTGGGCGGAAACTCTGAACTTATTCCGTCTCTACCTACGTTTAAAGCCATCTAATAAATTGAGATTCACATGTAGAACCTTATCAAATTAATTCACCCTCGCTATGTGCAGTCTGAAGATGGACGCATAATGAGAAAATGGATGTAACAAGGTCCTTCAATAGTGGCACACAGGCACAATACACACGCGCAGAGATAGGCACACGTGAGCACACGTGTGAGTGAAATGTTGCCATAGAAAGCAAGGCTGGCGGAGGGGCTGGGGCGAAGCAAGGTAGATTGAATAATCAATCAGGCGTGTTTTACGTAGCGCAGTCGTTTAACAAGTCGCTGAGCAGAGTGGGCCAATTTTTTATTCGGGATTTAACGCATAAGTTAAAAAGCTCGCGGTAAGCCTGAAATTCATGCGGCCTCGTCTCTGCCGGCGAGAGAAGACGGAATAAGTGAAAATGTTTACCGATTTCGAGCTGGATTATTGTAATTTTTTAGGGTTCCGTATACATACGGAAGCAAATCTAGTAATCTAAGCCTACGCGCCGGCTGTCTGTCTGTCTGTCCAACTGCTGTATCTTTTGAACCGTATTAGGTAGCCGGTTGAAATTTTCACAGAATATGTGTTATGGCGGATATGCCAGCAATAATAAAAAAAAAAAAAAATAAGGAGTCCCCATACAAGAAACGCGCTAAGAATAGATTAGTACTTAATTCACACTACTAAATAATATATGGCGCTATAGGTAGTTTGCATTTATATTAGGACGTTTTTTTATTTATTATTTTTTTTTATTATTGTTAGGGTATTAAAAAAATTGCTTATGGTTATTGTTTTGTTTTTGCTTATCGTAAAAACGGTAATACATACAATCATTAAACGTGATGTGATTACATATAGTGCAAACTCTAAAGTAAAACAACTAATAAAAACTATCCCTCTTACGCGGGGTTACGGAACCCTCGGTGCGCGAGTAAGACTCGCACTTGACCTGTTTTGTTATTTAGTCCCTTCGTGAATATTGTAATTTTTTTTTCATATTTTATGTATGATTCTAGAGAGATAAAAACAGCTTAATATCTTGTCATCTAAATCCGAGTACGGAATTAAGTGCTCTGAGAGAGTTAAAATATCCGCATTCGGAAATACCTAAGTGTAGAAAATTTTACAGAGTAGGAAGAAGTGGCGTCGTATTTTTGAGGACTGATTTACACGGGGCGAGATTTTCGCCCTTCTGAGGAGAGAAGCATCTATTTTATTTCGTGGCGAGGCTGTTTTATTTCCCGCTGTGGCGATTTGCATTGGCCCGCAAGATCACCTGATCTGAACATTCCAGACTATATAGTGTTTATTTCAAGTCATTGGCCTGTATGAATTGAATAAGTCACACTCTCCAAGCCCTGAATGGCAACCTTGGACAAGAAATTGTGAACATTGTTCGGAAGAATTGAGAAGAATGATGTCATAGTTTGAATGATCTTGAGTACATATTTCATGTAACTTTACGAAGTTTAAATAAAAATATAAAAAAATAAAATCATAATTATTTATTACAAAAAAAAATTATAGCTAGATAACAAAATGGATCATCACTTGCGCCAGCTTGAATTTTGTCTACAATTATCAAATGCGCACTGATATTCAGAATTGTTTTAAAATGGTTGGATTTTACTGGCTCCACCGAGGCAATGAACACTCCACTCCATTCTCAAACAAACATTGAAATATTTAATAATTTTTTTATGCTTTTTATTTGATTTAAATTTGTAGTACCACCACCCTCAAGTACATTAGACCTATACCAATTTACTGCTGAATGTTTTATTTAACAAAATAAAACTCACATCAACATATTTAAATTAAAATGTTGGAATACCTCCCCTCCGGCTCTCGCCTCCGGATCACGCTCACATGAGCGCCGAGGAGCCGGTCGAGAGAGGTGTGGCCTCAACAGGGTTGGCAGTTACGTCACGTTTTTAAACGAAAACCAACATAATTTTTTGTACGTTAACTGACACGGTTGTTTACATCACCTACAATATCCGTGATTTCAGTTCAAAACACCTTGGCGAATTAGGTGCCGTGTGAGTGATTCCTTTGGTCGTGCCGGCTGCACTGAACTGAACGAAAAACACGAACTATTTACATAGCCGTTTCGACCGATCTTTTATTCAGTGCGGTGGTATCAACCCAGCCGGGTTAAACCCTGCCAGTAAGGTAAGAAAGGAAGGGACGTACAGTTTTACGTGGAATCGAACCCGACCGAACCACGGTCAGCTTCCAACGGTCGAAAGAATATATTTTGAATTAAAAATCTTTACTAAGCTTATTTAATGTGAAGAATGATTATTTTTTCACAGTTTTACTTTATCTAGGTACTACTGCTCACTGCAGTTACTGTCTACTACAGTTTTAGTCTACGACAATGCGCACTCTCGTGACCCTTCCACGGTGCCCTACGGTTCCGCGGAACACCTTTTAGGAACCGCTGGCCCAGCAATAGTCCCTAAAACTTCTGGCATGGGATCTTTTTTTCAGAATTTTTTTATGTAAGTAATGTTTTTTTTATTTATTTATATGTATATATTTTGCAACTCGCTTGCAGAAAATGAGCAACTTTGCTTTATGACTGAAAATGTTATTTTCAGTCATGAAAAACACGAAAAAGCGCGATTTCGCGAGGAGAGGTGAATATGGCTCTGTTGACTGGACCATAGGTCGCTCATGCATATTTTAGATTAGATTTTATACAGGGTGTTAAAACGGCGAGTACATTAATTTCGCCAGCGCAATCCTCATGTTTTTCCTAGACAAAAAAGTTAATAAAGTTTTTCTCTAAAGTGTCTAGTTTTCGAGATATGAATTTTTTAAATGTATGTTTTCGTCTAGTGTAATTTAACGCGTTGATGCCGCTCCGCACCCTCCACCTGCCAACCTCCAGTCCTCCACTCACAAAGCTAAACCACGCCCCTTCCGCCAACACCTCCGTCCGAGGCGCTCACGTCTCACCCGCTCTTCACCCCTCCGCGTCGCCCTGTTGCCATTAGATCATTTTTACACTAAAATAATCAATTAGTTTGTATGAAAACTGTAACTTTTTATTTAAAGGGAATTCAGAAAAAAAGTTACTTGACTTTTTTGTTACTCTTGATTCCAATAATCATTTCCTAAATTTAATGTACTCGCCGTTTTTACAACCTGTATATAATATTAGATTTAAACGTATAGAGTCGCCCAACCGGGGCAGGGGTGACTTTCTCTCAATGTGGTGGCAACCCTGAAGGTGTTGGTGTGGCGTAGCCTCCGGTTTTCCCATTTAGACCCCGCCATTAATTCCGGGGAGAGTATCTTCCAGAGAAATACGACTTTTAATATAATCATATATTTTGATTTAGATGCTCGCATTACTTTGGAGGCTTTTTTCCGGCGGCTAAGAGAATGGATGTCGTAATGTTTGTTTACACTCTAATGAAGCGAGTCCTTTATACCTCTAAATGTTGAAAGAGATGACGTTTAAATTAAGACTGAAATGCTCTTACCTTATATTAAAAGTATGAGCCCCCTCGTTTCACTTATTTATGATCAAAGTAGGTGCTTTAAGGTAAGTAAGTAGGCTGTGATTTAAATAACGTGAAAATGTTGTTTACCTGTTTGCTAATTAAAGGACGACATTTTCGCCGTTCCCATGTTTGCGTTTATCGAAAACAAAATAATTAGGTTTTGTTAACAGAATGAACTTCTATCGGAGGCAGTGTAATCGAGTTGGACGGAAAATAAATTTCCGCACGACAAAGACATAATGAAACATTAAAGGGCGTTTTGTAATTGACTTACCGACTGAGTACTTGAGGGACTCAAGTCTGAACTAGGTTATTAAAGAAATTAATTAAAATAAATCTGGGTCTACTCCACTTTTAGTATAGTACTGGGTCCTGTGTCCCGCTTAATTACAAGTTAAACAGCCATATTTGAAATATTACGCTCCTGCATGGCACAAGTACTAATTATTTGTTAATCCAGGTTGATTTTGCAAAACAATAATATTAATAATAATGTTTTATTTAATAAACTATTGTTTAATAAACTAATGTTTAAATTTATATTAAAACAATAATTCAAAAGTAGTTGGTGGAGTAAATGGTGGATTGTATTTAGTTTTATTTAAGGCAGATCGTAGGATCAAAACGGTAAATGTATTTTTGTGTAATTTTCGGATACAATCATTTCTAATTTACCTTAACGCAGAGGGCAGTACTAAAACTGCTTGTTAGTCAACCTCAGGTGACTTATATTTACCCGAAATGTAATTTCGTCTCTGATCTTTTAAGCATTTACTATCTCATATTCCCTTGACGACCTGTGAAGCTCTCGTGTCTCGCTTTTCAAGAGATTGAAATGAAATACGCCCACGAACACGAAGAGACAAGAGTACGCATTACGAAGTACGACGCATAACGAAGTACGAGTACGGGTTGCGAAGTACGAGTGCGGATAACGAAGATCACGTCTCCTGCTTATTAGGAGACCCACAGGACGTGACTATTTTTCCTATGCTCTTTTTGTTTGGATTACTTTACAGAATGTTGGCTAGATATTTACTAGGATTATTTTCCAAAATAAAATAATAGATATGCGGCATTTATATATATTATACTATTGATTCAATTTTATATCATAAGCCCCTTTATTGTCGCACTGCTGGGTACGGGTTTTCCTCCATGAGGGTTAATTAAATCATGTATTTGTAACCACGGTGGCCAAGCTACTCTGTCTTAACAACATCTTTCGGCTAAAGGAGGGCCAGAAACTCCCTCCAAATTTTTTTATAAAAAAATAGCAGATTCTCACACTGCTGTATCGTTTTTTCAGCACCTCTGAGAGCGTTTGAGTTCTAAGCGTCCTTGTAAAAGTCCGGATTTTTATAGCTCCATAAAACTTGTTTTCCGCGTCCACTGGCTTACATTTGGCGGGCGTGTGTCTCACTTAAATAAGCACTTAAGGCTCCAGAGGACGTTACCTTATTTCCTATTAGCTAATGAAGTCCACACAAAGTGAAATTGACTCCCTCGCCGCACCGCACATATAAAACAGCACGTCTTCCTTCCCGGTGGGAGCGAATCGAATATCTACTTATTCAAATTGGAAAAATTTAATGTTAATTCTGTGAATAATTTGGCCTCTTGGCAATGTTACTTTTCCGAAGGTAAATCATCATTCCAATCTCATGCCACACAGTCGTTCATGACACCGCTTGGGATGAAAGTGAGTGCCAACTGATTTAGGACAATTCTCTTGAAGTCACTTTCACAGGAAGAGATAATTCAAATTCAAAGGAAGAATTTACTTTCACTGAAATCTGGGTTTGGTGTAGTAGTGCTCTACATTACGTTCTCCAAACCTATGTATGTCCAAACGTTCAACAATTCGTTCCACACACAAATTATGTAGATTATATTGATGTTTTTTCACATGGTAGATGAGTGGGTTTTTCGCGTTTGACGTCCACGGCATTAATGTTCTTCCGACAACCATTCTCGTTGATCATTTCGAAGACATCAAAATGCAATCTAGAACTTTACTGAAAGAAAACTGGTTTCCCTAATTGACTGCAGTCACTGCTGAAAGCGTACAACATCAAACTTTGTACTCACGCAGTCCTTAAAGTCCTCAATCCACATGTCTGGCAGTTTCGGAAAGTTGCTAAGACTCATCTGTCGAATAAGATTATGATCGGCGAATATACTCGCTCGCAGTAACGAACCACGCGCGACGTAGTTTGAAGCAGGATGCTTGATTAGATTAGTTGAGTAAGTGCCTTCGCTTTACGACTTCTCTTCCAGAAGTTGCAGCAGATGGAGCGCTTCGCTTGCAATGCTCGAATGAAGCGAATTTTCAAAATTAGTTCTTGGTGAAAACATCATACATATATTTATCTCTTCAAATCAACTTGGATGTACATTTCGAATGTGAAACAGTCTCAAATCAAGAATAAATTAAACCACTTAACCCCTTAACTTGTGCCTCTCACTCTAACAATGCGCGTTTTATTTTATTATGAAGAAATTATACAACTTATAAATAAATCCTATGGGAGAAACATGCATTATAAAATTATTAATGCTTTTCAATAAAAATATTTGGTACTCCACATAATAATAAAAAAAAACAAAAACTTTATAAACTTTTAGTTTTTTTTTTTCAATTATTATATGTGGAGTACCGAATTGTTTTATTGATAAACATTAATAATTTTATCATGCATGTTTCTCCCTTAGGATTTTTTTATAAGTTGTATAATTTCTTCATAATAAAATAAAATGTATGATAAACGGCCAATGTTAGAAAGAGAGGGTAGATTTAGGAAGGAGACCCCTTAAGGTAGTTAAGTAGGTCACCACCTCCGATTAAGTCTGTATATGTACGATTAGATAGGATGTATGTATCTTTGTAAAATTTGTCTGTGTATGTATTTATATTTCATACTACTGTCTACTTTTTAGTACTGCATTGTCCGCCCCTACATATTTTCCACATCCCAAAGGTTAGTTCGTAAAGAATGCCGCAAGGCATTAAACTCGCCTTTTGTAACCCTTTTATATAATGGTGTACAATAAATTATATTTTAATTTCATTTCAAGTCTCCTTCAACCGTTATTTGTTGATTAGGTAGTAGGTACTATGACATTTCTCATATACCTACACATTGGACAGCAGTTATCTGGTAGAGCTAAATTCGATTTTATTAATGCCGAAGCCTGAGGTTACACAGATCTACAAACTAATGTTGCCTCTCTGAAATCTATTTATTTATTTTATTTAATATAGGTACTTTATTGTTTAATATAAATTATACAACAAATGGCGGACTTATTTCCTAAGGCAATCTCTGCCGGTCAAGTCAACCACCCTATTACAACATCTATGAACAATTTAATTTAAAAAAGACAATCATTCTACTACATATATTTTTCTAGCTGGAGCCTCGGTCAAAGACAAATCTGCCCGGTTAAGCAGGTAGGTAACCCGACTGTATGTGCGTCCGTTAAATTAAACGAACTAGTTTGTAAAGTTTTTATTGTGGAAGGTCTAAATTAATTATCGTGTCGAATCTGAGCGATAGAGTCGGGTTAGTTCAGTGCGCGCCCGACCTCCGCACGCCGACCGCACGTCCGTCCTCTGTCAATGCCACGGCAGAATGTCCCGTATTTGCGGTCATTATTATTCAATGCGACCTTTACGTTTCTCTAAACTACCCACATGTTTTGACGATTCTCAAAGTCAACTAACATTAATTGGTAGCAAACGTTATTTTTTTTTTGTTTTTGTTTTTTAGTTTTTAAGTATACGTAAAGTTTTATATGAAAGTATTAGTATGGAGTTAGCGTAGGAAGCAATTATAGATGAAAGAGATAAATAATTGTAATAAAATAGGTAATAATAAACATGGGTCGATAATTTAAAAGCAGCCAATGAATAAACTTACTCGTAAGGGTATTGGAAATGCATACAATTTTAAAATCAAATATAGGATACTCCTTTTTTTTTTATCCATAGTATTCACACGCCATGTTTACACTTCTGAAAATGGATACGAAGCTGAGACGTAACGTATGTACATAGATATTTTGTTGACATCCTATTTTCGTGCGCTCGTAAAGAATTTTGCTTGCGTCATGGTGCTTTCGCCAGACAGAACTCACTCGGTGTATCCACTCATCAGCGCAGGCGCTTGATGGAGTGTTAAGTAATCACGTGTGAAAGGTATTGTATGGGATTGTACCTGTATTTTACAGCCCTGACCACAGGAACTGGGTCAAGGAAGCAATTGTTGCTCTACCCGCATTGAGTTGTTTCTTTCAGCGAGACGATTAAGTGTAAATGTGCACTTGAGTACTAACACAGTACTACAGACCCGAGGTAACTGCTATTGGATTTCTTCTTATGTTATTGTTCTCAGCCCCGTTTCAGAAAGCTGGAAGTAATGCGATCTTAGAGAGTGCTGAAGGTAAATTTTGCTTTTGAACCCTGTAAATGAATTTTGAGTGTTTTACATTTTTCACTTGCTCCAACATTCTTCTACAGTTAGTGGAACGAATTTGTTTTCAAGTTTTATACTAGTATATAGTTATAATATGTTTGTTTGCATAATAGACACGATGCTGTAATAACAATACAAACCGCAAGAATAAAACAGGAAAACGAAGAGGTAGCCCTTGACGTACTTAGCAAAATGTGGCATTTTCTTTTCATAGAAAATTAAGCAATCAATCACAAACTTTACTGCAAGGCGAAGTTCGGACGTCCGAATGTCCATGGGCGTCGTTATACACCTTATGGGTGGCTCGGCGCCACATGTCGCGCTTTCTATGACAAAAACGTACGGAGCGTCCGTATGTCGTGATTGGCACTTTCCGAATTCCTAAGCCCCGCGCGCAGCATTACTAGCAACCCCCGGCTGTGATTGGTTCACGCCGCATTACTATGCACTTACCTCAGCCTCCCCGCTCCTATTATATTCTAGCGGTTAGTATAGGCTCGGAGAGGACAGGCAGATAAACTCCAAAACCAGCTTGCATCAGCCTGAAAATTAATAAAAAAATATGACGAGCATTCAGACAAATACAACATAAAGACAAATATAAAGACAATAACAACATATAATTTGTACTAGATTAAGCCCGAGGCTTCGCTCGCAGAAATTCTAAAAGGGCAAAGGAAGTCACTGAGGGCGACGCCTAAGGCCGAGGTGCGTTCGGGTAAACGATATACTCTCTCGAAGAAAGTATGTCACCAAGCGCGAGGCCGAAGGCCGAGCTGCGTTCAGGTAAGTGATGTACTCCCTAGAAGAAGTAAGTCACTAAGTGCGAGGCCGAAGGCCGAGCTACGTCCATGTAAACTTACTTTCTTCGATATACCGTCTACTTGAACGCCCAACCCCTCTCTTCTCGCCTTTCCTCGTCTCTGCGTCTCGCTTAGTCTCACCTCGCCGTATTATAACGAGATTCTGTTCATTGTCATCGGCGAGTTAACAGCTTTGGACATCGCTGTGATAACCTGTTCTAGAGGTATTTTTTCTATCGTGTTGTTGTGGTTTTATCACGTGTGTCATGTCTGTGGAATCCGTTTGCTGACCGGCCGTAATGCTGGAAGTAACCAAGCTGTAAGCGGCACAATTATTATGGCGCCACACGCGGTAAGCAAGCGCGATGCGAATTCCGGCTTCTAAGTGATTTGGGCATCGGCTTCTCATGCGAGAGGTCCGAGGTTCGAATCCGGTCGGCGTGTACCAATGAGTTTTTTCTGACGAAAAAATTTACGTGCATACCTACACCTGCTGCTTCACCGTTCGGAACCGGTGTAAAACTGTAGGTGCCTTACCCTTACTAGGTGGTAGGCTCAAATTGCAGCCGACCGGGTTGGTACCACCGTACTGGATGTAAGATGGCCGCATAGCAGCCTCGGTTGTGTTCTGCTCTAGTCCAGTATAGCCAGCAATCCAGGGAAGTCTCCGGTATGACACCTACCTTCTCGGAGGTGATATTGGCTAGTCAGAGCATGTGCTGTGGCCCCTCTGACTCAGCCACTTACATCGGATTACATAAAAAAAAAAAATTCCGCCGGTGCAAGCCGGATAGCGACACTCCGCTTTTTCGGGTTGGAGTAGGATGCAACGCTCGGAAATTTTTGGCGTACCTAAGCGAAAAATCCAACAAACTAAGACAGGAGCATGAAAATACAACAAGTGAAGGAGAATAATTATGTAAATCTAGACCAGCCTTTTTATAAGAAAGCAGACGCTATAAATCTAGTGACGTGGTTGATCGATGAGCTGGCTCCCTTTTCCTCCTAGCCCCATCCTTACCTATAATAAAATCCAACGTCTGCTTTCAGTCTGTCTGAGTGTCTGTCTGTCCGCTTATAACTCGAGAATCACTGAACCGATTTTAATAAAAAAAATATCTACGGATAGCTTGATTCTTCCCATCAACTATAGGCTACTTACTATCACGCTAAATGGCTTATGAGGTTAGCAGTGAAGTGAAATATGAGAGCGGGCGGAGCCGCGGGCACAGCTTGTGATGTATATTATGTACTGTATCACTGATGTGAATGAGTATTAAAAACACTCTCGCGTTTTTTAACCATTTTGTGGTGTTGTATTATTTAGTACATTACTGATGACGGCAACAGCGCCGAAATATTTAATAAAGTGTAAATAAATAATTACTAAACAATACAAATGCACGTGGAGATCCGTTGTCTCTGCCTACCCCACCGGGAAACAGGCGTGACGCTATGTATGTATGTATGTATGTAAATAATACAACACCACAAAGTGGTAAAAAAAAGGCGAGAGTGTTTTTAATATTTATTATAATATAAATATATATAAACTTTCAATGATGTGAATGAGGAAATAAACGCTATTCTATTCTATTCTGTGGGTAAGCCTCGCGTCTCGGTGGTCCGTAGAACATTGTATAAGGCATTAAAGTTTGCTGAATGCGCAGCAATTTAGTAAGGCTCTACCTACAGGCGTATCTGAACTTATATACTCATACTATATATAAATCGATACATATTTACGAGATATTTCCTCCATTTCTGAAACTCAATCATGCGCTCCACCGTATGGGACAGGTGTAAAATAGTGTTGTAGTCGCTTCCACCTCGATCGTCTTAACGTGCTGGATAGAGACAGCGAAATACAGATTGTAGCGAGTGCTACAAGGAAAGAACACGGAACGCATAAAACAGTAAAGGTCATTTCGTGGATGTGTTTGCATTTTGCTCAGACCGGTGTTGGATGCTAGCTTCCTTGTATGGCACCTCTTCTACATATGGAGTAATCTTGTTTGATGTCAGCAGTGTGAACGCGACGTAAGTTTGCTTCGAACATTTATTTATGTTTTAGTTTATTTGTTTACATTGATGGCAATGGCACACTCCTTAAAGTCGCTATATCAGCCCATTACCACACCTTGCTGGCTGGCTACACTGAAGTTAACAGAAAACGCGTATAATTTTTAGCAGTCATTTCGACGGGCCTTCATTCACCGCTCCAGCTGGTCAATGTATTGTAATTCTGAAACTCCGCTGATGTCGTCGTTGCAAACACAATTTTATGTCCGAACAGAAATTTTATTAATTCTAATAAGTATATAACTTTAGGTTCAAGTTATATAACTTCAATCTTATTCATCATTACTTCGTGCAATTGCCAGTTCTTGCGGCATAACATCATTTGCTCTGCTTACCCCGATTGTCGGGATACAGCGTGTGGTATGTATGTAAAATGGAATAGAATAGAATAGAACATGCTTTATTACTACAAGAAACATTCAACAGTGACAAGCACATTAGAACATTTACATAAGGTGCAAAGGCGGACTTATCCCTTACATAGATTTCTTACAGTCAACCTTTGGATGTTTGAGATTCGATTAATATAGTGCAGCGTCTCCCAATTCAATTTTTATCGGTTCCATTTAGCAAATGTTTTGAGACCCAAGTACCCCCTGAGTAAAATATTTAAATAAACCATTTTCATATATTTGTTATTTTTAAATAGGCAATAATGTTGTTTATCCATCGTATCGGTAACTTATTAAGTTCTCGATTAAGTTTTATATCTACTTAGTAATCACAATAATTCTAATAATACGAAATAGGTTCAAATCAACTATTATTCAGTGGAGATAATTTACATCAATGCAAAAACCCCTTTCTCTTTACCTTAACGTACCCCTTCTTTGGAGCCTGCGTACCCCTGGGGGTACGCGTACCACTATTTGGAAACCGCTGATACAGTGGAATGTGAGTAGGTAGTAGCAAAAGAGTTGAACGTGAGAATTGAAGATAAAATAATAAGAAGAATACCTTATTGTTTATTGTATAATTTCATCCATTGGTAGGTAACCAACGCCAGTTCAAAATTCAATGCGAAGAATAGCTGACAAACACACTCCGCAAGTCACAATGTTTTGTTAGTACCTTATAAGCATTATATTATAGTAACTTACAAATAATTAACCCATACTACCGCTCACAAGAGTATTAACATTTACAGCCTAAACATAAATACTGAAGAATCTGACCACTCTGCCTATTTACATTATGGTGTATAGTGCCATCGTCAATTTGATACTTAAATATATCAAGTCAATTCAACAACAATTAAGTAGTAACAGTTTATTACAAAGAAATGTAATATAATAAGTCAAATTAAAAATCTGAAGATACAAAATGTATCCAATTGTCAAGTTATGTATTTAGTGGGAAAAACAGTAGTCAGATTCTTAGATAAAATTATGGTCAGCTAAAGCATCCTTAACAGTGTAATATTTTTATAATTTTTTTTATGGAAACTCACGGTGGCTACATCACCTACAACATCCATGATGTCAGCCCATAACACCGGGTGAACTAGGTGCCATGTCAGGTCAGTGCTTCCCTTCGGTCGTGCCGGCTACACTGAACTGGACGGAAAACACAAACTATTTACATAGTCGTTTCGACCGACGACGTTTCATTCAGTGCGGTGGTACCAAACCGGGCGGGTTTGAAATTTGTTAAAAAATTCACATTTGTTTAATTCTTTGTTTAAAATGATTATCATCTAATTGTTTTATGTTTATTCATTCAATTAAAAGGATACTAAGAAAATTCTCACTCCAGGTGGTATTATTTGGCGAGTAATGCTGCTGATGCTCTGTAGGAGTGTGTCCCGATAATAGAAATATACCGTTGTTCATTGTTTATTCTAATACATGATTTGCCTACGTAGGTATCTGTCTGTACGTGCTGTTACTTTAATCTTTGTTAATCTTGTTAGTGTTGCACGAATGATTTTGGAAGTAAAAAGTTACGCGTGGGCTTTAGAAACGGTACATACACACAGTTACACACTTTTAGTCTACCATTGATGTAACACCACTCGGTAAATTTTGCTCGTCATATTTACCTCAAATGTCGGCCAAAAAGGACAACGTGCCGTGCTAAAGGGCGACAGGATAGCCACCTCTCACCTTAGCACGGTCCTTCAACCGAGTCATGCAGCAGGTGGGTCATCGTGCCTTACTTGCTGCTTGATAGTTATCTTGTCCTAACACATGGCTAAACGCTGTGGTCGGTGTTGTGCTGTAATTTACAAGAGTCATTGCAGCACAACACCGATTACTTTGCTTACCCCGATTGTCGGGATACAGCGTGTGGTATGTATGTCGGCCGAAAAGATCATAATAATAACTAACTAGGTACAAGCAAAAGTTAAATTACAAATTTAAAAAACCCCCGACGCTTAAAAAGTAAAAAATTATTTCCATTTACTTAATTAAAGGAGTCGGTGGACCGCTAAGTAAATTCCCGCGCAGCTCTGAGTTTTTATATTTTATTTACTTAGCGGTCCCCCGACTCCTTTAATTAAGTAAACGGACATTATTTTTGACTTTTTAAGCGTCGGGGGTTTTTTAAATTTGTAATTTAACTCTTTTTTCAAGCTTTTTTTAAAAAAACCGCATGAAAATCCACTTTTTAAGATAATATTTTTTTTTATTACTTAATTACTTGATTACTTGATTACAAACATAGTTAAGAACCATCCCGATTAAACAAGCTTCCTAATAAAAAAAAACCATCCAAATCGGTCCATCCGTTTGGGACCTACGATGCCACAGACAGACAGACACCCACACACACACACACACCCTCACACACACACACACACGTCAAACTTATAACACCCCTCCGTTTTTTTCGTCGGGGGTTAAAAATCTACCCAGTAATGGTAAAATCTTTCATACTCTTTAAAAAGACTTCAACGCGCGCAGACAAGGAAGGAAACCTCATCCGTCACTTTAGTACGTACTGCTCATATTATCTCATCGTTTGTTACTATTTTAGGGTTGTTGGATTACAAGGTGGTTTATTTTGGAAATTCTTACCCTGAGGACCTTTAATTATGGCCTCAATGAGAGTGATAACACCACTGCATCTCTCTCCGTGCATGTGGTAAAAGACGACTAAGGGATACGGATAAGATTTCGTGCATAAAGACGACAGGCTAGCCACCTATCACCTTGACAAGGTCCTTCCACCGAGTCATGCAGCTTCATGAGAACTTGCAGCACAACACCGACTACTCTGCTTGCCCCGATTGTCGGGATACAGCGTTGTAAGGTTAGAAAATAGAAGAATGATATGGTACACAAATTATCGGGACAAATTACTGTAATTCGTTTTGTTGTAATTTAGTTAGGGTCACCACCACCCATATCTGAGGTCCCACCAATGTAATGGAAAGACCGTTCGTTGTACTCATTATCGAATGTATGCATACCGTGCGTACAGTGTGGGGCTCGGTACTTAAAAAAAAAATTGCCCACTGCATCTCTCCCTGTGCATGTCTTAAAAGGCGACTAAAGGATAAGGGCAAGATGCCGTGCTAAAGGGCGACAGGATAGCCACCTCTCATCTTGGCACGGACCTTCTACCGAGTCGTGCAGCAGGTGGGTCTTCGTGCCTTACTTGCTGCTTGATTGTTATCTTGTCCGAATACTATGCTAAACGTGGAGGTCGGTGTTGTGCTGTAATGTACCAGAGTTTTTGCTGCACAACACCGATTACTCTGCTTACCTCGATTGTCGGGATACAGCGTGTGGTATGTATGTATTATGCATAATGTCCTCATGAGGACCTCTTGAAGCGTTAGTCGACTACAATTAATTTCTTCATTATTTTTAACGTGAACTTATATTGAAACACATTAAACCTGGTCTCTGCAAAGTTCATAGGAGCCCCCTAGGGGACGCCGCATTGTGTAGCCAGACATCGCCTCGGTATGTGGATAATGGTACTCGGGCCGCCGAGTATGGACCGCCTCTGCCCCGCACGTCCCCGTTCAATTATAGAAGGTATTCGAGTTATGCGAAGCTCGGGGAGACATTTCGACACACCCATCCTCTCAACACCTACAGAGTCCAACCCTCGACCGTCTACACAACCTTAAGGTTGATTTTCCTTCGAACATTGCTTCAATATCACTCGACATTCGAAGCATCCAACGGATATTCGCCGAGCGATTCTATTTCTAAATACAATATTAGTACGTGCTTCATCCCGGTGCGCCACCTGAAAGACTTCCTGGCTCCTTCCTGGTTCCTTTAGCTCCTTTCGGCAGACTTCGGCTCGAAGGAAAGTGTGGTATGAGTGATGTTTTGGTGGTTTAAAAAAAATAACCAGGGTTAATATAAAGATACGCGACGCATCTTCTCTTTATATTAACCCTAACCTAATTTTGAGGCGGTACATGTCGTTTTTGTTACGTTTCGTTTCGAGCCGAGTGTTCAGGAAAAGAGCCAAAGAAGCCAGAAAGTCTTTCAGGTGTCGAACGCGCTTCATCCTGTGTGCAGTGCATATATACGACATACGTTTCGCACCTAACTTGGACTGCATTGCTGGGATTGCAGCAGATAATTGGTTTGAAGTTGAGTTTAACTTGGAGCCGTATGTGGAAGCACCTCGCGTAGCATTAATTATGGCTAGAAATTGTGTTGTTATTGTGTATTCACATCGTGTCCTTAATATTCATTGAATTTAGTGAAGCACAGTGCAAACACCACACGGATATGAATACATTTGTGAGGTTAACCGGCACAATGGTCGCCTTTTGCCATTGTGAAGTGAGACGGGGAGCTCCCAAAATTAAATTACAATTTAGTGTAAAATGTGTTCAAGTTACTGTAAGTTCAATGCACGCAGCGTAACCAAAAATATATGTACAAGACTACGCGACGATGTGAACGGGTTTTGCTTAGGTAGGAATCGGGAGTTAGGATCTAGGTACCGGAAGATTTCCCATTTCATCCAGCCAGGTTACGGTAATTTACGGTCGCGTACTAGGTAAAAGGTAAGCCAGTAAAGCGCGATCTGAATATATGACCTAGAAAATGAAGTCACCTTTTTACGGAGTTTCATCATGATTGAAATTGTGTTTGCCGGTGACGAAGGTTGACTTGAGAGTTCTAACCAATTAATGTACGCTGACAATATATATCTGACTGAACTGGAACCTGAACTCGCCTCTCTATGACTCTGGCTGTGTAAATGGAAAGCTGACAAGAATTGCTTCCATGAAAGCATACTGGACCCCAGATATCTGGTCACGGTTCCACGTCTGCTGAGACGGATGTAATTATGCGGCGCCACATCCCACCGGTTGTCAGGCGGCGGCCATTGTGTAGGGTGCCGTCAGATTCGTCACGACCAGGCAAGCGAGCTGTGTGTCGCTTCGGCTATAATAGCCTGCGACTAGTCCCGTTACCGACTCTCATTATTGCCGCTCTATTTAGCTGCTATAGTATAATAATCAACGTTTTTCGGTATGAAAATAGTGCACACGCGCAGCACGGAGTGTCCGAACGTACTCGGTGTACCAGATAATATTGTCCGGAATAAGAGTGAAAGAGAATGGAAGGTTAGATTAGTCTGAAGGTAGAACATAGAAGACCGATGTTCTCACAAACCACGGTGACATCAATTATTGTAAGGCGTAAAGGTAGGTAGGGGTTACTCTACGTTACAAGATCATCTTCAAAACTCGAAAATCTACCAAAGTGGTGAATGTTGCAATACGCAAGGCATGTCTCAAATAACAGTGGGATGGGATGGAATGTCAGAAGGGACGGAAACCGTTGGAGAAATACTACGCTGGTGGTCACGTACTGGCAGAAAAAGTTTCAGTACATATCCGTAGACGTGGTCCAACGATCTGAAGAATTGTATGGCTTACGTGGAATGCGGACACTAAGAAGAGACTTATGCTCAGGCTTGGGCTAAATAATGCATTGCTGTAGAAGACGAAGCGTTTCTAGAGCAGTTTCTAGTAACGGAACCGCGCGTGTGCTTTTACTTAATATGATGTCATAACGCACGTTGTTGTACTAGCGGGACTAAACTAATTCCACTACCGCCAATGATGGAATCATTTTCGATTCAATCAAGTCGCCATTTTGGATTCTACCCAGTATCAGCCCGTTATGATCGCCGCATTAGTATGCATCGATACTATTAACTGCGTTCCATTCATCATAATCGAGGTTCATTATAACGGGCCTGTTGATCGCCTCACGAGAGATGACGCTATTATCCTCGACTCACTCATCAAAGGCTCTGATCAATTTCCGAGCATCATCGACTGCTGTAACCTCATTTTCGGTGGCTTTCATCTCATAATACCGTGGATAATGAACGTTAATAATAATTTAGGATTACGTCCGACCTTTATAAGCATTTGTCTCATGTCGGTCTGTCTGTATGGTCTATCTATTCTTCGTCCATCTCGTTGCTTAAAAATCTGCGCATACACTATTAAATTTAGCTAGGTAGCCCAAAAGAATGGCGTACCAACCGGTTCTGTAGGTCATGTATTCATGGAAAAAATACGGAACGCCCCATCTATTTCGTCTTAACCTGGAGTTTATCACAAGGGGCGTGAAAAGGCTCGTCTCAGGCCGGCATTGCATTCGCAATCCCCGTGCATCACAGAATGTCCATGAGCATCATTAGACACCTACTTGTAGGTGTGAAGGTGCCACATGTCGCGCTTTCCATAAAAAAATTCGATCGATATTAATAATCAATAAATATAACATGCTATTTGATTGGTCACAGTCTCGCGGGTGTCGAAAAGGGCTAGATACTACACAACAATGACCAAAACACACCTTCGTTTTATCTCGCTCTGACTAAACCGTAAGAGGGACACGAAACGAAAATATTTGGCTACTTTTGCCAATGTGTGAAAGTGTTAGTTGAACATTACATTGGCACAATATGGCGTGCCACATGCGTGTCATACTCGGCCTCGATTGCAAGCAAATTACTACGTTGTCAAACCGGTCGGGGTCTACACACATACAACTGAGGCGAGGGTCATCATAGAAATTAGCTATAAAGAAGCCGTCAAGTGCGAGTTGGATTCGCGCACCGAGGGTTCCGTACCGTAATATATTTGTGTTATGTGTTTAACAAAATAAATGTGTTTTCGAAAATAACGAAACACGTTAATACAAACTACAGCATTGGTTTGACCGTCAGGCAAACCATAGGTGATCTGTGGTTTCCATTTAGATTTCAATAAATTTGAAAAATATTGATCTTTCTTTAAATCACCGTTTGTAAAAATTTTATTTTTCTTTTTTCAAAAGAAAATACATTAAACATCGAAAATACATTAAAAAAAATCTCACCATATTATATAAAATAATTTAAATTACTGCAAGCAAGTGTACTAATTTAAAATATGCTTTAAATTTCTGAATTTCACTGGCGGCGTTAGCGGTTAAATGGGTTAACAAAGTGACAAAAGTCAAGACGAAGCAAGAGACAGAAGGCCAGCTTCCACGCATAATTGAGTTACTTGCGGCTCTAAGTCTCAACTTAGATTTCCATTCAATCTGTACAATATCCTCTGGCAGGTCCGCCAAAACTTTTGAGAGTTGATTTAGTAAATGAAAATAAAGTTGCTCTTCGATTTTTGAGTCGCGTAAAATACCAATCTTTCAAAAAATTCTAAAGGAAAAGCGCGAGTCCACATGTGTGACAAAGACGACATGTGTTTGTAATTTCGTCTTTATGCAGTCCATTTGTAAACCGGTGAATTGTGGAACTCTCTCCCTGCCCATATATTTTGCACCAAGTATAGTTACGGGTCCTTCAAGATGGGTCTAATAGGAACCTGTCAGGCCGGCATTCGCAATCGCCGCATACGACCTAATGTCCATGGGCGTCGTTCGACACCTTATGTGTGGTTCGGTGTCATATGTCGCGCTTTCAATAAAAAAAAAAACAAAAACAAAACTTAGGTGTACCGCTCGGTATATCGTGTGGGGCCGGTACTTTGAAAGAATAGCCCCACTGCATTTCTCCCCGTGTATGTCGTAAAAGGCTACTAAGGGATATGACTCCCTTCTTATATTACTAAGTGGTAGGGTTTTTAACCCGCCCGGGTTGGTACCATCGCACTGAATGAAAGGTCGGTCGAAACGGCTATGTAAATAGTTCGTGTTTTCCGTCCAATTCAGTGTAGCCGGCACGACCGAAGGGAAGCACTGACGTGGCACCAAGTTCACCCGGTGTTATGGGCTGACATCACGGATGTTGTAGGTGACGTAGCCAACCGTGTCAGTTTCCAAAAAAAATAAAAAAACAAACATATTTTTCAGCTGCTCAACGGCCGGGAGGACTGGAGGAAAGTTGGAGAGGGCGTACCTATGTCCAGCAGTGGATATCTGACACGCTGGACTAACTGACTGACAACGAACGAGTTATGCTTCTTCTATCTATCTTTGAAGTTTCTCATTTTATCGTATAAATATACATTGCTATCTACTCTCTAGCGTAGGTAATTCGTTAAACTTTGTTGAGCCCAATTTTCCTTTGTTAATACAAAGTTGGGCTCTGATCGGAATGAACTCGATTAAAGTGTATGTGCTAATTTATCTACAAAAATCGTGCAGAGATAACCTTGCGATGCTTACTCATTCTCACGATGATTTCCCAAGTGGCACTATACAATAAGCAGCGCGATGACTTGGTCGTGATGATTTTGAGTGATTTAGTGCTTTTAACACAATTATTGTGTAACGTGTTGGTAATGGGAGGGGCGACCACATTGCAGTAAGCACTAATATAACTCGATCGATGAAACTGCTATTTTCAGACCCACCTGCCTGAGAGCTGAGACACTTGTCGGTTAAGTAGATACGGTAACAACCCCTTACAGCTAGATTTAGCATAAATGCTCAATATTTATAGAATTTACATAATAATTTCAACAATGTAGAAATAGCATCAACTCATTGAGCAGGCGAGAATTTTGATCGTGGGTGGGTTGTTAAATGCTAAATGCAATATAACTCGATCGATGAAACTGCTATTTTCAGACCCGCCCTCGAACCCGCCTGAGTGCTGAGACCCTTGTTGATACGATAACAACCCCTTACAGCTAGATTTAGCATAAATGCTCAATATTTATAGAATTTACAAAATAATTCAACAATATAGAAATAGCACCAACTCATTGAGCGGGCGAGAATTTTGATCGTGGGTTGATAAATGCTTGTCGTGAGATGTCGACCTTATCATCTATGTGGTAAGGGCTAAACTAATTGAAAAGGGAGTAGAGATGTACACCCTTTTATTATTAGCGGTGTGTTACAGATGTAAGAGTGACATGTCGTCGCGACAATCAGTAGATTCAATGCAACCCTCGCGCCCATCGCGAAGTTACAAAATCCCGCATTCAAACTCGCAAAACAATAAACAAAACAAATAAACATCAAAACATAAAAAAGAAAACAATAAAATCCAGATGTAGACTTTGGGCTTCGCAAATATACGAATATATTGTATACATGAAATATTGAATATATGTATAATAGAACCTACTCAATCTGTATCGCGCAGTGGGCTACATCGAACTGGAAGGTAAACTCGAACTATTTTCATAGCTGTTTCGGCCGACCTTCGTTTAACCCTACCACCTGGTTAGGAAAGGGACCTAAAGTTTTACGTGGAAAACGAACCACGGCCAGCCTCATCGATAGGAAGATCAGCTATTTAATTACCACGCCCGGTGTGATTAACTTTGACAATCGAACGCTGATGCAAAACACCACCGAGGCAAAATTGCAATAATGTAGAGTTGTGGAAAGACCGCGTATTTTACTGGCTCTCGTGTCGAGTTTACTGTCTTCGTTTCAGCACATACTCAATATCCAGCTACACAGTTTATTACCCTATCGTCTCGTTCTGAAAGGCAACAATGTAAAGTTAAAAGGTTTCGTTAGATTGTAAGCGTTATTTCCGCACGTAAGTTAACAGTTTACTTCTGTACATATTAGGTTGTATTAGCGCATGTTATATTATATCGACTGTATTATAAAACTATCAGAGTAATTTTCGAAACGAAAAGAAAACTGTAAATTAAATATTGATTCTTTTAAATTAACGATTTCATTAAAACTAGGAAACATTATTATATACCTACCTAATATAATAACTTTTGCAGTGTAAATAAACCAAAATATTAAAATATTACACATAATATGTCTGCAAATGTTATGTGTATGTTTTTATTTTATTTTTAAAACGTCTCCACATTTCATAGCCATAATAGGATATTCAACATTTTAAAAAGGATTGCATTTACATAGAATAATACAAACCTGAAGTAAAGACCCTCTAAAAATATCACACACCTGACCGAGTTTCTCACATGCTGATGTTCCCCAGAAAACTGTGTGTGGCCTCAGGCTAGCTGATCCCGGTTCATCCTTACTATATTCTTGTCTGATGATGTCACGATAAAGGCTGCATTTGGTTTCCTTGTTAGCCCTTGTTAGGTGAAAGATGATTGATTGATCGATTGAATGTTCGACGGTGTTTGGCGTTGCCTTGGAATACGTGCATAAGTACCTAAACGTTCCTACACGTAGGAAATACGTCGGCACCTCGACAGAATGCGGTCTAACGGCTGGACATGTTAAAAAAAAATCATGCTCATTGTTTAAGAACTCTCCTTTTGGCTTCCCCATAGTCGCGTAAAAACATACAGATCATTGAATTGATTTGTGATTCATTCGAAGTGACCGTTTGACGAAATGGTTGAAATTTAAATGATTTTTAAATATTGTTGATATAAAAAATCTAAGTTTCACTATTTTTAGAAGCAAGATTGATTTTCCTCTTTAATTTCACCGTAGATAGAAAGATGTAATTTCTTTCGCCATCGCACAGTGTGTTATGGGAGCCGATTTTCTGACACTATCCTTTTTATTTAAAAAATCGAAAGTTGTTTATATTCCAAGTGCGAGAGTAAAACTCCCGTGTGTCAAAAATGTTTCGTTTTAAAGATACAAATTTTCAAAAATGTGCCTTTTAATGATCCGAAAGAAAGAAAAAAAATTCTGGTTGCAAAACAAAGATGTTTATTGAGAAATTATATTTACGGTTCCAAAGTACTTTCAAAATGCAATTTTTTTTTTAATAATTACCTAAGTGAAAGCTTTGTCTGGAATCGAAATATTTAATTAAATAGATTTTTTGTTTTCATTTTTTTTCTCAATCATTCCGCTGTAGTAGGTCGAGATATCTACAGGAAAGAAAGATCACCCAGTTATCTATGACCTCTGAAAATATCAGAACCTAATACCGTAGAATCTAGAAGTTACATGCAATTTAATTTTTTCGGGTAATTTCCAGCGTTAGGGTTGTCATTGTGATCCGGAAAAAATTATAACAGGGTAAAATCCGGAATCTGAATCTTTCCTATTATTTGACATATATATGGAAAGTATCTTAAATAATATCCTGTAAAACGTCACACGTGCCCCCGCACAGTGGTTTAAACCCCCAAAAAAGTGTAAATGGGCAATTTTTTTCCGAATTTAATACTTTTTGTTGCAAATATGAATTGCACTTAATTAACAAGTAAATTTTGTTCTTACACATTTTTTTCTAATTTCACTATCTATGAAGATATTCAACGATATTTGAAATTATTACGTAGGATGAAATAGGTACATTTTGGTAAATTTCTCAAAATGGCTGTGAAATTTCTAGTATTAAAGAAATAACATGCATGCCTAGAAATAGCGTCCCACTTTTTGCTATTTTTCCTTTTATTTCATTTTACCTCCATTTATCATTTTAGCGACAACCCTGCTGAAAAAATTCAATTGCATGTAACTTCTAGATTCCACGGTATTAGGTTGTGATATTTTCAGAGGTCATAGATAACTGGGTAATCTTTCTTTCCTGTAGATATCTCGACCTACTACAGTGGAATGATTGAGAAAAAAAATTAAAACAAAAAATCGATTTAATTAAATATTACGATTCCAGACAAAGCTTTCACTTAAGTAATTATTGGAAAAAGTTGCATTTTGAAAGTACTTTGGAACCGTTAATATTATTTCTCAATAACCATCTTTGTTTTGCAACCAGAATTTTTATTCTTTTTTTCGGATCATTAAAAGGCATATTTTTTTAAATTTGTATCTTTAAAACGAAACATTTTTGACCCACGGGAGTTTTTCTCTCGCACTTGAAATATAACCAACTTTCGATTTTTTAAATAAAAAGGATAGTGTCAGAAAATCGGCTCCCATAACACACTGTGCATCGTAAGAAGTAAGCACGAATCTTATCAAAGCAAGTAATGTCGGCTTCACCCTGACCTCACCCCGGTCCTACGTACTCCTCAGACCGGATGTATTCTGTCTAATTATGTAGATATTCTAGCCGTATAAGTCTAGTAATGAAATAAGCGGATTAGACAAATACCAAGTGTCTCGACCAGTCGTGCGTGACGACCGTGAAAGCCTACAAGGCTACGGTAACCTTGCCTACTTAAACAGACTCCCCTCAGTTAGAAGGCTATTTAAGCATCTAAATACCTCAATGTCATACGTTTTGCTTATTTCAAGGCGTGGAGAGGAATACCGCTCGTTAAAACTAATAATAAATGACATGGAAACCGAACAATTTTGAGATTCAAACCTATTTGAATTCCAACAAAAAAAAAACCAGAAGGCCACAATAGAAAAGAAACTTAACGAATGGATGTTTATGCTAATTTAATCCAATTTATAAGTTCTAAGATGAAGAATAAAATCGCCCGACCCGTGCTGTGCATTAATTAAAAACCTTGGCCACGAAAGAGAAAATCGGAACTAAAATTAAATGAACATAAAACAAAATGAACGTTTAATGACGGCAATCGGAGACCCACTAGCGCACCACTAGCCCGCGTAGTCTGCTCACTACGGTACAGTTAATGCCTCCGGCTACTACGCACGTAATTGATCGTTAAAAATCTTGTTTGCTTTGATCCCAACAAAAGCAACAATAGTGACCTTTAAATAAACTTTTACATTTATGTCTTACTGAAGTTGTTTGGGTCTTAAAAACATTCTCCGCACATCGAAATGAACCACAACAAGGCAATCGATCGTGTTGGAAACGACACGACAATCTTCTAATTGTCTCATCCATCATCTGCCTTGAGAAAAAATAATCATTGATTAGGAAATTATGGGCGTTCTTGGGCCTTTCATTCTTTCAATATGCCGTCAACATAATACGTACCTATAGCTTTTTTTATTATTTTTTTATGGATACTGACATGCTACATCACCTACAGCATCCGTGATGTCATTCATCACTAGGTGCCGTGTCAGTGCTTCCCTTCGGCCGTCGTGCAGGTTGTACTGAACTAGATGGAAAATATGAACTATTTACATAGCTGTTTCGACCGACTCATTTCGTTCTCTCATCGACTCGACTTCATTCATTCAGTGCGGTGGGGGGATGAACCCTGGCGGGTTAAACCCTACGACCTAGTAAGGTAAGAAGGGAAGGGACCACAGTTTTACGTGGAATCCGCACCACGGTCAGCCTCCAACGGTCGAGCGGTCACCCATCTAAGTACTGACCGCTCCCAGGTGTGCTATGATCACGATCGACAGTCGACCGACCGCACCACTGAGCTAGCGAGGCTGACGAACGAAGACGAAGCTTAGGGTGAATTTGATAATGTTTTCTAGACATGCCACATTTAAGGCAAGCTTTTTAGGTTTCCGTATCCCGTACGGAAGCCTATTACTAAGCCTACGCCGCCGTCTGTCTGTCCGTCCGTCCGTCCGTCCGTCCGTCTGTCTGTCCGAGGGCTGTATCTCTTGAACCGTAATAGGTAGCTCGTTGAAATTTTCACAGAATATGTGTTATTATGGCGGATATAACAACAAATAATAAAAAATAGAAATGGTAAAAAAATATTGGGGGTTCCCATACAAGAAACGTGTTTTTTTCAATGTTTTTTTTTGTGGTGCGGAAACCTCGGTGCGCGAGTCCGACTCGCACTTGTTTTTATATAAATTTCTTTCATACGACTGGTACAATATGGTAGGATTTTTTTCCATCATCCATCAGCTACTTAAGTTTGTTGATACAATCACTTCTAAAACTCACACTAGTTTACTCCACGTCTGCGTCCGAGGCGTCCATGTGACAGGGTTCTACAGGTTTATATACACTTGCACAGCAGATTGTATTACGATGCATGTGCTCAATATATATTTTGAACAGCCTCGGCTGAGACGTGTGCGTGGGAGGACCGGCCTAATGTGGGTGGCCCTTACCTCGGCCTCTGGCCACACAGCTCCTTCGGGGCTTGTGTTTAGTGAGTTCCGCGAGAGAAAGTTATTGTAACTAGTATTCAAACGAGAGCAACGGAGATCTTAGGGTTTGAGACATCTCAGGGTGCAGTTCTGACGCCACGAGTGTACGTCGAAAGAGTTGTCTATATGGTTTTTTTTTGTGTAATCCGGTATGGGTGGCTGAGTTGGAGGGGCCAAAGCGCATGCTCCGACCAGCCAATATCACCTCTGAGAAGGTAGGTGCCATACCGGAGACTTCCCTGGATTGCTGGCTATACTGGACTAGAGGAGAACACAACCGAGGCTGCTATGCGGCCATCTTACATCCAGTACGGTGGTACCAATCCAGTCGGCTACAATTTGAGCCTACCACCTAGTAAGGGGCAAGGGAAGGGACCTACAGTTTTACACCGGTTCCGAACGGTGAAGCAGCAGGTGTAGGTATGCACGTAATTTTTTTCGTCAGAAAAAACTCATTGGTACACGCCGACCGGATTCTAATCGCGGACCTCTCACATGAGAAGCCGATGCCCAAACCACTCGGCCACCCGCTGCTTTTGCTTTTAGTTTTAGTAGTTCGATAGTGAGGGATGTATCCTAGCAACGCCAACAGTGTCGTTGTATGAAATATTGTCTGGACTCATTCATTACATTCTGCAATTATTCTGTCTCACTTTCTGTCTCACAGTAAAGTATAAAATACCTACCACCAAGCAGCTTTTTTGGAGGGATTCAACCTGTGTTTTCTGGAAAGGTCAAAATGTATATATTTTTCGAAAAGGCATTTCTGAAGTTTGAATTTCCAATATAATCCGTAGATATCCACATTTATTTCCTCTACGGCTTTAAGTGACATAGAAAACATGTGGAAATACCAGTTGTTGAACAAACTGTTCGCGATCTGATTGGCGGGTAATTCCTGAGAAAAGGCGTAGGTGACAGAGCGTATGTAAGCGGAAAATCTCCGAGCGATGGCGCGTGTGGGCATAACAATAGATGATAATGTACGAGTGATTGGATAAAATATCTTATAGTGAATCGCGTCTGTAACCGTGACTGGGAGAAACGAGGTTCTCACATTCTGATTAATCCTCCCTATATGGATCTACCTTTCTCTACCTACATAGTACGAGTACATGCTGCCAGAGATGTCGATAAAATGTATTGTTTCTGACATCGATGTGTAAGGACTGGAAATACAAAACTGACTACGGTTCTCACAATTGTATTTTTAATAATTTATCGGGTGCTTTATAGGGTACCTACCTATTTAATCATTTTTATTTTCTAATATCAATGTTACATAGCTATGTAGTTCAAGTCTGAAGAATGTATAAGAGATGGTGCAACAGGCATAAATAAATTCTTAGTATAGTTTTAATTTCAATGTGTAAATTAAGAATTCGCTCCAGCTACTAACTGACCTTCAATAGTTGAATTAAAGGCATACCTGACACGGCCACGCTCGTGTTTTGCACGAAATATCTTCAACGTACTCCTGGAAGTATAAAGTAGTTGGGTACACAGTTTGTGTGGATACTGTTGCTTGGGAGCCGTATCGTTGTGGAGGCGAGAATCTTATTAGTCGAGGTGAACGACTCATACCTACCACGGTGGGTTACTCGCCACTGGTGTACTTAACTTCGTAACGTGTAGGTGAACATGTAGAACCTTATCACATTCGCCCTAGCTTACTTTACCTAGTGTTTTGAAAGATACTCAGATGAACTAGTGAGTATGATAAGGTCATACAGATATATAAACAGTGTTAGATGTAAACACGCTGGTACTTGTAGAATTAATCAGCAAAGACCAGCATGATCGTCGTTTATATCCTTTGAAAGGCCATGCTCATGCCGTCATGAACGCCATGGTACATGCTCTTTGCGGTTAACCTTATTTGTTAAGACGCCGGCCTCTTCTGCGAGAGATCAGATGTTCAAACCCATAGCTGGGGTTTGAACCAATGAAGGAATCACCACTGAAACGATCGTTCGTTCTAGTGGTGATGCCGAATGAGAAGAGCTGAACGAAGCCGTCCCCGCTGCCACGGGGACAGTTGAGTCTATGCAGCGACGTAAATCCGATTCGCTAGTTAGGCGACCCGATGAAGTCCCGAGAGTTTCGCTGTAGCGGAACTTTTATTTACCGTTCGGAGAGCAAGTGTGTCATATTTTCAGTCCTGCACGGTATGCTGACAATGCGCCCCGAAACATGTGACTTTTCTGGCGCTCTTTTTGACTTATTGGGCCGAGAAGAGTGAAACAAACATTATATTTCATCTGTATTTGAGACTGCATAAAGCTACGTACTTAAATCCTTTCATGCCATAATATCAAGCTCAAAATTGTCTTTAGTGAGATATTCACGAATTCAAAACACAGCGAGTCACATTCAAATTGGCACCTCTCTCGCGTCAGCTAAAGTGCAGTCAGTATTCGCCGAGCGACTCCTCCGGTGCAATATGGGCGGGATCCGTCCCGCGGGCACGATGTGAATTTCAGCAGCGAATAGCGTTAGTTTCAACAGCTTAGAGAGAGCCACCGCCGCCGCCAGCCAGTAACCCTCGCAGTAACCCGTTCGCAAATGTATCTCACTGGGAATTGCATTAGCTTGTCCCAATGTAGCGCATCGCTGCCTTGAACAATGGAACCGCTGATGGGGTAAAATGACAGAGGACAGACTAGCGGCGCGGTTAGTTCGTGATGACTGATGAGATACCTACCCAACATCTTGCACAACCTTATCAAAATTGATGTTTTGACGTTCAAGTTAGAGGACTGTGCTGTTACAGCCTGTAACCATCATTCATTACAGATTATGTGTTAGAGATATGTATGTAGGTACCGCCATTGCAGCGAGACTAATGGGGTTCCCGGTTTTCAATCAAATAAACACACTTCACGACACACGAAATTGGGAAAGGATGCATTGTCAGGAGTGTAAAGTTTGCTTTAAATAGGTTAGAAGATTATTGAGATTCTTCATTTAATCAAATGCAGAAAGCATAAAAAATTTAGTGGTACTGACTCAATGATTGAGATCATAGGAATGTATGTATGTCGATAATAATGCTCCAGTTTTTAGAAGCGACGTATAAAGTCGAGTTCTCACAGTCATAGTGCTGAAACTCCACTCCACACAGCATATTGAATATTGCGTTGTATCGGCGAATAAGGAGACCGCCTTAGAGGTTTTGTGCCTATTCACGTTCAGTTTTCATTGCATATTCGCGGTCCAGCGCCTCCTGCGCTCTAGACCTAGCGATACAAACGTTAATAACATTATATTAATGCTCTGTCCTGTCTTGTCACATTATCTCTCCGGCCTTCTGAAGTTACCAATGTTATAGTGATAGCATTGGGACAATCGAGAGGCAATTGTGGTTTCGTAACATTTGCTATCGTTAACAAACAACACTTACGGATATATCATCTGTGCTTATGGTCGAATACAAATTGTCAAAATCAATCAAATATCTTAGGGAACAGCTAATCTGATCCGAAGGATGCTGATGAACATTCACTGTTGTATGAGGTTATGACTTATGAATACTTTGCTGTCGTGACCGTTTACCTTTTCTTGAACAAGCAAGTAGATGGACAAGATATGTGTCGTCAGCCTCGATAGCTCAGTGGTGCAGACAGTCAACTGTCGCCATTGGATGTTAAGCAACGCTGGGTGCGGTCAGTACTTGGATGGGTGACCGCTGACCCTTGGAGGCTGACCGAGGTTCGGATTCCTCGTAAAACTGTAGGTCCCTTCCCTCCTAATCTTACTTGGTGGTAGGGTTTAACGCGCCCGGGTTGGTACCACCGCACTGAATGAAACGTCGGTCGAAACGGCTATGTAAATAGTTTGTGTTTTCCGACCAGTTCAGTGTAGCCGGCACGATCAAAGGGGGAAGTACTGACATGGCACCTAGTTCACCCGGTGTTATGGGCTGACATCACGGACGTTGTAGGTGATGTAGCAAACCGTGTCAGTTTCCATAAAAAAAAAGTGTAATGGGTTGAGAGAAAATAACTTCATCAAAGTTTCACGCCAAAACTTCTCCGATCATAGATTATTCCGTTGAAGCAGTTCGAGGTTTGACACTGTTTGGAAGGTCCGTCGGGGTCTTGTCTCGCTCGAGAGCCCCATTAATTTCCATGCGAGCCTGCATGGAGCGTGACTAGCTATCTCCGAGCTCTTCCGTCGCGTCTGTCCGACCAGCCACCGCCCTTCCGAGTTCCCATTAAATTTTTAATTGTGTCTGCACACATACTCGACGAGGCGCTTAGTCTGAGAGCAGTTTCAGAATGTTTGAGTTTTCACTGTGCAGTCTAATCAGTACTTTCGTTTGAATCAACATCATTACAAATACGGACAACTAAATCCACTCCTAATAGTGGTACTTCATACATTCAAATAATACAGGAATGAGTACCCGTCTAAGGTTGCAATATCTATCCCTATACCTATCCCAATCCCTATCCCTATCCCTTCCCTATCCCTATCCCTATCCCTACTTCTTATAAAAGGGAACGTCTGTCTGTATGTATGTATGTTTGAGGTAAACTCCGGAACCACTACACAAATGTTGATGCGGTTTGTACAAATGTAAAGAGTAGATCTTGAGGCTCACTATAGGCTATATACCAGTGGCGCCCAAACGGTCGATCGCGATAAACCGGTCGATCGCAAGAGACTTTTTGGTCGATCGCTGAAAATATGCAGAGCAAAAAGTTACTTGAAGACATACAAGAATTCACAATATTTTATATATCAATTTTATTAATTAAAAGAATAAATTACACCCAATGCAGTTTCATTTATAAAATTGGTTTTAATTGTAATTAAGAAACAATAAGTAGGCGTATGGTTTATTACCCTAAAATACCAAAACAAACAGATAGATGTGGATAATATTATAAATAGTCTTAACAAAAATTACTATATATTATTGAACTACGAAAACCGACGACAAATGTTTGGTACAAGGTGTCGATCTCACAACCTTTAATTTTTTGTAGGTATATCATACATAATAGAAAAAAGTATGGGCGCCACTGCTATATACCATCAACGCTAAATAGCAATAGGGCTGAGAAGGACGGAGGGGAGTGGGGAGCGAGGGAGGGAGGGAGAGAGAGAGAGATAGAGAATATAAAGAGAAGCGATCGATTATTATCATATTTGCTTTTATTTGCTTTTAAACTGATATTATATTAAACCGAGTCTACCGCGGGCATAATAAAAAACCGGCCAAGTGCGAGTCGAACTCGCGCACCGAGGGTTCCGTATCGCCATGTCATGGTCAGCGCCACTCACGCCATCTATGGCGTGTTTATGAAATGCTTCATATTAGTTTAAATTCATGATTAGTTAAAATGCTTCATAGTCTTTTCGGTAGATGGCGCGCATACACTTTTTCAGTTTCTTCTATGGGAACCCCCATTAATTTTTTACTTTTTCTTATTTTTATTATTTGTTGTTATATCGGCAATAATAAATAACACATATTATGTAAAAAGTTCAAAGGGCTACCTATTACGGTTCAAGAGATACAGCCCTCGGACAGACCGACAGACAGACAGACGGCGTAGGCTTAGTAATAGGGTCCCGTACCGAATACGGAACCGTAAAAACGACGAAATGTATATAAAAAAATTACGAAAAACTACCTACATAAATAAATACAAGATTGTTGTACTTGAGAGGAAACGGTCGTATTTTCTTGGCTCGGCTGCGGCGCGGCGGCGGCGCTCGATGCCACTCAAACGGTCTCCCGGCTCGGGCCTATCTCTGCTTCGTTTCATTTCTTCCCTGTTACTAGGTAATTATTTTCAATTCCATGTATAGTGCCGTGCATTTTTCTCCAGAGCGCGCCATTCGCGCGCACCCATTTATCTGTGTGTGTCTCTTTGTTGCAGGTGAGGCGTTTTGGAGTTATTTATGTGCGGGGTAATGAGCAGCATCGCTCTCCTCGTCTCGGTCGCTCTCGAGAGGGGGCGCCACCGGTAAGAAATGGCGGGGAGCGGAGCTATTTATTTGCGCCTAGACGCGGGTAGTTGAGATTTTATTTGCTTCGACCATTTATTAGCGCGACTCGGGTCGGGGTCCTTCGTCTAAATATGTATTCCTTTAAATCGGGGTCTTGTGTTTCTGGAATTAACCATGACGTGAGCAGCAAAGTAAAGCCAATAGCTAGCAGTGGATGTGATTGTGCATATTATACACCAGCCAGTAGGGTGAGTGCATATCTCAACCAATGATGTTTTAAAGAATAGATTCAGCGTTCTATGCAATATTGGAGGAAAATTTGGTGTTCAATAAAAACATTGCCATCTAGCGGTAAACTAATGCAACGCTTTGTAAAATAGTATGCTGGGCAAGGACCGCGCTGTTGAAGTGAAGGATAACCTACCTAGAGTACGAACGTTCGGCGAGCGGTCGTCAGCCCGTTCGGCGATTTGTAAATATTTTGAAAATTACGTGATATACGTGCACTTATTTGTGATATGTGACGCCGTCATCCTTGTTAATCTTCCCTGTACGATTTTTATAGTGCCGCAAGGGACACGTAGGCATTATATTTGTAGAAAACTACGATCGACGCGCCTGCGTTCGTCGAGCGTGCGAGCGTGCGACTGACAGATCGTCAACTCAAGGTGGACCGTTTGGCTCATGTCAGTGCCAGTAGGAAGGAACTGATCGAGCGTACGTATTTGATGTAAAGTCTACTATTAATATATAGGAGATCTCAACGTGAACATAAATGTATAAAGATTCGCACAGCTGTGCCCCCACATCACCTTCGTCGGATTCTTCGTTTCTGATGTGCTCGTTGTAATAGCGTTCTGATCGATAGTCATATAAATTGTATTTTGAAGCGAGTGATGTGGTAGAGGGGCGAGCCTTGAAGTGTTGGGAAGTTTTGTTTTGTGTTTGTCGCGGTGTGTGGCCGGCGACGCGACAGCGACGAGGACGGAGGGAGGACGGGATGAGAACGCGACAGTTATCTCAGGTTTACAGGCCCCGCAGCGGAAGAAATTTAATCCGGCGACGACGATACCGTGGTCGTCCGTCGCAAGAGGTGGCGCGCGGCGCGGCGGCGGCGCACGGGTTTTTGTAAAAATGTCAGAAACTTTAGATTTAGTAGCTCGCAAGCGCCGCGCGCGGCAAACATGTCGGGGTGCACTATAAAATGTTGTTTCACCACCGCATGAAGGTGTCGTTTACCAGTTGTCGCTTTATGCACTTTAGAAAATCGATTTATCGCTAACCCTAATGGAATGGAGATATTATGCATGGCGGGCATTTACATTTCTTTTGTATTTACATGGATTGTAGTGGTGTACATAATGTAAGACGTGTATATCGACGTAACGGTCAATATATACCATCTTCTCTTACAGCCAAATGAACTCTCGGCACCCAGCGGAAATAACAAGGCGACGAGGGTAAACAGTTATTTTCGGTGCAAAATTTTTTGTTCTTCCGCAGTTTGCGGTCGGCCGAATAGTCAAATCATCAAAATACAAAAAGGCCGGATCTCTCCGCGAGTGGAATTCTCACTTTATTTAAAGCAACGGGGAGCCGCATTATACAAATTGCGTACTGTTAAAGTTTTCGCCAAGTTGCCCTCGCCTCCGCCATCCGCGCCACCGCCTGCCGCTGTATAATAAGGGTTTCTTTCTGTTGAAGAAATGACGCTTAGAAAGAAAATATCGGTAGACGCCGCGGCGGGAGCGGGGGCTGGGTCGGGTAGCGGAGCAGGGGCGAAGACCGGCATTATTACGGATTCTTCTCCCGTTACGTTTGAAACTAATACGTGGGGCACACTAAAAGTTTCCGGAATTAATAAGAATAAAATACTATTAAAGGTCAAAAATGAATTTATTGTTTCTCAAAATATTCTCCCTTTGCGTAAATGCACTTTTTCATACGATTAAACCAATTTTGAAAACTTTTGTGCCACTCCTCCGTGGTGACTTCAGAAACGTGTTTTTCATATTCTTCGACAGCCTCTTCTGGTGATGAAAATCGTTGACCGCGTAATTGGTTCTTAATTTTTGGGAACAGAAAAAAGTCACAAGGTGCCGTCACCTGTTACTATGTCCCACACCAAATTTGAAGCGCCTTTGTTGAATCTGGTAAGCATGGCATTGCACCAAGTGACGCGGTGCGTTTTTTGAGCCTCGGTCAAATTGTGTGGGATCCACCGCGAGCACAGCTTTCTCACACCCAAATGTTTGTGTAGGATTGATTGTATTTGACTCATGCCTATGTCAAAGGATGCCCGAATCTCATGGTAGGTCACATGACTGTCTGTTTCGATCATACGGCGCACAGCATCGATGTTTTTGTTGGTCACAGCGGTGAACGGGCGACCATCGCGAGATTCGTCACTGAGATTGACACGACCGCGCTTGAATTCTGCAAACCAGCAATAAATAGTCGTCTTGCATCACGATCATCGCCAAAAGCAGATTGAAGCCGAGCGAGGCTCTGATGAGCTGTCAAATTACACTTAAAATCGTAGAAAATCATACTACGAAAATTTTCCCGGGTTAAATTTATGTTAATGTAGACACGCAATTTTTAAAATGGCGCCACAATGGAAAAACAATTGACAGTCAGATGAAACAAAGTGCATTCTACAGCCAAAGAGTTCCATTTTCAAATGTTGTAATTACTTTTTAAATATTGTTTATGTAAGTGGCCAATTCCGGAAACTTTTAGTGTGCCCTATGTATTCCTTCCCTAGTTTATAAATTCTACTAAACATTCTATATACTATAAATTCTCAACTCATCAACTATTCCGTTAATGGTTAAAATATCCGCTGAGCTCGTTGAAACAACTCTGCCCAATGAAACAATCCTGTTTAAATGGAGTAGTATTCGATAGAGACAGTCGACGCTACGTTAATTTACCGGTGCGAAGTTAGCTATGCGACGAAGCATTGTGAAGCTTGCAGACTAATTTCACAGACTTATTACAGAGTGCTCAGGGTAGTAAAACATTGCGTGACATACACCGCACTTACCTCAAAGTGTTATTACAGTGTGTTGTCTCATGATCTTGCTCACTTTGCAACAGAGTGGTAGACTGTTCCCGATCGTTTTTCACACGTGTTTGTGAAATGTTGTCCCCCGAACTCTACAAATAGAAACTGGTCATAATTCGCGACGGTTGCTCCTCGGCAGCCTTCGCCAGCACAGTTGTTTCCAAACGCGAGTTCTAGTCGAAATGTTCAGCTAAATACATTGCGGAAAAGGAAGGCTGACGTTTACTGAAATTTTGAAGCTCTCGCTCAATGCTGAATGAGTTGCTCCGCTCCGGGGAGCTTTTCAGCGTTTTCGCTGAGTGCGCGTCTGAAAACCTGTTCACTGCTGCACCGGCACGCTACCTCTCGGTAGGTGCATCTACCTAACTATCGCAGCTGGAAGTAAGTTGAAGCTCGCGAGTTTCTACTTAAAGTAATATTGCTGTGTTCGCTTTAATCATATGTGTGAAGGCACATGGGAGCAAGTAAAAACATATATGTAAATATGTGAATAGTGTTAAAACGGGAAACTACAAGTGGAAGTAATAAGTGAACATTCTGTATGATGGTAAATAGTTCATAAATGCTTGAGAAATATGAACACTTGACTTATTTCATGTCAATCTCAGTATCTTATAAACATTTTAATCCATCTCTAGCACACAGGAAGCCTTTCAAAGAACTTATTTATCGTCGGGTCAGTGTGTATATCGTTGATTTCAATTACAAACAGGAATAAGCCAGGGGCTAACCCAAACGACGTTTTAAACGTTACGTCCCGGCCGTGCGGTGAGGGGGGACGCGTCGGCGGCGCGGGGAGGGGTGTGCGGTAATTATATTCCAGGAACAACCCCCGGTTCCGCCGTCCGCTCCTATTGTTGGGAGCTACTGGGACCATGGGACCTCGACTGGGTGGAAAAATTACTTAACCGTAAATCGATTCTGAGCAGTAATGACTTCAGAAAGAAAACTGATTTCCAGCGGGGAAAATACATCGGCTTTCAGTTTTACGTTGTTGGTGAACCAGCTGGTGTTTTTAGGTTCCGTACCTCAAAGAGTTGAAAACGGTACCCAGTTGTGTTTATGCGAATGGAAATATTAGGTATTTGTGGGATCTTTAAATACATCTTTAGAAAGTGTTCATGGAAACATTAGTCTGTTATTGTATGTAACCAAGTGTGATAAAGTTTTCTAAATCCACGAAAGCCTCTGGTCTGGGTTTCTTATGACTTTTTTTAAGAAATTAAGAAAAGTCTGTTGCATTTGTGTAAAGGCCGAAAGTATTGGCGCTGTTAGGCTAATGTTAATTATGTTGTTAACCACAGCAGTTCTTAATCAGGGTATTGTTCAAATAAGAGCAAAAGACAAAATAAGTTTAGGTTGCGGTTAGAACATAGAATAATGACATAGGGCACACATTCCGGGGTCACACAGACATTCAGGGCAACGCAGACTTGAATATTCAACTAAATTTATGCATGGTCATGTTGATTTGATCTCTGCGATCAATCTGTCGACACGTCCGCTTGTTGTGTTCTATCCCCGCAACGTGTCGTGACGTGGTCGCCCTCGCAGACTTGGTTGCCCGCACAGCGATGTAATTACCGGGGTTGGAAGGCCGAGGTGGCCGGGGGTGGCTGGGGGTGGTCTAATGCGGGGCCATCGATCATCCGGGAGGCTGCGACGCACCTGGTGCTACCGCGTGCGATGCTTTGATGCCGCTTCTGGTATTGTTTGCCTGTCCCGTCTTGTGAGATGACCAGCCCCGTCGATTCTTCTGCTTCTAGCGAAGATTGGCTATCATTAGGCCGATCTCCACTTTCAAGAATGCAGCTCGAAAAAGGGATCACTTCCTGCCGTTGTAGCTTGTATTGTAGCGTAGGCATATTTTTTTTTATGGAAAGCGCGACATGTGGCTTCTTCTCAATTACGAGTAGGGACTTACGATGCCCATGGGCGTTCTGTGATGCACGGGGATTGCGGATTCCATGCCGGGCTGACAGGAGCCTTTTCACACCCCTTTTGAAAAACCCCAGGCTGTACTTGGGAGGAAATAGATGAGCAGGGAGTGGATATGTACTATGATTGGAATAGGTTCATCAGCCAAGATATACGGCGACTTTCAGGTCGACTTTCTCAATTCTGTTGATTTTGTTGACATTTTGTGGTTATTGCTGCTGTATGGTAGCAAAAGTCTCGTTGGAAACTTTTTATTTATATGTAAAAATTTTAAAATTTTACAAATATACAGATAAACTAGCTTTTGCCCGCGTCTTCGCTCGCGTGAAATTCGTATTTAAAAAGAAGAAAGTAAGAAAGCCCGCTACCGTACCTTTATTTCGGCGGGAGAAACAATTCGGTTTGTATGAAAGCCACAGTTTAGCTGAACTGAATTTTATTTAATATAACCTATCCTGTGTCCCGTATAATAAAATGTGCTTGTAGTAAGTTTCATCGAATTCGGATGATCGGTTGAGGAGTTATGGAGGAACATACATAAATACCTACATACAGAAAATATTTCTAAAAATAATTTTGTTTTAGTATCATACATATGTAGAGTCTACAAACGCAGTATCTCATAAAACAAAGTAACTTACTCCATGACCATCCCTTACATATTTATTATTAGTATTGATTGATTGATATTTTGATCCATCCTAACTAAAATATAAGCAGTTGCTTAATTTTATTCGATAGTAATAACAACCTAAATCAGAACCCTTTTGCGTAAATTATTCCTTGCAAAATTTGTAATGAAGGGTAGATATGTAATTAGGTAAATTACTTCTCGTGGGCTATTGCCGCTACAAATATAACTATGCACATCCCTCCCACGCACGCTTGGCTCAGCGTTAGGGCATTGCTCACAATACTGCTTAATTACTAGGGGCTGCTCTGCTACGGCAACGGATACATCTACCTGTATTATTATTGTATGTAGGTTTACTTTAGCGGTATCCCGTGCCCTAGCGTGGTTGGCATTCGTAAGCGATAAACGCTAACTCTGGCAAACTGAACTCGACCATTGAGAGTTTCGAAGAACTTACCGAAGATACTGCTTGATCTCTGAACCACTGCGTATACATTTTTTAGCAGTCTGATTGAGCGTTTGACTGACGTTTGATAGGGACTCAGTCGAGGACTCAGCACGGGCAATTCCACACTGAGATCGTGATTATAGATGCAAGGACAGCCCATTCCACACTGAGATCGTGACTAGAGGCTCAAACAGCCAATTCCACAATGAGATCGTGATCACAGACTCAAGAACAGCCAGTTCTATACTTAGTTCATGATTAGGTAATCAAGCACAGCTAATTCCGCAATGAGCTCGTGATTACAGACTCAAGCACAGCCAATCAACATTGACGTCGCGATAGAGACTCAGCACAGCCAATTCCACACTTAGATCGTGATTATAGATGGAAGGACAGCCCATTCCACACTGAGATCGTGACTAGAGGCTCAAACAGCCAATTCCACAATGAGATCGTGATCACAGACTCAAGAACAGCCAGTTCTATACTTAGTTCTTGATTAGGTAATCAAGCACAGCCAATTCCGCAATGAGTTCGTGATTACAGACTCAAACACAGCCAATCCACATTAGAACATTTATGTAAGGCGGACTTATCCCTTACAGATATTTCTAAGAGTCAACCTTTGGATGTTTGAGATTCAATTAATATAATGGAATTTAAGTAGGTAGGAGCAAAAGAGTTGAACGTGAGAATTGAAGATAAAATAATAATAAGAATACTTATTGATAAAAGTACATATAAATTACTAAATATATAAAATATTATATACAAATATACCATACATACTTGTCCACCCAAGTATTTTACAAAAGGGTATTATTACAGGCACCAAGAAAGATTATTTAATGAGAAACATAAAATAGAAACTTACAGTACAATGCTAAAACCATGCTAAGACCCGACCCCTACGAGGACCCTCTATTTCATCCCTTCATTCCGGGACACATCATCGATAATTTCAGCACACTTCTGAAAGACGATCTGAAGGTACGAGTATAATGAAGATAAAGTTTCAGTCTGTTGGATATTTTCGCATCTCCAACGGTTTAGTTATAGACATGCTAATATCAACTTCGGGGACACATCAAACGACTTACATTTTCTCTTTCCCTTTTCTCAGAAGACCTGCAGACTCTTTGAACGGAGCTCAAATATTTCGGAAATATTCCCATGGAATAGTTTTCGAATATGAAAGCTTTCTCTCTCTCTCTGTGTCATTTGTCGTTTTGGACGTGTTTGTATGTGTATATTTGGTACATCGATTTTATGAAGCGTCGCACAAATTTCCATAGAAATGTACATTATTTTATTACACTATTACATTAGTTAAATGTGAAACATGAATATTTAATTAAAATTGGCAGTGTTTGAGTGGGACGGGTTAACAAGTTATGTTTATATCAAATTACGAAAATGTTCAAATTAACCATAACAAAGTCCGCCTTTGCGACTCAACTATTATATTCTCTTTGTTTCCGTAAAATGTTTTTGGACCAAATTACAGTATTTCTACGTCTATATCGTTACAACTAGCCGGCAACTACCGCCACGCGCGACCAAAGGGAAGCACTGACATGGCACCTAGTTCACCAAGGTGTTATGCCCAGGGGTTTATATAGATAGATAGATAGAAATACTTTATTGCTCCAAAAACATTTTACATAAACAGACAATAAGTAATGTGCATGAGGGGCAAAGGCGGACTTATCCCTTAACAGGGATTTCTCCCAGTCCACCTTTGGATGTTTGAGAGTCGTATGTTGTGAGATATTAGTAGGTAGTAGCAAAAGACTTGAGTGTGGGAATTTAAAATATATAATAAAAGGAAAATAACTAGGGATTTAAAATATATAATAAAAAATGCGCGGGGCGGATCTCGGCGTGTCGCCGCCGCAGCGGTTCGTCAGTGTTCTCCCTCGCACCCGCACCGTACTTGTATAGTGTATTCGCGTGGCGGGTCACCCGCTGCGGTGACGACACGCCAAGATCCGTCCCGCAACAAAAAACAACAAAAAACCCAACATTTTTCGAAAAATTTACACCAGGAACATAATATTTCTTTAAAATACAGCGTCTACTTTTATGGCAGTTAATTTCATCATTTCAATTTGCTTAGTTTGACTACAATCGCAAATTAACCTCGAAAAATATCTCTCCCCTGGTCTGTCCCTCAACAGTATTTTCAGTAAATCAGTAACTTTTAAGTACTTCTCAAATGATAAAATAGGTTAATATTGTTAATTTTATAAACTAGAATAACTGATTAATGTTGTATATTAGTAAAACTACAAAAACATTACCTTTTTCATTAAAAAAATTCAAGACTAAACTTGTCCCCTGCATTTTGTGTCTCCTCCCCTGACTTTTTTAATACCTTCAACATTGGGTAAAATAATTTCGTAGTTGCGAACCCAAAGCTGTCAACACCCAGTGTTTCACGTGAAGTTAGCAGCAAACATCACGAAAGCCATCCGCACGTTTTCATTGGCGGCCATTCTGGACACGCCTGTCGTGTTGTGAGTATGTGAACAGTGAACACGGTCTCTCCACTGGAGAGCATTAAATTGTAATTATTTATGTAAATAGATGATTTTATACGTTAATTAACTGTAATGTATGCACAGATTATCATGTTTGTTTGTGGTTTCTTAATGATAAATACTTTAAAGGTAATTTGCGTTTTATCGCAAAAAATTCTCTCCCCTGCCATATTTCCCCTGCCTCGAAAGACGCCAGGGTAGAGACAAAGCGTCCAGGGGAGATATTATATATGTGAGCTCAGTAATATGTAGTAGGTATCAACATGTACTAGAACCGTTATGAGACAGTGTATTCATTTTTAATCTTCTGTGTTAGTTATTATTGTTATTATATTCGCCTTTGGTAGGCAGGCAAAGGTCACGGACCATACAGTCTGTTTCTGGCTGTACATACTAGGGTAGATCCACAAGTTCGTGGCCTAATATAGAAAGAGCCATGACATTTTTTTAAATCTACCCTCATTTGTTAGTACAATTCTTCAGTATTAAATGTGCGAAGTTTGGTTCCGATACTGCAAGCTATATTTTTTCCGCGATTAGTTGTTTAACGCTATCTGACAAAATTTTCAATAATGGAGAAAATTGAACACCGAGCAGTGATGAATTACCTCCATAAAAAAGGCATGTCACCGAAAGATATCCATCAAGATATGGTGAACACATTGGGGGAGTCTGCTCCATCGTATTCCAGTGTCAAAAAGTGGGTAGCTGAGTTTAAGCGGGGTCGGAAGAGCATTCAAGATGACGCTAGGAGCGGAAGGCCTTCGACGTCTACCACGAAGGAAAGCATCAATAAAATATGTGATCTGATACTGAGTGACCGAAGATTGACCATAAATAAGAAAGCTGAGATCACAGGGATTAGTTATGGCCGGGTACAAAACATTATATCTGAAGAATTGGGGTTCCATAAGGTTTCTCGTTTCGTTGGGTCCCAAGATTGCTTTCAGCTGAACAAAAACGAGTTCGCTGCACAATTTTCCGCGATTGTTTGGAACTTTTTGAGGCAGATCCCGAGGATTTTTTGTGCCCTTTTTTGGATGAAAGCTGGGTTCACCACCATACTCCTGAATCAAAACAACAATCGAAGCAGTGGAAAAGATCTGGCTCATCCACTCCGAAGAAGGCTAAGGTCGTTTTGTCGACCAACAAAGACATGGTTTCAGTTTTCGGGGATGCGACGGGGATTATTTTCGTGAATTATTTACCAAAAGGCCAAATTATCAATTCAAAATATTATTGCAACCATTTGCGAAGACTTCGGGAAGAAATCAAAGAAAAAAGGCTGGGGTTGCTGCGGAAGAAAGTGTTGTTTCATCAAGATAATTCCGGGTTCACACTTCAGCTGAATCAATGTCTGAAATCCATAATTGTGGCTATGAATTATTGCCCCACGCACCTTATTTGCCGGATTTAGCCCCCTCGGATTACCACCTTTTTCAAAATTAAAAAAAAACTAGGTGGCTCGGCTATAAATTTCCGAGCCACCAGGCTCGGAAATTTATTTTTAAGGCAATATTATTTTAAATAGGTAAAACTGTAGGTCCCTTCCCTTTCCCCTTACTAGGTGGTAGGCTCAAATTGTAGCCGACTGGGTTGGTACCACCGTACTGGATGTAAGATGGCCGCAAGCAACCTTGGTTGTGTTCTCCTCTAGTCCAGTATAGCCAGCAATCCAGGGAAGTCTCCGGTATGGCACCTACTTCTCGGAGGTGATATTGGCTGGTTAGAGCATGTGCTTTGGCCCCTCCGACTCAGCCACCCATACCAGATTACATAAAAAAAAAAAATATTCTGCCAATTGTTTTTAAAAGCCAATAAGTTATTAAAATGTGTTTTTTTTTATTTTATTTTTGTGGCAAGAAAGAATTTGCGTTTAAGGCGCTACTTATTTTATTAATATGGAAAAACTGTTTGGAATGTAAGCCTGATTAATGATTAATACAAACAACTTTAATTTAAAGTTGATTCCAATAAAATTTATCAGTGCTTCATTTACAAATCTACACACGAAGTCCCTCCCCTGTTCATATTGTACCCTACCCTGTCACCATGTCCCTCCCCTGTATAAAATATCTCCCCTGGTCTCTTCTAAAACGAGAAAAAATTAAAAAAATGACTGGCCATCTTACAGAAATGCAAAAAGTAGCTGTTTAAATAAAATTATACTATTATAACTTAGAATTTAAAAGAAAATTGTCGTGCCGCCATCCCATACAACCAAGGAAGTCTTAACGTAGAATCACCCATAAATTACTATTTATAAATTACATTAAATACATATGATATGACTTTAGGTTTAGTAGGTGATGAAGCGACATGATGTCGACGTCGATGTCGAAATCGCTAACAAAAGCAGGTACTAATATGTATATACATACGCTGCCAAAATCATAACTCTCCTGTTAGCTTCGCCATAGTCATAAAGGGCAAAGCGTCCACCAGTCTCGCCGGTGTAAAAGCAAAATGGTTTAAATTGTTATCGGTTGTGCATGACCCGTGCGTGCGTGCGCTAGTTCAAAGAATTCAATACAATAAAACGGACATTGTCATACACGTTGTCATACATTGCATAGGTACAAATACTCAACATGATCGACAAATGCACACAATTTCGATCGGGCGGTTCGTAACACGCGTCTTCATAAAGATGCGTGACTGCGTGAGTCCTTGGCGTGAGTCAACAAGACGTGTGTCACTCTCATAGATTTGTAATTTCGTCTTGGAAGTCAGTCCGTCACAATTGGATTGGAAGCCAAGTTGAAAATGACACGGTGGCGGCGGCGTATACGCCGAATTTAGTATTTGAGTACGGTATACCGTACTCAAAACTAAATTCGGCCTTGCATCAGCGTAGGGACTCTCGATGTATTCTAAGGGAAAGCGGTCCTGTCCTGTTACTGACAACTTCGTGTTTTTAATTAAGTACTATTATTTTGCTCAGCGAGCTGATAGGTAAGGTAACCCTTCTGTGCTTTTGAATGGTTCTGTGTGAGCAATTTGCATGCGAGTGAGTGCGTTGCCTCCTGCACCGTGCGCGCGCAGTGCGAGTGCGTACGTTTGTCGAACTCACCGCTTGCAACTTCCTCCATCCACGATGCGGCATGCATGCGGCACGCACGCCTGTGAGTCACTGTTTTTGGCGAGAAATATACTATAAAGATGATTTCTTGAAACCTATTTTATGAAAGTGTTCTTATTTTCAGCTTGGCTGGAACTTTCAAAATGCATTCTTGCTTTGAAAGCCGATTGATGTATATAGAATCCGGCATATTTATTTTATAGAATATGTATATAAAATAATCCCACACGATCAAAGGGGGAAGCACTGACATGGCACCTAGTTCACCCGGTGTTATGGGCTGACATCACGGACGTTGTAGGTGATGTAGCCAACCGTGTCAGTTTCCATAAAAAAAATATATATATCTTAATAAGTAAAGCTGAAACATGTATGTAACTACCTATGCGCCGTCTCATCTATACTATGTTCGCTCGTAACTCGACAACTGCTCAATAAATTCACACGGCGTTTTCGCTGACGTTTTCTGGGTGGCTTTAGGATATTTTGCCGCAAAGCGATGCCACGGCACGGGGACAGCTATTCAAATTCTTTATCGACAACATATCATAGTAGGATCTAGCTAATTTGAACTTTACATCATCCATAGGCATTACACTGCGCTCAGATTTATCATATTTTATTACATTTTAATATTCCGTCAGGGAATAATATATTTTATAAATAAAAAAATTCTTCACCATGTCCGTTGCAAAACAGTTGCAGGCATTGACGAAACATGTTGGCTCTTCTTCTAAACTAAAAGTCACTAGTTTTAGCCAACGGAACCCTACAAAATATTTGACAAAGCCATTTTCGTAAGTAAATGCGCTGTACCTAGGACTCCTAGGAGCTGCATCCACATCCGCGAACTGGACGTGACGTCCGAGGCACGTGCGAAGTGTGGCGGCGCTGCGCATGCTCACAAGCACGGAGCTTCTGGTACATAACGGCCGCACTCCATCCGTGATCCGAGACGTCGATCCATCATGCGCCCACCTAATTTGGAAGCAGCCGGACGTCGAACCCGCTACGATGACTTGTGGGCTCACACCACCTGGAGCTGGACCAAACAGTAATTGAACCGATTAGCGAGTGTTCTCGCGGGTCGACGAACGCGCATTTCGGCATGGTGATGAAATATTTCGCGGTCAGTCATCGAAGCCATGACACCCGTGACTCATCGTGCGAGCTCGTCACGATGCACCCATAAAAGGATTGGGAGAAATCGATGTAATTTTTGAAACTTCGAGTTGGCTGATATATTTTGGCTATATTCAGTCTACGTTAATCATGCTCGTTCCCTGTTAATATTTCACTTGGAAAATTAAATACACAATAAAATTAAGTACACAATTTCAGCATTGTATTTTATTTCTTTTAATTACGAATACATGAATCCTACACTGCAAACAATGTTACACGAAACATGAAAGAGAATCAAGCACTCAAAGCAGGTTGTTCGGGACCGTGATTTCATTTCCAATTTCGGACGAATGACATTTGACGTTTTGTTAAAATTCAAAAGGGGTCTTCTCATTCGAGGGCCTCCGCTGTGGCACAATCGCCCGCCCGAAGGGTTGAATACCCTCCCGCACGTGATTACTTTGGAGATTTCGAATTTCAAAGCGTTTGAAGTCTGCTCATTTTTTAAAGGCCGTAACCTTGTCATTAACAAGGGTAGCCGGCCGTCAGTGACTTATTCAGCGATACGCGGTCTCACGCTACTTGCTCAGAGTATCGAATACCGAAGCATCCCTTAACGTAGTAGATTTATTCCATTAGGGGACCGCAGGGCCTAGCTGCTATTAAATTAATGGGGTGTCAAAAATAATTGGCATAATATTACGCCATTCCTGTAGGCAGAGTCTACAGTACAGACAAATCTCAATATCGCTGCGCGCGTCCCTCCCTGTGGGGAAAATTATGAATGGTACAAAATTTTAGTTGGTAACACAAGGACTATAAACCAATTCCATCTACGAAACCAACCTATAATTTTCCATACACAGTTTTATATTGCCTCCATTTCCCCGTTCGCGTAAGTGCACTTTAGAAAATATGTGCCAACAAAACAACTTTAAAATAATACTTTCAGCCATAACTGCTCCACTCACGTCCAGATGCCCACCTGAAAACAAAACGTGTCTGGCTTCGCGGGACAAACATTTTCGTTCACGAACAAGCAAACAAACAAACAAACATGCATACAAACAAACGACGATGATGTCGGCAGTCAGCTAACGCGGTTACTGTATTTGTTCAGTTGTGAGAAACGCCGATAAAGGAGATACAAGGCAGTATTTAGCCAGCGAAGCTCGCAGTTTGGGATGCCACAACAAAAGGTCTCAAACTCTTCCGATAATTGAAATGTTTTAACTGCACATCTCAAAATTTTGGAGCAAACATATATCCGGGAAATTGTCTTTTTATTTAGCATAAACATATTTTTTTTATGTAATCCGGTATGGGTGGCTGTGTCGGAGGGGCCAAAGCGCATGCTCCGACCAGCCAATATCACCTCCAAGAAGGTAGGTGCCATACCGGAGACTTCCCTAGATTGCTGGCTATACTGGACTAGAGGAGAACACAACCGAGGCTGCTATGCGGCCATATTACATCCAGTACGGTGGTACCAACCCAGTCGGCTACAATTTGAACCTACCACCTAGTAAGGTGCAAGGGAAGGGACCTACAGTTTTACATCGGTTCCGAACGGTGAAGCAGCAGGTGTAGGTATGCACGTAAATTTTTTCGTCAGAAAAAACTCATTGGTACACGCCGACCGGATTCGAACCGCGGACCTCTCGCATGAGAAGCCGATTCCCAAACCACTCGGCCACCCGCAACCCAGTTAAATACTCAATACGCATTCACAGTCCAGTTCAATACTGATGGATGACTCCTTAAATGTTTTGTGTACCACATGCCATTATCAATGGCATGTGGTACACAAAATAAATCAACGGCAATTACCCAGCTAAACCTCCGCCTGCGATCTCAGTCCGACCTATCCTCTCCCTTGTCCAAGGCAGTAGACCACAATGTGAGAATGAATTGACGTGCGATAGGTTTGCTGGCGACGCGGTGGTGGTGGTAGCGGGAGAGCGGGCTCCCATTTGGAAAGTCGCTGCGCTGTTGGACCTCGCTGTCGTCTCCCCCCATGAAGGTGGCAGACCAGTGCGAAAATTTTATTTTCATTTCCCCTGTCGTCGGTCGACTGTGCTCTCGTATTTGTTTAATTTCAGGGCAGACTCGTTCGGGTGCAATGAATAACATTTACATTGCTCTTTCTGCAATTCAGTTGTCGTTAACCGCGAGGGATCATCAGGATTAATACTGATTGTGTGCTCTTGTGCCGACACGGTCACGGCACATATTGTGAAAAGATTATCGTTTCTTTCCTCATTCACATAGATGCATAACATTAATTGTTTATTTGTCAGCCTTGGTAGCTCAGTGGTGCGGTCGGTCGACTGTTGTTAAGCACATCTGGGCGCGGTCAGTACTTGTATGGGTGACCGCTCGACCGTTGGAGGCTGACCGTGGTTCGGATTCCACGTAAAACTGTAGGTCCCTTCCCTTCTTACCTTACTAGGTGGTAGGGTTTATCTCGTCCGGGTTGATACCACCGCACTGAGTGATAGGTCGGTTGAAACGGCTATGTAAATAGTTCGAGTTTTCCGTCCTGTTCAGTGTAGGTAGCCGACATGAAATGAAGGGAAGCACTGACATGGCACCTAGTTCACCCGGTGTTATGGCACAGATTACTTAATAGTTACTTCGTAAGTTATGGGCTGACATCACGGATGTTGTAGGTGATGTGATGTAGCCAACCGTGTTAGTTTCCATAAAAATAAAAATAAAACAGAACAATATAAATAAGTAGGAAAAGGGAGCCCGCTCAGCCGCTCATGCATGTACGTACTTGTACATGTATTGTTGGCTCTGCGAGGATTTTATTTTTTTATTTTATATTTTTTTAACTTTTAGAGAAACTAACAGTTACAATATTAATACATAGAAAATTAACTCTATTCTAACACCTAAACCAGTAAAGTTTCTACAATTTGATTTTAATTTCTACAAATTAATAATATCAACAAAAATTACAGATAATAAATATACATAGAAAAATATTATATGTATACATTTGTTTAAGTTTGGAAAAGAAAGGAAAAAATATTTATTGAGTTGTTATAAACGGAAAAAAACTAAAAGAAAAACATTGCGATTTAGAAAAGGAATGAACATTGTGCAGTATTGTGCAGTGCGACACGGCCGAGCGAGCTCCCCCCGCGGAACCCTTTGGCGGGCGTCGGGTCGGCCGGCACGACGATAGAGAAATTCGTCTTCTCATAGTGAATATACGGACAACCAACACGTATTACTGCATTTTATTCCATCACCTAACGTACGTCTCACTCACACACATAGTACTGCACGCGCGGTACACTCTTTTATTAGTGTTCCACAGCGAGCGACATGACATGACACTAGCAGAGAACATTGCACAATAGCTCAAGTTTCTGTCTCTCAAGTTTGTTTCTGTATTATTTGTATCGCGGTTATTTTTTATAGATTCCCAGGAGGCAACACAATAAACCTCTGATCTGAGTGTGAATATCGTTTTTCAATTAACAGTTTTTTTATAATACATATACATAACTTTGGGAGGTAAGGTCAATCGCTTCTAGTAGTTTTCCCAATGATTCAAATTCGCCCACTCACACCTACGTGGGATTTTTTCCATCGTCTGGTCTTATGTTTGAAGATCAAGAAACTGTGGTCAATATCCTCGGCATTGAGGCGACCTTACCACGGAGTGATGAGATGACTCACCCTGAACGTAGTACGTAGCCCCATTGAGCCTAATTGATTGAACCATTGAGGGCTTTGACAACTAACCTTGTAAATCAGTCACAGTCTACCTTAAAGAAAGAAATCATAACCTTGAGAAAGCCAACCGTTATGGAAATAAGGTGTAATTATCGTTTCTTCTTCGCTGTTCATTCAGTCACGATGAACTTGACACTGATTACGCTTGTGTACTCACTATGTGACGCTACGAACACAGTAGTCAGCCTCTTGGCTCCTATCAGACCGTCTACGCTTTCATGGGAATCTGCACAAAGTGTATGGTGTGATTACCTTAAATATAATGCCAATGTAGACTACAGAACTATATAAAGTAACGGTCACGCGCAACATCTAAGTTAAACAATGAAATGTGCAGTTGAACGGACCATTTCTCAACTCATTAGTCACATGCATGCATAGGCCCAGTCGCTTGTAGAGCAGTGCCACATATCACAATTATATTCATGAATTCCCACGACACGCTATGCAGTTGTAAAACTGTGATCATTATCTGCCTCGGTATTTTTGTTGAAGGCTGGAGCCGCTTGGCCCGAGTCTGATTCGCCGATCCTCGCCGTTGTGTCTAAGGGGGAATTGAAATGTGGAATCCAGAGGATGATAAAATTTCATTTGTTTTAGTAGAACAATAATTTGCAAAATTCTGCAACTGTTCGGTTCAGACTTACTTCTAGCTAGTGAATAGATATTTGCGTCAATTATAGCTGTATAAACTAATGCGGGAAAATAATTATCAGTTTGTGTTTTATGTTGCGGTTCGTTCCTTCAACTCTGCACTGGCTCTAGGGGCTAAGCCGGAACAGTAGAAATTTATCTGTGATGCGATGTGAACGTTACATCGACTTGCATAATCCATTGTTCTGTCTGTGAGCAGCTTCAGCTTGTGAGCAGAGTAGTGTACCGTATCACTAGTTTCTAGACTCCTACCTAACCATGTCTATCTATAGCGAGTATTGCAATTCTTACCTCAGAATAGTTAGTTGAAAACACTTATATCGCTGTCGTTTTGTTATTCATACGCCTTGCTTGGCCCATCTCCTCGTGTATTTCTAGTTGATGAAATACGCCTGTGATCCAGCTGCCGGGCTTCTCACCGAATCTCCTGTAAAATTAACGTTACGTGGCCGTCCTACATCCATTCGTTTTGTTTATTTTTCCCATGTAATATTTTACCGTCATCATTATCTCGGCACCTGGGAGTTTTCTGGCCGCAGACAATATGTCGAGATCGTATCGATGTCTTACCTGATAACCTTTCCTATGTTCATTGTTGCGTGTCTGCAGGTTCGCACTATTGTGGCTAATTGCTCCGAGAACGTCCGTCGTGTTATTAGCTGCAGGGAATGGGCACTTTTTGTCTGGTTGCGCAAGTCGGAACAATCGCTCAGTCAGGTTAGGCGGAAACAATGGACATTGTTATGATTAATTATAAAATCAGTTACAATTTTGAATACAATCGCGAGGTCGACTCACGTCTTACTTATCTTACTTAGTGACAAACTTTTTAATTATATATTGTTCTATTGAAAAACCATTCTTTCGACATCGTAACGACCTCAAAAGATTAATTTCAACGTAATTTTGGAACCTCATGTATGTACCACAAGACCTCGCTTTGCACGCTTCACGATTCTGAACTTCGAGTTCACTATAAACAATCCGAACATTTTCAAGTATGCTCAATCGCGCGTATCAGGATTATTCTTTACTGTATAAATGGTTCCACAAATTTTATGATTATCTCACAGATGCAACAGGACTTTTGGTAGCACATCGTTTCTTGATATCGTTCCTTTGTAGCGCCGCCGCTAGGATGTGGAACGGTCTTCCGGTAAATGTGTTTCCCGAATCCTTTAACGTGGGTGTCTTCAAGCGTCGTTTTAGTAGAGAGCCCAGCAAGTCCGCAAATCTGCTGGAATGGCAGCGTGGTTTCGCGAGGAGAGGTAAATGTAGTATATGTCTGTCGACTGCGTCATTATTCCCTCGACACAGCCACCCATGCAGGTTTTCATAAAAGAAAGATGCAGAATGAGGGATTATAAATTTCCGTGAGAATCTCGGAAAAAAATTAAGATTAGATTTAGCTTAAGATTATCTCACGGTGAGATAATCTTAAGCTGAATCTAATCTAAATTGTTTTAGGTAGGTAGAATCTGAGGATAATTCTGCTACCTGCAATTGGAACTAAAGTCAATAGATAAAATCCCCTATACAAATAATATCTTCCTTCATCTCAGCTTCAAAATTGCAAAGGCAACAAAACGTGGATAATTTTCAGATAGTGAACAAACCGGACTGATTCACTATTCGCGCTTACTATTCATGGCAGCACGAGCGGCGCGGCTTCGTCGTCGCGAACTCGACTGCACTGCATGCAACCTCCGCCGCGGTCGGTTGTGCAACCCGCGACACTATTGCGGCTTCATCGCTACCGCCATGCGCCAGCCATCCACTTCTCTGTGAGTTGTCGCTGTTGTGTTTTGACGTGAATACGTCTTTAAATTTTCTTCCACAGTGGGAGCCAATCCAGAAAACTGATGATAACAAAATCGGGGGATACAGTTTGGTGTTGCAGCTTCATATCTATTATCTACATTCAAAGTTTAATTACACCACTCGATAGCTAAAGGATCAAAGAATTCGTTACGTAATACGCTCTAGCAAAATATTACCCGTTACGTACACGTATTCACGTAAAACACACGGTCGTGTCCACGACACAGCCACAGTCCACACCCCGTTTTTGCCTACCTCCGCTCCGCCGCCGCCGTGTCCATATCATAACTCCTATTGCACGATAATCTATGTCGACGCGAGAAGGTTGTCATGAAGCATTGATTGGTTCTCGAGCTTCCACCGAAGAGTAAATAATTTCCTATATGTACATAGAATAAATGGCACGGCATTCCCAACCCCTCTGCTTCACCAAACGAGTTAAATTTAAATGGGCCACTTACATTCAGGTGGAACGGTCCACACATCTCTTTCAACCCTTTACTTCGGTCTGCCAACCGTTCCTGCCTATCCATCGAACTGTTACAAAATCTTTTCGCCATTTCACGATGCTTCCATGATTGATGACGTCCCTAATCGCTCAATGTTTTCGGGAATGATTTCAGCAAGTATCAGCCGTAAAGTATCTTCCAACCAACGCTACGACCTGTGTCGATTGGAAACCATCTTTCCGACAATTAATATGATTTTATAGGGAATAAAATCAAATAAAGCTAGTACTAGCGTAGGATTCAACTGCCAGTAGTGTCTAAACGAGCCATACACCTCGTTTCGCTGCGGTTCCGCTGCACTTTACCAACAATCTGCGGGTAGTTTAACACGCGCCAACACGACAGGCGACGACAGCTCCTCCTCTTCGGACAAACTCAATTTGTGTGCCGTTCGAGAATGACGCTCCTCCTGAAAGCTCCGGCTCAAGATAGAAGCTTTATCCAGGCTACTTTGTTCCTTATTAGTTGGAATCTATTTTCCACTTCCGATGACGGGCGGAAAGAGGTTTGCAGCGTGAAATTTTATAGCGAATAAAGCAATTCGCTACCATAACCAATATTCAATGGTCCTGCCTGTCAACAAAGAAAATGCAATGTGGGGTTTCTTGTACTGTGCTTTATGTTGAAACAAATATATATAATGAAAATTACTAATGACACTTGATAGAAACTGAAAGTACTAAATTTTGTCGGCTTACTAAACCTTGTCGAACTTAGCGGAGACTTATAAGAAAATTGTTAAGAGAATAGATCCCTAAGCGCCGCCGCCCCGCCGCCGCCTTTAAGTATACGTATATTGAACGACCAACAAGTAACAAGTACCAAAGATCCTGTTTATAAATTTGTAAAATTCAATACGGACACCTAGGGCGACAAATTACCGCGCTGTCGTTGTAGTTTTTCGGAACGTAGAAGACGCAAGCTTGTGCCTTCTCTACTAAGGCTGATCCGTTTCCCCTCCAAGCCACTTTTCAGGGCAGCCAAGTCCCCAACGATGATAGTCTGGGTATCCTGGGTATGGAGGTGTCCAGGGACGTTGGGTTTCGATCGTTCATAGAGTCCAAGGCGAAACTAGCGTCTCGAAAATTAGGGATCCTTTACCGATGTCGGCGATTTTTCACGCCGGTCCAACTGCTTACACTCTACAAAGCACAAGTAAGACCGGTGATGGAATATTGCAGTCATCTTTGGGAGGGTTCCCCTGAGTACCTTCTTTCAGCCTTGGATTCTATTCAGCGACGAGCCATTCGCCTCATTGGTGACCCTGAACTCACAAAGGACCTTCAACCTCTAAAGCACAGACGTATCGTTGGGTCATTGAGCCTGTTTTATCGGTACTACTATGGCCGCTGCTCTGAAGAACTTGCTTCCCTTATCCCTCGCCTTCGCCAAACCCGCCATACACGCGCGGAACACCCCTTTGTAGTCGACAGAAGAGTTCTTCGAACTGCACGATTCTCTAAATCGTTCTTGTGCCGCACTGCAAAGGTGTAGAACGGGCTCCCAGGGAATATCTTCCCCCACTCCTACAATCCACGGATCTTCAAATCGCGGGTTAATAGCCTTTCCCCAGCAGCATTAGTCCACCTCCAAGCCGGACTGGCACCTCCTCGGGGGTGAAATTGGCTGCGCCTGAGGTTGCGACCTCGGGCAGAGACACCCAGTTCGGTAGTAATAAAAAAAAACCTCGAGAGCTCTTACCCTTCGCCCTTAGAGTTCCCCTTTTACTTATATCGACTCGAAACGGTCCCTTGCTTATGATAAGGGTGGGTCGTAAGGGCAAGAACTCTGCCTTAAACTTCTATAAATAACTAAACTTGAATGTTTGCGACTAACGGTACTGATGAGTTGTTCAAGTTTCCGATGCACCCTTTCCTGAGTATCAAATCAAAAGATTACGCGTTCAATCCTATTCCAACATAAATTCTGAGCAGAACTGGCAGTAATGCTGTTGAAAATGCAGTCAGCCTAAATTGACCGTGTAATTGCCAATCTTCAACTATTTACCCATGTAAGTATGCCTGTACAAATGTAGGTGCACGCAATGAATACACGAGTCGACTCAAATAGTTGCCGGCGCAGATTTCCCAGCCCGGCCATTTGCAGAGACAAGCAATGTTCGTCGTTGCAGCACATCAACAGCAGGCGTGGCGGCGCGGCCGAGGTAAACCGCCGCTGTAAATGGACGCAAATTACGCACGTGAGCAGTAGTTCCGACGTTTTACGAGTAGCCCAGTTTCCAAGCCGCGACGAGGTGCTGGTCGCGACCTCTGCGCCAGAACACTGCTGAATGACCCGTTGCTTGTGCGGTGCGGTGGAGTGCGGCTTACGGTTGCACATATTGGAAAAAGAGGATTCACGAACATTCGTAGCAAGACATATTTCTGGCTCTGCATAAAACAATTTAACAAGATTCCAGTAGGGTTTTCTTTCGGAGTGAAGAAAGAAGCTAGCGCCCTGAAGACAGCTAATGGGCTTACCAATACTCGAACACTATGATTACATCACTAGTCAGTTTCTTGGATGTGTCAGTGACGAGACCCGACTTATTTTCGTACAAAGAATCAGCTGCTACTTTCACACGCAACAATTCTAGAATATTTTACCTGAAATCTTAGAAATGTCTTTATGTTCAGCGGTACACAAAAAAACGATTCGGACGAAGGCAGAGCTCACCGACAGATCAACGAAATGGCGGCTGAATCAATGAACGTCGAAGCGTTATCAAAGTTCACTGGGCTGGAGTAACGAGCGATAAAAAAGAGAAAGAAAGCCTAGACTCCGTGGGAGGTGTTGCGGTCGAATAAGTTCGTGTGAGCGACGACGCGACGCCTTGTAACTCGATTCCTGTGAGGATTCGATAGCTGCGAGCGACCACACAATCACCGACGACGCCATCGCGCCCCATTTCTGTAATCTAATATCGATGCTTGCGGCCAAATGTGGCTCACGAGAGCTGCACATTCTCGGATTTTGTGGTATAGTGCCTATAGTTAGCTGTTTGATTTGTAGGAGGCTCTATGACATTTTCACCACACACGTATCAACTGTCATCTTGACGAGCTAACTGAGATCGCGTGCGTACTAAAATATTTCACATCTCACTTACATTTATCGTTGTCGTGCTTCTCTTAACTCTTGTCTACGTACCTATAATTATAAGGCATTTGACCAATCACCGGAGGAAACCGTATTCGTAGAACATTCCATTCCACTAAGTGCCAGATGCACGATAACGTCAAGTGTTGTCTATACGAATGGCCCCTACACGAGGTCCGAAGATTTGTTCCTATCTCTCTGCGACATAATATCCCAGTACAACACAATTACTACCGCCGCGGTGTTCGCAGCGTGGGATTATACTCTTAGCTCAGCGGACATATAAAACGATGTCCACTTTGAGGTTACGATGGAAACGTCGATATAGCAGAGACTTCCGGCCTCAAGACTTCCGGGCGGACTTCCGCATCCGGATCGGTTCGGCCGGACGCGTCCGTCACGTTCTCCGGACGCGATACTCCAGAGCACCGCTCATATCGTAGTATCGGTTCTGATGGTTGTCGGATCTTACGTCCATAAATATTAAGTGATTGACTGGGACAGGGGAAGTAATCGGCTTAGAAACGCTCTATTAACAGATATTTGGGTTTCTTGCCTAATATTACTATTGCTAGTCCACTTGTAACAAATATACTCGTACGGCGCCACAGCGGCGCGTGGGCTGTTACGATTCTTCCGCCCCCGCCCCGCGCTTTCACCGGAGAAACAATATGTCCCGCATATTCGGATGGAGTCGTGTCGTCGGAGTGACAGAGAACGTGTACTTTGATTGAATGAGACAGCACTGAGTCCGAGTGAACGAGAAAACACTGCGCTCGCCCTGTTCCAGGTCGGCGCGAGGCTCGAGCGGTTCTACACTCACGAGACACGAAACCGTCGACGTTTTTCCGTACCTGCATGCAAGATGGAACCCGCAGACGACGGCCACAATGAGCAGCCTGCTTCCCCTTCAACCCTTACTCCGACATTTGTTTATTTGATTTGATATAAAAAAAAATTTTATGTCATTATTTATTTTCCTAAATGCTCTTTGTTATTTTCCTTGTTTGTCTCTGACCTGTCAGACTCATAATTGTCGACTTATTTATTAAATATACCTGCCGTGTACGTAAAACGTATTAAATGATATGGCTTCGTGAGTGTCTAACGGACCCTACTTCATCAATGTGTGTGTAACCGCATGGGAATTGTGATCTTCTTGCCTTCCTCTTCGCCGGCGGCGGCCCGGCGGCGCTGGCCAAGCCGGTCATTATTGGTCGGGACGATGCTGCATGGACGGTGCGATGTGTGAGCGGCTAGTCGGCTAAGTTTTGAGCAAGACTGCTCTCGCTCGAGTCTGGCTAGACCAATACGAACCCCAGAAACAGGGTGCTGTAGGAGGTCAGGAGCCTCGCAGCCGCAAGATACGCAGTCCGCGGGGTTCACCTCTCCGGCCCTGCAGCCCTGCAGCTAGTTCCCTAATCACGAGATTTAACCTACTACGCTACGCCGTGTTCTCCGCATCATTTTGTATGGAGAAACGTAGCAGCGCCTCTAGTGATAGATTTGCGAACTTCGTTTCTCCATACAAAATTATGCGGAGAACACGGCGTAGCGTAGTAGGCGTAATCTCGTGATTAGGGTATAGTTCACTGTGGTCGCCGAGTTCCGAAACTGAGAGACACGATTCGCAACAAAGCCGTTTAGTCCTAATGCCTTTTCTACCTAATTGTAATATCTCATCTGTGCCAAATCTAATCTAGGGTAACCTACAATACAACTTCTTCATCATACTTCAATGTACATCCTAGCATCCTAAATGTAAGTGTCCTCTTGTGTCCGCTTCCTCCAAGGAACAAAATTCCCCAACCTATCTCGTGTTTTGTTACACGCTCTAGTGCATTGATTTTACTATTCATCCCCGTGTAAGTTAATGGGTTCACACTAACTCTGTCCCATTTACTCTGGACGTGCGCCAGAGCCATTATATTGTTATTATTCGCGGTAAGTTAATTAATGACTTCATTTATTTGACCAATTAATATTAAAATTGTGTGCTCTGCTCGCTTCGGCTATTTCGCTCGACAAATATTATGAAAAGCGAACAGTCGAGCGTTATCGGCGCCGTCGTGTCGCATCCCGCAGACAATATTTCAGCCACGAACATAATTCGAAACGATAATTTGATTGCACTGATTGCTCGCTTGTTATAATGAACTCGCAATCTCCTACGGTCTAATTGCTCGTGGATAAGCATTCGAAGCTAATATCAATTTTCTACCGACTTAACTCTTGCATTGCTTACTTAGTTGGTACTTCAACACTCTAGTTCGGTCGGACGGCACTAGTGGGGCTTTATGGAGCACGGGTCCGCGGGCGGCTCGGCGTTTGCAAAATGAAAGTGCTCTCCATCGGTTTATGGTAGTCGTATAGCTTACGATGTTTTCTTAGCCTCGACCTTTTCCGACATAGGTGTTTGTACAAGAGTCTCTAAGAAAATTAACTTGCTGCGTTAAATTGGCAAGGAGGTATCAACGGCTTTCGCTGATAAACCTTCAAGGATTTCCCTCATTTATATGCTAAATTGTACCAAAAATAGCCTTGTTTTTAAATTTGCACCAACTTGCAGATGTCTAGTTCTCTAGAATTGAACAGCTGCAATTTGGCAGAAATGTGTTTAGTGAGAGCGCTGTGTCAAGAGAGGCTCAGGCGGAGGTCGCCGGAGCGTGAAGCCCGACCTTCGCGGCACACTGACACTCTTGGCAGCGAGTCCGCGCCTCCGCCCGCACCCGCCGCTGCTGTCGGCACCGACGCGATAATTGGGGAAAAGTTGTTTTCTTTACACCAATTTGGCCAGTAAGCGTCGGCCTTTGTTGCTTGATGGATTTTCGTTAGCAGACTGTTTCAGGTTTTACCGGTTTCTTTTTCTATTTCAATCCGTTAATAAAAGCATGGGAGTGTATAATGATAAGATAATTATTCCACATTCAGTTGTTAATGCAAGACGAGTTCGTGATTATTCGAATTTCTCTTCCATAATAAGGTTTTTCACATTGAAATAGAATTTCTCTTTCTCTGTTTAGGGAACATCTGTATGTTGATGTGTTTCGTATATCTCAAACCCGTATCGGCCTAGCATGGACCGATACGGGGTATTGAAATGATGATGTGAGTAAAGGCTTTTGATTGAATGTTTTTTGTATTTCTCGGGTCCTTCAAGAGGGGCGACAAGAGGGACCTGTCAGGCCGGCATGGAATTCGCAACCCACGCATGCGACTATATGTCCATGGGCGTCGTTAGGCACCTAATGGGGGCTCGGCGCGCCACATGTTGCGCTTCCTATAAAAAAAAAAGTAGCAAGTACGCCAAAGATGTTTATATGAATCATGTCCATACCTTTCAATCTCTTTGCGAAAGTGGTTGCATTGCACCTTACATACAACCACTTCTTCAAAGTAATTGAACCCCACCCCATACAGTCTAATATCTATTGTACCCGAACTGGGTGTTTGTGATCGAGGTCGGTCTGAGCCTCAGACAGACCCAGACAACTTCATCTCCGAGGAGGTGCCAACTGCCAGTCCGGCTAGATAGTTATAAACTTCAACTTCATAGTTATATTTTAATTTTATTTGCATACGTGAGTGAGTGCACACACACAGCAGTGCTGCCAATTCAGCCGCAGGCGTCCAAAAGCAGTTCACTGACTACGATGACTTGGGATGTAGGAACACCAAATATAATGAGTGTATGAAACCGGTCAGCACGCGACGAACGAACACACATGTCGAACTGTCAACTCATGTGGGTCACGAGTTTAGTTTTTTGCGACATATAACTGTACGTTTTAATAATTTTTTCAACTTCATCTAAAACGTTATGATCAGTTGGTTAATCTTGCTGGATGTGAGCCCCTTCAGTTCTCGCGGCATTCAATGGTGTCCAGTACCTTCGATGTAATGTAACGTTATGGCACTTTATCATTGTACCACCAGGTAAATATAGAATACATAGATCATTACTTGCGTTCAAGATGCTCGCTGAGTTTTGTTGCATTGATGTTACATTATAAGTAGAGACGGATGAGGTAATTTCTTCCTCGACGATCTTTTATTTATAAAAGTCCGCCAGCCCTTATCGGACGAAGACGCGAACGCAAAACGCGCCAAAGAAACCCAGGATAATAGGGAACCAATTTACTAGTACAGCGGCGCCCGTCTGCCCTAAATCCGAAATAGCCCGCAATAAGCCGAGTTAGAGGCCTGTGCCCAACGAGCCGTGAGGAGAAGAGGCTTCGTCCTTGACATTTTGTCCAAGTTCGTTCGTCTGCGGACTGCTCGCAAGCCGCACGACACGTACACACATTACGTAATCATCCCAATTTGCTAATTATAACAAGCATGCACTGACAATAAATAAAGTGACATTGCATCCCATTTTCCCATCGTACTTAAAAATACGAATGGTTACGTCGCAAGAAAAATAATTATTCTCAAAGAATGACAGAGGAAACGGTAAGTCGTTTAGAAAAATGTAAACGTAATATTTGAAGGGCTCCTCGTCTACCCAATTGGAATCGTCTCTCGTTATTGCGTCGAAACTCGAAACAGTCAAGGGCTTCTTCAGGTGGCGGCTCGCCGAGCCGACGTACTTCAGAGACCTGAGAGCCAATAGAACGAGTCTTCTTGAGCTGAGTCTAGACTCTAGCTACACTGTCTGCGGTTGAGCTTTGGAGGTGGTTGGAGCGTATGTCGTCTGTGCTGAAGCGGAACATGTATACATACATACTCGTATGTGTAGAGTTAAAACATTTTGTACAAACTTGTACGATATCAGTTGGATCATCATCATCTTCTTTGGAATGCACACTTTTCGAATATATTGTCCATCTAATTTAAAAATACTTTCTAGACCTCTAATAAAAGGCAAATTAAATGAAAAGTGCGCCTGTCAGTGTCTTCGCAAAAACTCTTAAGACGACTTATAGTCCACTCAGACTGTACTTATCATTAATCTCTACTAATTTCTAGACAAATTTAATCCCCGAAAATGCTCTTTCAAATTATAGTTAAAACGAACTTCTCAGCACCGTTCTCGAAAACTATCTCTAGTCTGACCTTCCTCGCATTGGCAAAGGTTGTGTGTGTCTGCACTGCAGACGACGACCTTGTTCACAACTGGGATCTAGCCAAATTGTATTCCAAGTGACCCGACGTTGGAGCCTGAATCGTCCTAATAACAAAGCCGGTCGCTGGGCTGACCGGGTCGTGCGTGCGTGATACTGATAAGAGATGCCCATGACCTGGAAAGAGGAAGCAAGAGTAGTTTATAATGTTCAAGTTAAATGCCGTTTCTTTGAAAATTAACCATCTACCGCTACCGTCGACCGCTTTCGTATTTACAAAACATTTTAAAAATTGGATCAATGGCATCTCCATCACATCATATTATCCTCATAAAAACAGCAGATCCATTAATTTATACACGGCCAAGTATGTGAATTAGTTTAGAAAGAAACATTTCAATACGAAAGGGTGGCACTTCTGAAACATCCCCATTCTACGAATGACCCACTGCACTAGAGCGCCAATTAGATGAATGAGTCTTCGGCACAGTACGTACAGGGGGCAGTGCAGTAGGGTGTTTGAAACTGGGGCCTGGGGTGTTTGTCCTTGGATTACTTGTACATACTACGTAGGCTGCGGCGTTGGCCCACGGCCAAGTGACTAGCGTTGTCTGTCGCCGTCGCGAGAGTGTCAGACACTATACAAACGGAGGAGTCTAGCCAGATGGAAGATGAGAAAATCCCGAATGTGTTCTGTGTTTTAATTGTGTAACTATATGTATTGGAAACAATCAATCAACGTGTGCTCTACCTAATGTAATGTAATAAATATAGCACTTACTCGTACATATTGCCAATGATGTATGTTTGGCCTTTCAAATTGATTGTCTGTCTCTTTCTCTTCTCTACATAACGCAACGTATTTCTGTGTTGAATGCGCTTACAACTTGTGAACAGATTTTGACTCAATAATAACGGCATACACAACAGACGGCATACGATGAGGAATAACAATAGTTTTATTTCAGAATCATTTTTTCACATGATTTTCAACATTTTTAGTTTCTGTCTAAATATGGTAGATAGTGAACACGGAGTACCAACTAAGACTATTTCTAAATTTGGAAATGTGTTTCTCCAAAAATGATGTCGTAAATTGGTTTGTCCAAAATATATCCCCTGATAACAAAGTGCAAGCTGTATGCCAACTATTTATGAGCTATCGCGCACGCGAAAACCTCATTGCGGACGCCTGCATTATCGGGATCTCGTGCGAGGCCTCGATAAGACCGCGAAAATTGAGTCACGGATGAAACGTCCGCCTCCAGGGGCCAGTCGGATCCACATCCGGATTAACTGCCGGAAGACGCTGCGATGTCCTGGTGTTCCGACTCGCTTGATCTTCTTGAGGATTATAATCAAGCTAGGAACGTTCCTGGCTGCATCGCTCGCTCCAACGGCCGTTCTAGATTTCAGAGACCCCAATCCGGTTCAGCCGTTGAAACAGCGTTTCCGGCATTATCTTTAGTCTTTAAATTATGGCAAAGGATTTTAGCAAATAAAAAGGTGTTAAACTGATGTGTTAAGCTATCCGTGCAGGGGTAACGCACGGTGCGTTTCACGTTCGGCTGAGCTCATCTCGACCTCGCAAGCGACAACAACAAAACATTTGCATTTACTCGTGGCAAAGGTGAGCCTTCTGCTACAACCGGTTTTTGTATTGGCTCGCCGATGACGGTGGGCGGCTTCCCTACTAAGAAGATACATACAATTAGGAAACGATAGAGGTAGATACTATAGGTAAATTTAGCTTACCTTGGTTGGTAGTCGCGGTAATTTTGACCGACACGTTTCGAACTGGCTCGTCCAGTCCATAATTCGTGAGTATGAAGTATATGAAGGAAATATGAAGGAAATGCATCAATCTCTAGTGATGTACTAGGGATAACATTGTGATTATAAATGAAACGACTTTACTCACGGTCGTTTTGGAGCTGTGTCACTCAACGCTTAGAAACATATATAGGCATAAACAGATTTCTCAAACTTTCACATTTATTCCACGGACTGAACAAGTCATATGGAAGATCCGAGATACAAATCAACTACGATCTCAGTTTCATCCAGTCATTTAGTTAATTGATGTAGCGCAACAACTGCTGTCCGTGATGATCGAAGGTGTATGAATGATATTCCAATCGGAACACAAGGCTATCAACTTAACATAACATATTTATATTTTTCTTTTCGCTTTCCATATAAATTTGCATCGCCCTCGCAAAAACACGTAATATATATGTTTCGCACTCAAGCACGTGACTGCAATAACAAACTATGTGAACCATATTACAAACACCGTTAATGTCTGCAAATGTTACAATACAGACGTAATAATGTTGCCTGCAAACGTTACACGTAGCACAGCGGCGGCGTCGGCGCGGCGTGTAAGTAAACTAGTTGCAACTGATCAGTTAAAATATGAGTTGTGTTGTTGCCACTTTAGAAATTAAATTAAATGAAAAACAAAAATATGTATGTCTCCTATAAAGACATAAAACAAAAACAACAAAACGATAAGAAAAAAATAAACCTGAAAGAGAAAAAGGAACCAACTCATAATTTTTGCTGTAGGAACGTGCAGCGCTGTTCAATACTAATAGTCATAAGTGCATGGTAAATAAAATGAATCGGATTAATAAAATTAACTATAAACATAAACAATAACACGAATGTGAAACAAAAATAACACACTGTATATAATAAATAACACACTTAATAATAATACACACACAGAACTAGACAACAAAGTATTTGATTACAATGGAAAATGAAGGAGAAGAAGAAACACAAAACAACAGAATAAAAACAAGTAAGTTAACACTATTAACAATCACATTTAGTTCTTGGTTCGCATGGTCGTCCGTACACACTGTGTAAATGTGAATGTGTTGGATTTTCTTGGGCCAAAAGAGTATTTTATTTTTTATTATTTTGTTTTATTAAAACAGAGACATGTAATACGTAATAATAAAAGAGAAACAAAAAATTGCATGTCTCCACTACGCTTCCCTTTGAAACGTACATAGTAAGGCAAACAGAAAATAAAAGTTTATACATAATATTGGTTGTTTATAATTGTTGTTGGTGCACCTAGCTGCAAAAATCCGTTCCGGAACACAGCAACCAAATGCGTGCTAATATTTTCTTCATTCGGGGTTTTATTTTTCAGTAATTTTCATAATGTTTATCCTATATTGATACTTACGGCATGCTGTATGCAATAAGCCTTTCGTATCGTTGCATAAGTTCTACCTGCAAGCTCTACCTGTCTGTGAGAGTTTAGCAAGCGAATGTTTGTGTCTAGATCTAGATTGAGATAGGTAACAAAAGTACAAGTCTTTCTGTTTTAACCGACTTCCAAAAAGGAGGATGTTCTCAATTCGACTGTATGTTTTTAAAAATTTTTTTTTTGTATGTTTGTTACGCGATTTCCCCGTCAATTGAGGGCCGATTTAGAAAATTCTTTTTGTGTTTGTTAGGTCGTACTTCCGAGGTGGTCCCATTTCAATTTTATCGAAATTGGTTCAGTGGTTTTCGAAAAATCAACATAATACTATGGTGTGTGGTTACCTTCAGCAAAACTTGTGATGTGGTCGTTTTCGGCTACTTTCAGTTTGATAAATTAGTATGGTGTGTGGTTACCTTCAGCAAAACTTTTGTGATGTGGACTTATTCAGCAATTTGCAGTCTGACACATATGGCGAATAATTCTGTACCACATCAATCGATTTCGATTATTCTTTTTTATGTAATATTACTAATAATATTACTACAAAGAATTAAATAAAAACTGTTTTAAAAAATATATAACCGATTTCCAAAAAACAAAAAAAAAAGAACTATAAAGTATTAAATACCTAATATTTTGAAATTTTCTCTGTCCTATTGAAATACATGAATCGATATACTAGTGATACATATTCGGACCCTTGTTTCATGAATATTCTAAATTTGAAATTTTTTATCTTTTCCGACCGGCCAGGTGCGCTTAATTTATTATGGTACGAGTACCAGCCCGAGCCCGAGTACCAGTCGAGCTGGTCTGATGATGGAGACAGAAAGTGGCCATAGGAACTCCTAAACTACACATGATAAACCCATCGTGTTTGGGCTCGTTGCATTTGTCTTCACGAGCAATTTACTTTAGACAAGAGATTCTCAATTCGACGGTATGTTTTCTTTTTTTGGATGTTTGTTACGCGATTACTCCGTCAAATTGTGGGCCGATTTTAAAAATTCTTTTTTTTTATTTGAAAGGGGATAACCCTGAGGTTTTTGAAGTGAAAGCTTCTTTAGCGGCGCTTGGCACTTTTTTAGGTGGGTAAAAAATTTATAACTCGCGACATCGCGTCAGCGTCATTTAAAAAAAATGAAACCTTAACTCATTGCATTAAGGGTTAAGTTAGAGTGGCACGGGATCTGCCGGCACTCTCGGAGTGCAACTGTTAAGTAGGGTTCGGTAACACGTTTATGTCTGTCCATTCTATTAAGTTCTGCAAAATGAATGTAGGGTTCCGTAACAAATGCATGTCTGTCCGTTCTACTAAATTTTAAAATTTTCAACCAAGGTCCTGCGACGGTTATTTTATAATAAAAGTAGGGTTCCGTAACACGTTTATGTCTGTTCATTCTACTAAGTTCTGCAAAATGAATGTAGGGTTCCGTAACAAATGCATGTCTGTCCGTTCTACTAAATTTTACAATTTTCAACCAAGGTCCTCCGACGGTTATTTTATAATAAAAGTAGGGTAAAAACCGTGTTACGGATAACACGGTTATGTCTGTCCATTCTACTAAGTTCTGCAAAATGAATGTAGGGTTCCGTAACAAATGCATGTCTGGCCGTTCTACTAAATTGAACATAATTTTTTTTTAAGCAATGTTACGGTGCTGTTTTTTTTATTTTAGGGAAACTGACACGGTTGGCTACATCACCTACAACGTCCGTGATGTCAGCCCATAATACCGGGTGAACTAAGTGCCATGTCAGTGCTTCCCCCTTTGATCGTGCTGACTACACTGAACTGGTCGGAAAACACAAACTATTTACATAGCCGTTTCGACCGACGTTTCATTCAGTGCGGTGGTACCAACCCGGGCGGGTTAAACCCTACCACCAAGTAAGATTAGGAGGGAAGGGACCTACAGTTTTACGAGGAATCCGAACCTCGGTCAGCCTTCAACGGTCAGCGGTCACCCATCCAAGTACTGACCGCACCCAGCGTTGCTTAACATTCAATAGCGACAGTTGACTGTCTGCACCACTGAGCCAACACTGAGCTATCGAGGCTGACGTGGTCCTATTTTAATTGGGTCAAGATCAGATAGGAAAGCGAGGCGGAATCGCAAGGCCGAAGGCCGAGCGATCCGCCGAGTACATTAATCACGTAAGAAATCAATAAACTAAAAACGGGAAGAGTTCCGTTTTTAGTTTGAAGTCAAATATCAGGAATGTAGCACCCTTCACGAAACAGTGTCGCTAAGTCACATAAACAAACATTACTACATTATATTCAAAAACTGTGTGTCACGCGACCCCCAACTCACAGAGTCACGGGGACCCGTCTGGTCACGAAATAGAAATAAATTATTAAAATAATAACTCATACAAATGAATGAATGTTTATTAGAATATTAACAATCCCAAACACAGAATGACAATATAACAGAATAACTTATAGATAAATAGGTACCTACTTATAGTTACAAACTTTGTTAGCAACACTTGAAGCTTATACGTATGTATTTTTAACCCCCGACGAAAAAAACGGAGGGGTGTTATAAGTTTGACGTGTGTGTGTGTGTGTGTGTGTGTGTGTGTGTGTGTGTGTCTGTCTGTGGCATCGTAGCTCCCAAACGGATGGACCGATTTGGATGCGGTTTTTTTTATTAGGAAGCCTGTTTAATCGGGATGGTTCTTAGCTATGTTTGTAATCAAGTAATTAAGTAATTAAGTAATAAAAAAAATTATTATCTTCAAAAGTGGACCGATTTGCATGCGGTTTTTTTTAAAAAGCTTGAAATAAAAGTTAAATTACAAATTTAAAAAACCCCCGACTCTTAAAAAGTCAAAAATAATTCCCGTTTACTTACTTAAAGGAGTCGGGGGACCGCTAAGTAAATTAAATATAAAGACTCAAAAGTTGCGCGGGAATTTACTTAGCGGTCTACCGACTCCTTTAAGTAAGTAAACGGGAATTATTTTTGACTTTTTAAGAGTCGGGGGTTTTTTAAATTTTCATATTAATTTGCTATTGCTGCCTACTAACAGAAGACACAATCTGTGTAGTAAGCAGCAAGATATTACGGTAGGCATGGAAAGAGAACCGATATGTTTCATATATTTCTGAAATTTTAACATAACATTGAGAAACCCTTTAAGAATTTTAACCATAGGTAGGTCAAAAGTTTGCTTTGGTCAGTCACTATTCGACAACTGTTTCACTGTTTTAATTTAGTCTTTAAAACTCGCTTTAAAGTCGCCATAAAGAAATCAAAATTCTTTATTGCACACCAAAACATTAATCGATGCTAACAGTGATACGTGAAGGAAACACAAAGGAACAATAAAAATAAATAATAAATAATAATATACAGAGAAACACAATGTTAATAATATTGCATTGACGTAACACAAATTCACACTCATTATGGTTTGTCATTATCTTAGGGGATCACGAAGTGTCAGTATTGTTTGCTTCAGGGGTTGCAAGGACTCGGGACTGAACAAGTTGAGAAACACCGTTCTCCAATACTGGGCAATAGTCGTTCTTCGTGGCACGGCCAAATAACTCGACAAGGTCTCTTGATTGCTGACCGTATGGGGCATACAGAAAGGTTTCTCTATCTATGGTAGAATCCTTGGACTTGGGCTGTATAAATCAGGATAAAAATTGGCAATACGTCTGTGGAACTTTGTCTCACTTGAAAATCTGATATAATTTGTTTAATGGATGAGTCGTTTGGTTCATCAGTTTCTCCAATCCGGAGTTTGTCATCATAGGCACACATTGAATAGAAATAAAAATCTACTACAGCTTTGTTTAGATTGCGATGGTTTGTCCACGATTTCAATCTTTGCTAATACAAACGTTTTCTTCGTTTCAGGTGAGCACTTTTGCGCATCAATGACGATGATCACATTACACGTGATTCACGTAAGTACACGAGCATCTAGCCCAGCCGGCGATCATTGTCGAGACTTCCCGGACATCAACTCTGGCCGGCCCGAGACAATTCCCACCGCGTCCGGTATAAGCGACCGATATTTCCGGAATACTCGACGCAGATGTCCTGGATAACTGGCGCAAATATCCGGGATAGCTTACAAAGCAGTCCGGAATAACTGACCAAGACATCCGGCAGTATACCGGACTGAGCCCATAGACCTCTATAAATAGTAATTTATACGTATAATTAACTAGTATGTACTTATATGTAGTGTATATTATAGTATATTATAGTTATTTTCCTTATATTATATTTTACATTCCCACACTCAAGTCTTTTGCTACTACCTACTTATATCTCGCAACATACGACTCTCAAACATCCAAAGGTTGACTGGGAGAAATCCCTGTAAGGGATAAGTCCGCCTTTGCCCCTCATGTAAATTTCTTATTGTGTGTTTATGTCAAATGTTTTTTGGAGCAATAAAGTATTTCTATCTATCTATCTAACCTCCAGAAGGACGCACGGGCATTCCGTTAACTAGACAATTAAGACGAGACGGAAGTTAACTTTCTCCATACGAAATCGTCTTTCGGCATTTATGATTTCTAGCCCCCTAAACCTTATCCGATTTTTACTGATTATTTTTCTTGTCTTAAGGACAGTCCAATCTACGTTCCTGTCATTGTTTTGTTTAGATTAAATATACGTACAATACCGGGGCGAAAAATTTGGATTTCGACCGAAAAAGTTATATTTTTTTAGTTTTTGATGTCATGAAGTTCATTAAGTTGTATTGAGTCATCCATCACTTTAGATATTCAAAAAATAATATAATAAAAGGACAGGAACGTAGATTCGACTGTCCTTATTACAACAAAAAAAATCGGATAAGGTTTAGGGGGTAAAAGCATAAATGCCGAAAGACGATTTTGTATGGAGAAAGTTAACTTCCGTCTCGTCTTAATTAATCACAGCTAATGTCTTACTCTGACCAGTCCTTAGTGTAAAGGCAGGCCAATCACCCAATATTACGAGCTCAAATTGCATCTTGCTAGTTAAAATTTCATTTTACCTTATCTATTAGCTTTGACTACGGGTTGCCCCAGTTCTTAAGGTACTGGCTGACCTCTCACTCATCCGAAATCTTGTAGTTCGAATTGTTGATAAAGACCCTATAATTTGTTGATAGTTTGCCACGAACTATGATACTACGATGCAATACCAAAGTATTGTTGTGGTGTGCGGTATTCATCGGCATGGCATTCGCAACCCCCGCATACGACCGAATGTCCATGGACGCCGTTAAACACTTTATGGGAGACGATAAAGAAAACCAATCGATGATACTGATTATGGTATTAAGTATGTAACATTATAATAATATATCTGAAACTGAACGATGTTTTTTCGATACTTCGGTCTGTCTCACGCGCCTGCAAATAACATTAAGTTTAGGCATTCGAACATTATGTAATGTACGTGGGGCACACTAAAAGTTTCCGGAATTAATAAGAATAAAATACTATTAAAGGTCAAAAATGAATTTATTGTTTCTCAAAATATTCTCCCTTTGCGTAAATACACTTTTTCATACGATTAAACCAATTTTGAAAACTTTTGTGCCACTCCTCCGTGGTGACCTCAGAAACGTGTTTTTCATATTCTTCGACAGCCTCTTCTGGCGATGAAAATCGTTGACCGCGTAATTGGTTCTTAATTTTTGGGAACAGAAAAAAGTCACAAGGTGCCAGGTCGGGACTGTATGCAGGATGGCTCATAAGTTCTACGTTTTTCACCTTCAAAAATTCGTTTGTTTGTCTGGCCGTGTGGGAACTAGCATTGTCGTGGTGCAAGATGATACGGCGTTTGCGGTTATTTTTACGGAGTTTGTCAATAATTTCCGGCAAACAAATGGTCGTGTACCAGTCACTATTCACCGTACGACGATTCTCTAAAGCAACAGTAGCCACGTGTCCAGTTTTATTAAAAAAAGAAGCAATCATCCGCTTAGATGCACTTTTCACGCGCGCCGCTTTGGTTGGTTTCGGCTCATCTTGAAAGACCCATACGCTGGATTGCTGCTTTGTTTTGGGATCGTAGCAATAAATCCATGTTTCGTCACCTGTTACTATGTCCCACACCAAATTTGAAGCGCCTTCGTTGAATCTGGTAAGCATGGCATTGCACCAAGTGACGCGGTGCGTTTTTTGAGCCTCGGTCAAATTGTGTGGGATCCACCGCGAGCACAGCTTTCTCACACCCAAATGTTTGTGTAGGATTGATTGTATTTGACTCATGCCTATGTCTAAGGATGCCCGAATCTCATGGTAGGTCACATGCCTGTCTGTTTCGATCATACGGCGCACAGCATCGATGTTTTTGTTGTTCACAGCGGTGGACGGGCGACCATCGCGAGATTCGTCACTGAGATTGACACGACCGCGCTTGAATTCTGCAAACCAGCAATAAATAGTCGTCTTGCATGGTGCTTCATCGCCAAAAGCAGATTGAAGCCGAGCGAGGCTCTGATGAGCTGTCAAATTACACGTAAAATCGTAGAAAATCATACTACGAAAATTTTCCCGGGTTAAATCCATGTTAATGTAGACACGCAATTTTTAAAATGGCGCCACAATGTAAAAACAATTGACAGTCAGATGAAACAAACTGCATTCTACAGCCAAAGAGTTCCATTTTCAAATGTTGTAATTACTTTTTAAATATTGTTTATGTAAGTGGCCAATTCCGGAAACTTTTAGTGTGCCCTATGTATTTTGCGGTGTACTTTATTCAACATTTTATCGAACAACGGCGTAATGGAATCATAGGCTATTTACTATCTGTCCCACTCAATACGACGAGGTATTCGATGAACGCGGTTTTCCAATTATATTACTCCTGCCTGTGCCGCCGAATACGCTCTATCTGTCTGGAGCGAAGCTAGCGAAAATTGTATTTATGATAAAATATGTTATCCAGAATTTTCTTCTTTTCTTTTACTTTCACATCGCAGACTTTGGTAGGTTCGTACTCATTTGTGAATATCATTTCATCTTATAAATGTCGAAGAAATGTTTAGATAACAAAAAGTATCTGCGTTCGTCCCTCCATACATGCATAGCTTTACAAGCTGGACTGTTTAGCTTAGAGCAGCGGTTTCCAAATAGTGGTAAATAGGGTCCTCGCGTGGGCGCGCTTATTATTTTTACGGATGAATGATTGAGTGGTGGTCAATTTTATAATTCTAGCCGGGACTGGGGTCATAATATCAATGCTAATAATTAGTGATACCATGGATGTGCAGGAAAATTTTACAAATTTACCTTGGTTTCAGACAATTTTCTAAGGGGTACTGTTAAAAGGGAACTGCTACCTAAGAACCGTGAAATTTTGTGACAGCCAGTCTTGAAACTCTGGAAACGTATAGTTCCCACACCAGTCTGAAACTCTGGAAACGTATAGTTCCTACACCAGTCTGAAACTCTGTAAACGTATAGTTCCTACACCAGTCTGAAACTCTGGAAACGTATAGTTCCTACACCAGTCTGAAACTCTGGAAACGTATAGTTCCTACACCAGTCTTGAAACTCTGGAAACGTATAGTTCCTACACCAGTCTGAAAATCTGGAAACGTATAGTTCCTACACCAGTCTGAAACTCTGGAAACGTATAGTTCCTACACCAGTCTTGAAACTCTGGAAACGTATAGTTCCTACACCAGTCTGAAAATCTGGAAACGTATAGTTCCTACACCAGGCTGAAACTCTGGAAACATATGGTTCCTACACCAGTCTGAAACTCTGGAAACGTATAGTTCCTACACCAGTCTGAAACTCTGGAAACGTATAGTTCCTACACCAGTCTTGAAACTCTGGAAACGTATAGTTCCTACACCAGGCTGAAACTCTGGAAACATATGGTTCCTACACCAGTCTGAAGCTCTGGAAACGTATGATTCTTACACCAGTCTGAAACTCTGGAAACATATGGTTTCTACACCAGTCTGAAACGATGGAAACGTATGGTTCCTACACCAGTCTGAAATTCTGGAAACGTATGGTTTCTATACCAGTCTGAAACATCCTCCATGACGTCAAATCAAACGTCGTTCTGTACGTAGTTCAGCAAGCATAGGCTCCTCGCGACAACGGTTCTCTAACACAAATATGAACGGGCACATAGGCCACGAGAAAATAATTTAAAACTGGCCATGTATTCTTGCGGGTGACACCGACAGCTTCACCCACGCAGCCGTACCTCAGATGTCTGCAGCAATCAGCTCAACACCCACCTCTTTCGCCGCCGCCGGCATACTTGCTCAGTTCCGACTGGCCTACGGAAGATTTTGTTCACGTTTTGTCTTACGTTTGCGATACAGTTCCAAACAGAAGGGAACATTCCTGAAATTAGTTTTGCTATTTTTGTAAACATGTTAAACCTACTTTAAGTTGTAATTTGGGAGAAAGTAAGGAAAGTAATTGAAAGATGGATTTCGGGCGATAAGTGTAAAATAATGAACTTGAATTTAATTTGGAATAGTCTTCTATTATTAGAAGACTAACCACAACTTTTAAGGTTATTGTGTATTATCCTTCTCCACTGTCCGAGCTGTTTTTCGGCACCAATCGAGACCTGAATAAAATAATTTATTGTATCGGTAAAATAAATAAAAGAGATGGAATTGTAAGTTGGCCCGGCCTCACTAGTCTGCGACGGCTGACGGCTCTCGTTACGCGGTAGGATCACAACGATGCGAGGTCTATAGAGTGGTACTCGTGTACCTGTTCAGTTGCAGATTCACAAAACATGGCGCTTCGTTCCCGCTTCATTAATTAGTAACGCTACATTTATTGTATTATTCGAGGATAATAAAAGTGCGAGAGCGCACGCGCAAGCTCGCTGTTCTACATTTTAACGAATGTGTATTGTGCCGACTAACCAAATGGGCGCGTCGCCAAGTGGGTCCTGTCCTCGAAATTATATTGTTCCAAAGTACGCGGACTGACTCGACTTGAAGCGACTGAACAAGAATGGTATCTTAAGTTACAAGCGCACCCTGCAGACAGTTTACAGGATACATTGTTTCCTTAGACCCAGACCGCACCAGGCCTTCGAAATATCCTCGCCTTCCCCTCCTGACGACATCTTTATGGGCCACAGCACAATATAGAACGGAGTTTGTCGTTAAGAAGGTTAACTGGCGACATAATATTAGCTAGCCTCTACACCCCTGCGGGCGCTACGCGCTAGACAAGAACGTTAGAGGTAGGGACGACGGACCTTCCCCGCGCCAGCGTAACACGATATTAGTAAAAACGTACCAATAACATTCGTTACCACCCAATCAGGGCCTGTGCCGGCGTTACTCACTCGCCGATGTGAGTATGAGAAACGACCTCACTCAACCAATCAGAAATATGCGGGTATTCTAGCGAGTGAGTTAACGCCGGTAGACCCCCAGAGCGCGATACCACCCGATACCACCCAATCAGAGCGCGCGCCGTCCCCTCCGCTGCCCGCGGAGCTCGGCGACGCTGGTTTTCATATCAGCATTGGACAGTCCGACGTCCCAACCTCTTCTAACGTTCTTGGCGCTAGGCTTGCCCTCCGGCGTGCCTGCCCGGGCTGTGTCCTCGCGTCACGCGGCTGCAGTTAATTTGTGGCCGCAGCACACGTGCCTGCTCGTAAATCTCGCCCCGCTACCCGGCCCGACATGTTTTATGGATTACCTTCACCTCGCCACCTCATAGTGGCTGGGCCGTGTCGGCACCTCCCCTTTACCTACACCCGCTTGTACGTACTCCCAAACTCCCAAAGGTCCCGCAGTCATACGATCAAGGTCACAATCTAACGCTCAAGGGCACAGCCTAACGTTCTTGATCACAACACAACGTAACGTCCGCATGGATATTTTGTTTTGGACATTGTGTATTGGTATTATACTCGTATGAAGAAAGAAGCTGAAAGGAAGTGTCGAGATGGGTCCACTTTGTTAGTAGGTAACTTATGCAAGACTGTTAAAAGATTTCGTGAGAGGCATCGTGCATGTCACGTTCTTGCCGTTCAATAAATTCAACAAACAAAAGGTAGAATGTTAAAGGGACCAACCGAGAAACAGTGCTGCAGGGCACGTTCCTGCAGCAAAATGCTGAGTTGGTTCCTATTTCCCCTTCCGGTTTTTGCTTATCGTTTTCTAGTTTTTTTTATGTGTTACTAGCTTTTGCCCGCGGCTTCTCTCACGGTAGACTCGGTTTAATAGCAAATCCGATTTAAACGCAAATATGATAATAAGCGATCCCCTATCTTTTTTTATCTTATATCATCTCTCTCCCTCCCTCCCTCCCTCCTTCCCCCTTCCTCCCCCATCCCTCTCCTCATTCGCCTCCTTTCCTCCCACCCCCTCCCCTCCGTCCTTCTCTCCCCTCTCCATCCGGCGCTACCATTCGACACTAAATTCCGTTCATACCATACTTTTTTGATGCTGCTCAGCCCTAAGGAAATATAGCGTGATGGTATATTATAGCCTATAGTGAACATCAATACATTTTTACATTGGTGTAAACCGCATCAAAATATGTTCAGTGGTTCCGGAGTTTACCTCAAACATACATACATACAGACGTTCCCTTTTGTAAGAAGTAGGGATAGGGAAGATAGGAGAAAATAAAATAAATATTTTTCCTTAATTTCCTTTCAAAAATGTTGCTATTATTAAACACTTCCGCGAACTGCGGCGATCTCCGAAGCGGAATGCAAATGGCGGTCAGCGACAACAACAATGAGAGGTATTTTGTTTGAAATTATTGCTGTCAGAGGTTGGATGGACATCCGGTTTGTTGTATGGTTGGGGTGAGGTGAGCGGGCCACTCAGTTTGGAGATAGAGATCGGAGCGATGATGCCGCGGTGGTGAAATAGATCACGCTGACCCGGCAACGCGTATTGACAAACTGTACATTGGACGAACGCAATCTTCAGAGCTTTCGTATTGCGTCATATTCACTGCATCTGTCAATACTGGAGATTTGGAATTTAAAAAATTAAAACTGAATGTTCTCAACAAATTCAGTATACCTACTGGCCGATATTAGCAAACGAAATTGTTCAAAGACGTTTTATAGATTTTGCCAATTTTAATGCTGACAGGAGCTGTACATTATATTATAACTCTTTGCACATATTTAATTACAATACCACATCATTAACATCTGCAACAATATAAATACATCATTACACAGGTACATTACTTTTTTAATTATCGAGGATATAATTATTTTTATATAGTTTTTTTCTTTCATTCCTACTACAAACATAAGTACTTAATATATTAAGTATAAAAAGTTTGATATTAATTAAAAATAATCTAAATTATAAAAATGCCTACTATTCAATTCTTTCACATCTTACAATTGTATCGCAATTCTTAATATTTTCATTTTTTTATGTAAACCAGCATGGGTGGCTGTGCCGAGGGACCAATGGTGCAGTCGATAGAGCCAAAATCACCTCTCCTCGCGAAACCACGCTCAGTTAGGTGCCATGCCAGCAGATTTTCGGACTGTTGCTGGGCTGTCTAGTCCGTTAATACGACGCTTGAAGACACCCAGGTTAAAGGATTCAGGAAATACACTCGCCGGAAGACAGTTCCACACTCTAGCGGTGCGACAAAGAAACGATTTAGAGAACCGATGGGTTCTCAAAAGCCCAATGTCAACAACAAAAGGGTGCTGAACTGCTGAGTCTCTCTGCGACGAGTCATGCGGAGATAGGACGGGTGGCAGGGAATAAGGGATGCTAGTTCCGCAGAGCAGCGTCCGTGATAGTATCTGTAAAACAGACTAAGCGAACCCACAAATCGTCTGTGACTCAGGGACTCCAGACCATCTGTAAGTTTCGGGTCACCAACAAGACGGATGGCTCGGCGCTGTATCGAGTCCAAGGATGCTAGGAGATAATGGGGACTACCCTCCCAGATGTGACTGCAGTACTCCATCACCGGCCTAACCTGTGTTTTGTACAACAGGAATAGTTGTGCCGGTGAGAAGAACCGCCGATTGCGGATTTTCATTGAAATCATTGTATAATTTGATCGATAAATAATTCGATGATTTTTTTAACAGCGCACATTTAGGCCCTGGTGGCCGAATATTGTCTTTATTTAAAATTAATAAGGGTGCAAAGTAATTTGTCTCACTTTAACGCAACCATCACTTCACTACTCTGCTAAAATTAGTTATAGCCTAGCACAAAATTTTGATCCATTAGGGTTTTTACATTACATAGGGTTCGACGTCGTCCATCTATGATACAATGGGGCTATACTTATTTGCGCTACCAACTATTATATCTATTAACATTCCAGCCAACACAGATTTGTTGCATTCTGATGACTGTACGTTTAAATTTGTATCAGTACTTCGGCAATTCGCCACGGATTGGCAGCGGCACAATGGTCGAGATGACGAGCGGTAACAGCGGTGCAGAGGGTACGGACGGACGAGTATGGCGCGGGATGGGGGAGCGACGGGGGGGGGGGGGAGCACGACCAGCTCCGTCACGCACGCGCCGCGCGCTCTGTCACCGTTCATGTTTTACAAATCTGCTGCATCTCTCGGTCGTGTTGGTGTGACGACGACGATCGGTGTTATTCCTACAAACACGTGGCCAGCAGCAGTCCTCGCAGATCAAGCGAAGATCCTGCACGTAGAATAGTAACGTTACAGCTCGTTATTCGTGCTCAAGGAGGATACTCGGTGTTCGTGCTACTTAATTAATAATAATAATTTAATAATTAATTAGATATTGAGTGGTGATACGGATATGTTCATCATAAATAACATCTGGTTTGACGTCATTAGAACAATGTATTACGTACTTTTGACAGTCCTTTGATGAAATCATTACACACAACTGTTACTTGAAGTGTAGGGGACAGTTGGTGTTGCAACGGTTTACGCATCGATCGATATTAAATTATTGCTTCGGCTTCCTATGGATCAGCAAATCCAGCAGCGACCCTATCGTACCCGACTGTCAATAACTCAGCGAACTGGTGTTCATTATTATAATGTAGGTACTCGTTATCTATGAGTTGCAGATAATTTCAGATTTCTTCAAGACATCATCTTAGTCTAACTGAGTCTTCATTAATATGGGCCGGCCTAATTCTATATGTTCGATGTGCATGTCCAGCTCGATGTCGCGACATTCAGGTCAGACGGCTTGATAATAGACGAAGGCTCCAGTTCGACCTCTGTGTCCGTTACATAAGGTGATTGTATTCCGGCGCCGGCGCGGCGGCGCGGAGCACAAACCAGCCGGATCTACAATATGACATTCACCTCGTCTCGACCGCGGGCCGCGCCGCGGTGACGACATCTCGATCGTCTCGGATGCACGACTCCTCAGTTCGTGATGATAGCTCTATTGAAACAAATATTTTCCGACAGATCATTAGTTGACTAAATGTCACGAATTCAACCCGAATAGTCGTCCCTCTATTTTCCGTAGTCGATATTAGCCCCCAATTAGCCCCTGTAGCACTTCATTCCTATTGGAAACTCTTTCGTTCGTATCGTCTATTGTTTGAAAAACATAATGAGAACCGTTTAGCTTTGTCCTAGCGGCAGTCGGGGTCCTCATCTATTTTAATTTAAAAATTCTTCCTCCGAAATGTCCAGGCGTCAACCCGCCCGGGTTATGCTCCGGTCGAAAAGAATCCAAAGAAATAAACGTTAGATTAAAATGGCAAAATTCCATCGTGTTTGTAGCGCCGGACCTCTGTCCTTCGTCAGTTGCGTGTGATGCCTTCGTCGACCCCTCTCACGGCTGGATTATTTTTCCTACATTTAAATTGCTTCGATCGTACCTCGACGTCGTCGCCGGGTCACAGTAAAATGTTTAGAGATGTGTCGAGTCATACATAACCTCCACCGCGCCCGCCGCCTCCGCCACTCCACATCGCTAAACATGCTCATGTTCACTAAGCAAATACTTGGAATACTCGCGGACCAACGATCAAAACATAATAGACGTCTCCCTAATGAGTTTCAGTTCATCAAAATTGTTCAGCGAAGGCTCCGCGGGAACTTCGCTCGGCGCCGGATTCTTTGAGTTTTGCCAAATTTATGGGAGCGAGCTTCGGAAAAGTTGGAACTGGAAATGTTTTGGTATGATTTTAGCGATATCCTGAATATGCTTTGTCAAATCGAAATGTTCGTGCTTACTCTATTTGACTATTGATAATTCCGGTACACGCTTGCTTACAAAATCATATTTGGCTTTGAGTAATACACTCGAAAATAAGTATTCATGTTACTTAGTATGTTAAACGTTAGTTGTGCATTATGATTATGTCTTATTATATCATATATTTTTTTAATTTCGAAATCCCACGGCTTAATCAGTTTTTTAAGTACTCCTTCTCAACGGAAGAATATTAGAGGAAGATTTTTGTTTCAAAATGTTGGTCATATTTGTATCGATGCTGTAAAAACATTTATCATTTCCAATTAGTAATAGTAATCAATAACGCACCGTGCGTTGTATTGTAGTATATGAAAAGTAATGATGTTCTTATCAAAAATACCTACTTCATTCATTTTTACAGGATAGATAAAAAAATTAACAACATTTCAAAACAAAAATCTTCCTTTAATATTCTTCCGTTGAGAAGGATTAATTAAAAACTTATTAAAAAAAATGCGCTGAAAGTTTCTGTAAGATTACTACTTACTTAAGGTAATTTAAGGTTAAGTAAGAAATCTAATACAAAAGATGCACTAAGAAACGAGAAAAATACTTGAACCCTTATTGGGCTATTGTTTGAGAACTCAAGTTTGAAAACATTTTAATTTTGTTTTTTTATTAATCTATTTCAAATTGGTTTGCTTTTTCAATGTTCCAAAGAAAGAAACCTTATCTTGTAAAGTTATTCCGCCAGACGCCTAAATTAATAAAGCAAGACTTCGTGAAAGTTAGAGGAACAATTATAATATTATCTCCGGTTTGAGCTGAGGATATGCTTAGAACATAATATTTCTTGCAACCTCTTTCTTATTACCGTTTCTTATTTAACACTGACACCTCAGACCAATTTAAAAATTCAAGACAGAACTTCGCGAGGCTGGAAGGCCAATTTTTTATTTTATTAACGGTTTAGCCAATAATAAAAGTTTCACTTTTTACAATATAAGGACTTACAACTATATCAACAATTTTGACATTATATGTGTGTGTATAAATATATATTAATTATATAATAAAAAAAAAACATAAAATTTTGCATGTGGTAGTAGGCCAGTATTACCATAATGAATGACTAATGATTCCCAGTACCCCAGTATTATAAAAATTACGTTTTGTAAATAAAATAGAAATAGTTATAAAATCTTGTTGAATTTTTTATTAATATTTTTGGAATATTATAAAAAAAGGGGAAAAAACAATTAAACAAATAATTAACGTTACGTTGGGTGTAATCTTACTTACCCTATAATTATATATAACACTAATGGCAACACTTGTTGTCGAGGTTTTTGATTGGTTAATGCGAGGTGTAGTTTGGTTGCGTATGTGTGCGTGTGGCCTTGTATGTACGCGGCGAGGTGTAGTGTGATACCTCACTGTATTGCTTGCTGCGTTCTGTCTGTACTTTTTTATTCCGTCAAAAATTGGCACCCGGAATTTATCAACCAATCCAAAGTCATGGGAACTTTTTACAAAAAGTCTTAAAATATTTTTTATCACTGTTTACAAAGTTATGGATTTTATCTTACTCCTGTTTACGACATAATATTCTAACGTACTTACTCACATTATGACAGCTCCTTGGCAATAAGTGTAAACTTATTCCACATTCGTTCAAACCAAACGCTTATTTAATCCAAGTTTATTGGAAAAACTGTCGCGAATTCTACGCGACTAGCGTCTCAATATTCAAATACAAGGAGAAAAATAAGTACTCGTAAATGCCATAGTAATGTGTCAGCCAATATCAGCATGATTCCAACAAGGATTTTTGGAAATAACTTGGAGGCAGAAATTGAACATCCGATTTATTTTATGTCTCACTCAGAATATGGCAAACATAATAATAATAGGTACGCAAATAAAACTCGATCGGTCAGCTATAAAAAGGCAGTACACTTTATAGAACCTTGTTACACATGTATTCGCTTGTAGCTTGGAGTGATTATCGAGGCACAGAGCAAACTTTGTGACTGTGACAGGGTTCTAAAAGTATGAATCCTTTCAGGGCCAACTGTACGATATATCGTCGTTTATTTAATGACGTCATAGCCGTCACGCTCGTTATATATCGAATACGAAATCGGGTGGGCCATTATCCGGATAATCGGGATCGAGAGGGCCCGTCGGCTAATCGGACTCGATCCCCTAAGCGGATTATTATTCGTCGTTGAAATATTAGTCGTCAAGACAATGTTGCAATTTTGGAAAGAAAGTAGTTTCCCCTTTCACCAAGGGATATCCCTAAAATCTTCCTCTTTCATACATCTATATACTTTATTTTTTATAATATTTTATACTTTATATAATTAAACCCTCTCCTTCACTCGCCGTTTTATCTAACTCTTGATAATTGGTGTAATTTTTATATAAATATTTTTATTTTTATATGTAAGTACCAGCATGTACTCGCTTTCTTCATTAGATAGATGCAAAGTCGAAAATAAAGATAAAAAAAAAAATAAGTCCCTCGAACCTGGAACTCCGACTCGAGTCGCCAGCTATAACAGAACATATAGGCAGGTGCTTAGACATACATGGATAATAATCTCCTTTATGGTTTTAAACAGAAAAAATGAGTCTATGTCAAGCAAGCCTGATGGAGTTTTAATCTCGGTTATTGCAATCCTATCGTCAAATCATCGGTCAGTTAAACGATTCCGTGCGTGTTCATAAGTAGAAAAAACTGCTGTCTTGTAGATATCGTAGAATTATATAATAAAACCTCAATGTTAACCATAACTATCGCATTGTATCTATCTAATGAACCATAGAGAACATAACGGTTGAAATATATGAATTTATATTCATTTACGTACCTTCCCATGGTTATGGTATAACTGTGTGGTATAAGATAGAAATATCTACGAGTAAGCTATTGCCCGCGGCTCCGCTCGCGGCATTGACAGGTGAGGGCGAAGTTTTCTGAACTTTTAAAAAATTCCAAAATTGTATTAGACAAAAGATAATACCACATAATAATGAAATGAGTTCATAAATGAGAAATGAGTTCATTGTATATAAAGTCTTTCAATAGTAGGTAACGCTACGCTAAGGGGTGTATGTGTATCAGATACTGATAACGTTCCCATACCAAATATATTTTTTTACGATATAAACAACCTATACTTATTAAGATGAAATACGCGCACTTCACGTATTAAATTTGAGGAGAGAGTAGGTTTTTTATATCTTAAAAAAATTGGTATAGGAAAGTGATCAGTAGCTGATACACATACAGCCCTTAGCGTAAAGTTACCTACTAATGAAATACCTTATATTGTAAACTTTGTCACCGGTAACTCTGGAACGCTTTCCCTGCCCCCATATATTTCCCTTCCTTCAAGAGGGGCACGTTTTCGTGGTCATATATTTCTCACAGCCGCCTGGAGAAATATCATGCCGTTACATAGGCTGCCACGAGATATTCCAGATTCAATTAGTAAAGCTAAATGTAAATCGGTTCAGTAGGTTTCGAGTTCACCCTACACACAGGCGTTGCATTTTATAATAAGTAGGTAGTGTAGAGTCGAGAAGATGTTGCATACGACCGGGAACTGGAATAGAGAGAGAGCGCTATTGAGGATGCATTTGCTGGCAATTACTCCAATTGCCCGTAGATTCCTTCAATATGTACTTATATAATAACAAATTGTTGTTTCTTCGATTCCGCCAGCGCGGCAGCAGCAGCGCTGGGAACTGGTTGCCGCTTGGAGAGGAAACACGTAGTAACTATAGTATTAATTGGTACGTTAGCTATTCATATGAGGAGTTCTTTAGAATACAGTGTGAAATCGTAATCGTATCATCCATCTATTATTGTTATGTGTAAACATCTATTCCGGAACGCCAATAACATTTTTGATCATTACTATACTACTACATAACATAAACAAACTGTGACTAATTTCAGATAAATACATCTTATAATTCCTGAGATGATATTTAAAAAAATGCGCGTATATAAGCAGCCTAATTAGTTAAAAAAACCATCCAAGTGCGAGCGGGACTCGCGCAGCGAGATTTCTGCACCACAAAAAAAGACGTTGAAAAACACATTTCTTGTATGGGGGCGCCCTTAATTATTTACTTTTTCTCATTTTTATTATTTGTCGTTATATTTGCCATAATAGGACAGACAGATAGACAGACGGCGGGCGTAGGCTTGTAATAGGCTTCCGCACGGGGAACGGAAACCTAAAAATTACATTATTATTTTATTCCATAAATTTTATGGTGTATATATGTATATCACAAAATGCATTACAATGTACGCGATTAAATATTTCTTTTAAAAAAATAAAATGGTGTGGTAATGTTGACTATAGTGTCAAACTCTAGGCCTAACATCTACGGTCTAACTTTTGTCCTTGACTAAATATAAGTATCTAAACTCGGGGTATTGATCAATCCATCAAATATTCATTGTCACATAATTATTAATTTCTATTCCGATAGTATTACCAACGATCGCGCCGTTGTACCGTGTACGTCAGTACACAGGAGTACCGACGACGTAAGTATACGTACGTACGTACAAGTACTTACTTACAAGTGCGTACCCTCACTATAATCACAATATTCTAACCACCGATAGTTCTTCACTTAACACTACACAATTTTATCTAAATCGAAACAAAATCACTTTCAGTTTAAATACGGAAAAATCGCTTCTTAAATCCTGCACAGCGGTATGGGACTCAGTTAATGAAAATATTTACTTCAGTGCATGTGCTCACTAACCATTCTATATGTTAATATTACATTACGCTTTAAACACGGGCGAGCATTTCTGACTACCTAATCTAATGCTAACGCCCTTCAGACAACTCCACTGGGTCTGCGGTTGGCCTGTCTCCAATATTTACCCTTATAACAGCCACCGATTAAACGTAAACAACTTTATTAAAGCAACCATTTGGATTTAGCTAAACTCCGAGCGCGAGACGTGGAGCTTTAATGGAAAAACTGATTAAAATATAAGCTCCCGCTTCGTCTACGTGTTATTCCTCTCGGAAACCCTTTGCGGCAAGAATAACGTACAGTACGTAGGCGAACATTTTAATCCGCAAGCGGAATTTTAAGTAAAGAGTGCGGGGGCAACGCGCCCTAACGGTTGCGCTCGTAAGCAAATTATTGAACGCGTCGACAATGATTTGCCGCACGCAGAGCTCATAAATTGCACTGAAGTAAGCCCGAGTCGAGCGCCAGCGCCAACGCCGCCGCGGCCGGCGTGGCTACTATTCATTTTACATTTTACTATCTGCAGCGTGTGCGCTCGAACACGTCGATTTATAGTCGAGCATCGTTCACACTTCACTCTGCCGCGCCGGCTGTAGCTCGTGCTCGGCGGTGCGGTGGCGCCGTTGCAGCTCCACTGAAATCCAGTCGCTAACTCACTCCACCCATTAATTTAATTGGGACAATATTGCCGAGCGATTAATCGAGGGTCCAAGTGCGGCCGCTTCAAACTCTCGCTGGCTCCTTGCCGAACTAGTCCGGCGAACAATCTTCTCCTCCCGCCTCGACGCCCGACGCTGACGTGATTGCCTTTAATGAAAGTTTGCCAAAGTCGCGCTAAACATCGTCGCCGTGTTGTTCCCGGAACGGCTTCTTGAGTCGACGGACTAGAGTCGGTAGAGGTGCTCAACTGCTCAGACATTGAGACTTCGAGGCCAGCGTGAGTTCGCAACGCTCACTCGCTAATAAATCGAGTTGGCTTACAGCGAAGGTTTCTGTGCCTCCATTGAAAATGTAAGCACATCTCGGCGAGGGGAAATATTAATCTGGGAAATGGAGCCAAAGGTCAGTGGGAATCGGATCGGCCAGGTCGAGCAATTTATAAATCCGAGGACAGTTCAACCTGTCGCCGGAAGGTTAATGGATCAAGGTAAGCTTATCGAGAGCTGACAAATGACAGATTTACGCCGAAGCGGATGAAATATAGCATCTGTGGGATTTAGCCCTTACCGAAAACATTGCCCGTAAATGGAACTTGAATATCCAACTACGATAAAGAACTAAGATTTTTCATGATAACAAAATTACTAAACTCTATTACTCAACTGAACTATATTACTCAGTGTAATCTGGTATTAAAATGTACACTTTCAATCACAGTCTTACTTGTAAACGTTTCGTTTAACTTTTATATCTCGCTTGTAGCAAGTATATGATTGCTTCCTTCTCCTCGTTAGACTAAATTACCGCCGCTGATAGGTCATTTCAGTAGATTAATACTTGAGCAACCGGGCCTGAGTGAGCTCGGGAACAAGTCTCGCGAATCTTCAATTAGTGGATGCAATCATCATTACGGAATCTAAAATGAGGTACTGTTAGCGCTCTAAATCTGTTGGAAGTTCTCGCGTTTTGCTTCTTTACTGAGGACTGTGGACGCGGAAGCGCGGCCAAACATCCAAATTTGAAAGCAGTGGTGGCGTCAATACGTCATAACTGGGCCAGGCATTCGGGGTTAGTCGTGTCATGTGTTCGTATTATAGTAATTGAAGCCTTGCGCGGTGTCACAATGTCAGGAATTTACTGTTGACTCTTTCGGTCTATGGCCTGCTATCAAATCGCGCTGCCATTGATAGAGACTAAGTAGTGGGGTCAACATCTAAGTGCGGGCGGAACCGCAGGCACAGCTACTAATAAATAAATGTGAGATCAGAGATTGTCGTCCTTAGCCGTTTGGTTAGATTGCGTTCTATGACATCGAATTATCCATTAGTGGATGTCGGAATTGTCCCTCGTTAAGTGAATTAAGTACCAAGTGTCGGTTAACTGGACGAGGCGGTAAAACTTTGAGCCAATCGCATCAAGCTGTCGACTAGTGGACAGATCGAATTAGTGCCGTGCCGATATTATCGAATTAAGAAACGGTGCGGACGTGGAGTCGACGAGGTTTTACTTGGTGCTTGTTTTCGTGAGCGGATGTTTGATGACGGATTTGTTTGGTTTCGCAATGAGCGACAGCCGAAACCCTTTAAGGGTTAGAGAAGCTCGGCGTCTGTTAGATTCGATTGCCCTGCTATGAAGGCGCGGCGTTTCTGTGCGAATATATTTAGGGTACATTTTCGTTTTCCATCACATTACCAAATCAATTTTGTTGCGGAAGCAGGCGTATTTGTGTGCGAGATATAAAGTGAAGGGAACAAGGTTAATATCGGGCAGGTATCGGAAAGTGGATCCGTTCCGCTGAATAATATATCGCATCAATCGGTCTGAAAGCAGTCCTCGCCCTGTGCCGCTACTGTAGGCCTCGGTCACACGCATATCGCGCAACCTGATCTGAACTGAAGTGCGTCTGTTCGTTGTCATGTTTGTACGTGATTTTTCCCTGGTATATTTCGCATATACGTGTACCTATCTAGTAGCATTTTGTTATTACATTTCGAAAGCTCTTCTATTTCGCTTGTTGGTGGCTGGTAGATACGTACAGCTAATAATACCTAGGTACTAAAACTTCCGAAGATTTTGTCAATTGTTTGCCAGCCTCTGTTTTCAGAACTTTCTGCCACACCAGCTGTATATGATGTTGCCTTTAGCTTTTCGTTATGTCTTTCCATCCAGCCGCCAGCTGTAAAACTTCTTAATCTCCTATGAGTACTGTATTTTGTCATCTCTGTATGTTTTGATCTGTTTTTTTTATGGAAACTGACACGGTTGGCTACCATCACCTATCCGTGATGGCAGCCCAGCTAGTTCACCTTGGTGAACTAGTTGCCATATCAGTGCTTCCTTTCAACCGTGCCGGATACACTGAACTGGACTGAAAACACGAACTATTTAAATAGCCGTTTCAACCGACCTTTGCAAATAATTTTTCAAGTGTAATAAATATATTTTGATTTGATTTGGTACCAACCCGGGCGGGTTAAGCCCTACCACCTAGTAAGGTAAGAAGGGAAGGGACCTACAGTTTTACGTGGAATACGAACCACGCCACGGCCAGCCAGCCTCCACGGTCGATCCATCCACTGACCGCGCCCCGTGTTGCTTATGATCCGACCTACACAGTCGACCGAGGCTGACATGTGAGATACAGTTAAATGATCTATGTGAGATACAGTGTATCCGCAACTTTATGATTGTGTAGTCCTAAATAGTCCTTGCGCGGGTTTTTGCTCGCATTATTTTCATCTTTGTCCCACCACCGCATCGCTATCTGTTGCTATGCTGTTGCTGTTTAACCTGACATTAATATGATATTAATGTCCTGTAAAGATAATTTACATATCGTTGAGACGATCTTTAGTTTTGAGTATTACTTAGGTGTCTGGTTTCTCTTTGGGCTAAGCAGGTGACTTTACATTTTGGAGATCTAACACCGCGCTCGTTTCTGGATTTACTTATGGGTTTCATAAAACACTGTATTGCATAGCTAGTTTTCGAAATGTTCTATTATTTATTATTGAATAAATGCTGAAGCGGTTAAAGTGCCGACGCGGGCATGTTTGCTGTAGTGACGCGTAACTAGCGGCGGGCGGCCCGCGTTATCCTCCCTCTCCTAACTAAACAAACTCCAGCCCGGCCTGCTGACTTGTGAGGATACTTTCAGCGAAGCCCGCCGTTTCGTCGTCTCCGCACATTGAATACATTTATTGAGCTAAATGGCGACTGGACGATTGGAAGGAATCACTAAAACGGCAAGTTCACTGAGGTACAGTTGCTTTCACGAGTCATGAGCACACTTTTCATTGGTCGGTTTGGCGGGATGTGACGTCGGCGGCGCCGACGCTTCACGCGATTGGTTCGTCAGTCAGCGTCGGTCGATGCTCGTCGCCTATTGGGCTCACACGCGTCGCGTCGTTCGACTACTATACACTTGCGTGCAATGTTAATCCACTGTCCATCTGTGCTCATAACTCGTGAAGGCAACTGTATGAGACGTTAAATAAGTACATCAATTCTCGAATATCTAACGTGTTATGAATTTTCAAGGGGAAATCTCGTAGTGACGTAATCTCCAAAGTGATGGAATTAAAGATATTGTCATTTTTCGTATAATATTCTTTATCAGAACAGGGCCAATTTGACACAATTGGGCATTTGGTTATTTTCTAAGGAACCAAACGAAACGTTGGCTCCTTAGCCGGCACTTCTATCTCTCTGCCGTCTCGTGTCGTCTAGGCTCTCGCTTTCGCGGTGCCTTTCAGAGAGAAAAAAACAACTTTTCTCCACGTTTACTCTCGCGATAGGTACCCGCCCGCACCCCACTACTTCCGCTATCCCCCTCACCCCTCTCGCGGAGCCCCTCCAGTCCGGCTACGCGAGGATCGCTGTAGGATGTCCTCTTTTCCGCGAAAATTGGTTTCCTCCATCCAATAGAGTTTGATAAAACATCTTCTAGTAATAGGCCAAGGATACTTTCCTTTTTTGCAGACGGATTCAATATTTGTACACATATAATATATCTGGCACTGTAGTCATTTAGGCCCTTTAACGAGTACACTTTTACGACAACTGTGTGTGTCTATATATTTGTTGTGGATACTGTAACGGACGTAAAAAAGGGTAGATTCATTGTTAAGATACGTACGTGGCAATAATTTAAAGTTATAGGTACATCGCAAAACTAATTGTATGGCTAGATCTTGATGGAGCGGTAGAAATTATATAAAAGTTCAGTTTATAACTACGTCATGAAGAAAGAACAGACAATATTAATAAAATATTTTATAAACATTAGTTGTGGTTCGTCATTAATTTTGTTTTGTCTCGTTCAGTAAGGCAATAATGAAATAGCTGAGCAAGCGACCTTCCTTATACAGATTGTTTAAAACATAAACTTAATACTTCATACCTACTTTCTAAACTAACTCGTAATTGTTTTTTTTTTAAGTTATACTGCTTTAAGCACGTCATGGAAATATGAATAAAATGCAAATCTTTGATAAAATGTGATATGAAAATATATTCTGAAAATGGGAAACTCTGAAAAAAATAAACTCAAAAAACTTCCTTTTGTTAGAGCATCGTTAAGGCTTTCGTTATTGCAGAGTCAGCAATCGTTCCTTCGACCCCGGACTGTGAATTCGAGCCGAGAAATTCGAACGAACATCACGTTTCACACAATTTTGACATTTGGAAACGTGAACATTCGGAAACGTCAAAGTAGTATGGAGTATTGTACAACTGGTGGAACGTGATTTAAGCGTAGACGGAAAAAATTAATTATGATTCGAAGGATATAAGCTTGAATTACTCGCGACTTGGGCTGCGTGACTGCGGGCAGAGTTTGGAAATTGAATTAGGGACTTCTCGTTTTGTAATCGGACAACTGACATTACGATTACGTAATTTTTTCTGTTGGAATAATTTATTTTCGACATTAATACAGAACAATATTTATTTCCTCATAATCAGCTTATAACATGTGAATGAAAACGTGTGAGTGAACTCATGTGACAATATGCTTCGTTCAAAATGGAAACAAGAAAAATTCACGCTTATTAGGATTGTCAAGCGATGTCACACACGTTCCAAATATATATTTAAATCTTGTCCTACTTACGATATGAAACGTATACTCAAATGGGAGAAAATCAAAGAAAACGGAGTAAAATATGGGTACACCATCTACGGGAGTGCGTAATTTAATCTTTACCAAACCGTTTGTATACCTCGCTGTATACATATGATGTTTAAACTATTTTAGACAGAATCTGTCATTCTGCTTTCAACACAACACACAATGGCCCTTGGCTTAACGATCAAAGAGAATATAACCACCACCACCTCCCCTGAAATTGTGTTTGAATCCGCGACCAGCGCCACACAATCATGTATTTAAAATATTTCACCTCACATATTATCAAAGTTTTTGTATGAAAATCTTCCCAATGCCGACTCTATAGCCTATGAAATATTTAAATCTATTTGCCTCACTTTGCCTGACTATTTAACTTAAGGCCGTGACAAACGCCAACGACCTTGAGCATTCGGGAATTCTACATAATGTACCATGCGACTGCTAATTTCGCGTCGCACGTTCAAGTCACATTTAGCGTAGTTTGTCGCTATCAGCCTAAAGAGTTGATGGTTCGGGGTTCGAATCCCACTTTCGTATGTTTTTTTTTTTTTGCTTTTTTATTATTTTAATTATTAAAATGATTGTGGCTTATGTAACTGATGCGTGATTCTAATTTTTTATTTTTTATTATTTTACCTAAATAACATTTTATTGTAATTTCTTCCAAATTATTTTAGTTCATGTACTTACCACTTTTTATAAACCTCTAAATAGACTATCGATGAAAACTAAAATAAAAATAGGTAGGTAGGTAATAGGTAGATAGGCATTTAGGTATGTATGGCAAATATCATAGCAACATAGGTACCGGCCGGCGCGCGCGGCGCGCGCGGCGGCAGCATGGCACGGTGCGGTGGGGTGCGGTGCGGTGCGGTAACTCAGTAGCAGCGTGCCACTCACGCATGCAAGCAAGCAATAACAAGCCGCTCCTCCGCGCCGCGCCGCCGCTCCACCGCGCCGCGCCGCGCCGCCGCGTCGTCACCGCTCCGCGCCACCACAGTGCCGCCGCCGCCGCCGCCCCCGCTCCGCAGCGCGCCGCTGTTGCTAGGCTACTTTTATTTAGGCACGGTTCTATAGTCCTTGCATCTCAAGCGCAGACAGCGTTATACCACACCCGTGACACTAGTCACATTTTCTATGAAGCGGCCGAAAATGTGTACCTACTGCTCACGTACGCGGGCGCCTTTGCGTGTATTGGTGCGACCTCGATAACTTGGGTACAGGATTGGCACTCTTTATGAGAAGTTTGTAGTGGACAATATTATAAATTATATTTGATGTAATTTAAAAGGAAACATTTTTAATTATGACTATCTATGTATATGTACCTCTTAACATTATTGGAGGGCAAGAAAAAAAGAAAAACATCAACTTATATGCACATGTTTTATTTTTACTCGCTAACTAAACGACAATTTTGCAGTGAAAGTTTCACTAAATTTTGGAAACTTTGCAATAGGTATTCCATTTTTATTATTTTTAAGCCGAATCGTATGTGAAGCTAAAGTGAAATTTTCAATGTATACTTGCCGCCATTTTGAACTTTTTAGTTACTGGACCGATTGCTTTCAAAATTGATATCTGGGTGTCTGTGTAGGCTCTGAATACGAATCTGTAATCAAAATTAAAAAAAAGTGGCCGCCATTTTGAATTTTTTAGTTACTGGACCGATTGCTTTCAAAATTGATATCTGGGTGTCTGTGTAGGCTCTGAATACGAATCTGTAATCAAAATAAAAAAAAGTGGCCGCCATTTTGAACTTTTCAGTTACTGGACCGATTGCTTTCAAAATTGATATCTGGGTGTCTGTGTAGGCTCTGAATACGAATCTGTAATCAAAATAAAAAAAAAGTGGCCGCCATTTTGAACTTTTCAGTTACTGGACCGATTGCTTTCAAAATTGATATCTGGGTGGCTGTGTAGGCTCTGAATACGAATCTGTAATCACAATAAAAAAAAGTGGCCGCCATTTTGAACTTTTCAGTTACTGGACCGATTGCTTTCAAAATTGATATCTGGGTGTCTGTGTAGGCTCTGAATACGAATCTGTAATCAAAATAAAAAAAAAGTGGCCGCCATTTTGAACTTTTCAGTTACTGGACCGATTGCTTTCAAAATTGATATCTGGGTGGCTGTGTAGGCTCTGAATACGAATCTGTAATCACAATAAAAAAAAGTGGCCGCCATTTTGAACTTTTTAGTTACTGGACCGATTGCTTTCAAAATTGATATCTGGGTGTCTGTGTAGGCTCTGAATACGAATCTGTAATCAAAATAAAAAAAGTGGCCGCCATTTTAAACTTTTCAGTTACTGGACCGATTGCTTTCAAAATCGATATCTGGGTGTCTGTGTGGGCTCGGAATACGAATCTGTAGTCAAAATTAAAAAAAAGTGGCCGCCATTTTGAACTTTTTAGTTACTGGACCGATTGATTTCAAAATTGATATCTGAGTGTCTGTGTAGGCTCTGAATACGAATCTGTAGTCAAAATTTAAAAAAAGTGGCCGCCATTTTGAACTTTTCAGTTACTGGACCAATTGCTTTCAAAATCGATGTCTGGGTGTCTGTGTGTGCTCTGAATACGAATCTGTAGTCAAAATTAAGTGGCCGCCATTTTAAACTTTTTAGTTACTGGACCGATTGCTTTCAAAATAGATATCTGCGTGTCTGTGTGGGCTCTAAATATGAATCTGTAGTTAAAACTAAAAAGTGCAAGATGGCGGCAACTATTTTTAAATTTTGAAAACGGATTCGTATTCAGAGCCCATACAGATACCCAGATATCAATTTTGAAAGCAATCGGTCCAGTAACTAAAAAGTTCAAAATGGCGGCCACTTTTTTTTAATGTTCACTACAGATTCGTATTCAGAGCCCACGCAGACACCCAGATATCGATTTTGAAAGCAATCGGTCCAGTAACTAAAAAGTTCAAAATGGAGGCCGTTTTTTTTTTATTTTGACAACGGATTCGTATTCAGAGCCCACACAGACACCCAGATATTGATTTTGAAAGCAATCGGTCCAGTAACTAAAAAGTTCAAAATGGCGGCCACTTTTTTTTAATGTTCACTACAGATTCGTATTCAGAGCCCACGCAGACACCCAGATATCGATTTTGAAAGCAATCGGTCCAGTAACTAAAAAGTTCAAAATGGAGGCCGTTTTTTTTTTATTTTGACAACGGATTCGTATTCAGAGCCCACACAGACACCCAGATATTGATTTTGAAAGCAATCGGTCGAATAACTAAAAAGGTCAAAATGGCGGCAACTTTTTTTAAATATTCACTACATATTTGTATTCAGAGTCCACACAAACACCCAGATATCGATTTTGAAATCAATCGGTCCAGTAATTAAAAAGTTCAAAATGGCGGCAACTTTTTTTAAATGTTCACTACAGATTCGTATTCAGAGCCCACGCAGACACCCAGATATCGATTTTGAAAGCAATCGGTCCAGTAACTAAAAAGTTCAAAATGGAGGCCGTTTTTTTTTTATTTTGACAACGGATTCGTATTCAGAGCCCACACAGACACCCAGATATTGATTTTGAAAGCAATCGGTCGAATAACTAAAAAGGTCAAAATGGCGGCAACTTTTTTTAAATATTCACTACATATTTGTATTCAGAGTCCACACAAACACCCAGATATCGATTTTGAAATCAATCGGTCCAGTAATTAAAAAGTTCAAAATGGCGGCAACTTTTTTTAAATGTTCACTACAGATTCGTATTCAGAGCCCACACAGACACCCAGATATCGACTTTGAAAGCAATCGGTCCAGTAACTAAAAAGTTCAAAATGGCGGCCACTTTTTTTAAATTTTGACAACGGATTCGTATTCAGAGCCCACACAGACACCCAGATATCGACTTTGAAAGCAATCGGTCCAGTAACTAAAAAGTTCAAAATGGCAGCCGCTTTTTTTAAATTTTGACAACGGATTCGTATTCAGAGCCCACACAGACACCCAGATATCGACTTTGAAAGCAATCGGTCCAGTAACTAAAAAGTTCAAAATGGCGGCCACTTTTTTTAAATTTTGACAACGGATTCGTATTCAGAGCCCACACAGACACCCAGATATCGACTTTGAAAGCAATCGGTCCAGTAACTAAAAAGTTCAAAATGGCGGCCACTTTTTTTAAATTTTGACAACGGATTCGTATTCAGAGCCCACACAGACACCCAGATATCGACTTTGAAAGCAATCGGTCCAGTAACTAAAAAGTTCAAAATGGCGGCCACTTTTTTTAAATTTTGACAACGGATTCGTATTCAGAGCCCACACAGACACCCAGATATCGACTTTGAAAGCAATCGGTCCAGTAACTAAAAAGTTCAAAATGGCGGCCACTTTTTTTAAATTTTGACAACGGATTCGTATTCAGAGCCCACACAGACACCCAGATATCGACTTTGAAAGCAATCGGTCCAGTAACTAAAAAGTTCAAAATGGCGGCCACTTTTTTTAAATGTTCATATGATTAAGATTCGCTCCGGTGAAGGAAAACACCGTGAGGAAACCTGTGCACAGCAGTACATATAAAATTGTTGTGGACACCGCTTCCAATCCAGCTTGTCACGTGGAAATGTATAACAATTCCCTTCCATGTTCATGGGAAAGGCTTGCGCTCAGTAGTAGGACATTAAAATTGACTCAAGAAGAAGAATAAGAAACCAAATTGATATCTGATTTGTGTAACATAAATTTCATTATTTCACATAAGAATGAAAATTTCACAGTAATTTTGCAGAAAGTGCAAAATTTCACTGCAAAATTTCAAGTGAAATTTTTGTGCAAAATTGCGCCTTGCATCTCTAAGTAAGTGCGAACAAGGAGGTTTGAAGCCCACCGCGCGCGCGGGCGCGGCCGGCCCGATCGTTGTTCTGTGCTGTGAGTGCGAAAGAACCGCGCGCGTACGTGTAAGTAGCTACTACTCCCTCTCGAAGGTGCGCTCGCTCTCCTCTCGACAGTCGGTGCCAGCCTGACTAGCCGTCCGCCAGAAGTCGACCAGACAGCGCTCGCGGGCTGCGGGGCGCGGGGGGAAGCAAACTCGCTTCGAGGCGGAGCGTCGCTTCTATACGCCAGTATTATAAGTATTCTATGGTTATACCACAGTACCTATTAGTTATTCTGTGGTTATACCAACGAAAGCCATGCATATAACGCCCCGTCAAGTTACGTACCGGAGCGTATACTGATAGATACCACAGAAGAGAGATATTACTGATACGGTCGTACTGTATACTGGTACGGAAAATGACACGGTGGCAACATCACCTACAATACAACATCCGAGATGTCAGCTCGTAACAACTGGTGAAGTAGGTGCTATGTCAGTGCTTTTCTTCGGTCGTACCGGCTTCACTGAACTGGACGGAAAAAAAGAAGGGAGTCATATCCCGAAATAGTTTGTATTTTCCGTCCAGTTTAGTGTAGCCGGCACGACCAAAGGGAAGCACTGACATGGCACCTAAGTTCACCCGGTGTTATGGGCTGACATCACGGATGTTATAGGTGATATAGCAAACTGTGTCAGTTTACATAAAAAAATCCCTCAGTCGCCTTTTACGACATGCACGGGGAGAGATGCAGTGGGGCTATTATTTTAAATTACCATCCCACACGGTACAAATATACCTAACCACCTATCTTTTTTCCATTCGATCCAAACACAGAAGACAGAAATGACGACCGACACGCGGGCGCAGCAGGGCAGGAGCGAGCAAGCGAGCCCGGAACTAAAATTGTATCTAGTATTGAAGTGCCTGCTAAATTGACGAAGGCAAAAATTTTACCCTTCCGACTGAAGAATTACGTCAATAATTTCATGTAGGCGTTTTTTGTTTTTTATTTTTATCTCCTTTCGTGGATAAAATAATAAAAAAAATTTAATAGAGTTTTCTCAGAGCTTTGTGACCTTTGAATCGGTGGTATTGTAAAATTGTAATAATACACACATACTCAGATTTTCAAAAATTCATGCTTTTTTTATATATTTTTAATTTTATGTTTATTACTTACTTTTACTCATTATTAAAAAAACCAGCAATGCACTTTGTTGGTAAGGAACCAAAATATAGGTTGGTATTTTTTTAATTTTCTGAATGTGTGTCAATTGGTCAGTTTTGGACCTTCTTTGTCGCACTTTTTGCATGTTTTGCGTATTTGGCGTTATTCACCGCCTTAACATTTAAAAAAATTAAACTGAAATGATATTTTAAATTTGCTACACCCACATCTTCAACAAATGTTGAAGGTGTGGGTGTAGGTGTGTGAGTTAAAAACACTTGATCAATGTTCGTCTTCCTCTAAAATAAAATATTACTTACATTCACATTTGGTTTTGTACCGACTACCGAGTCGAAATTTACAAGTTACCGGCCGTGGTCCGTTTTCAGACCTCGTTTAACATTATCATGTGGTTAATCGTACGATTAACTTCACTTGCGTACTCATCCTAACCAGCTGCTATTAGCTCTATCAATAATGACGCGAGACTTACTTATAGCTTCCTCCTTTGCCTTCTCGAACTTGCTAATGTCATGCTAATGTTATCAGTTTATCGAAACGTATACATTCAGCTTTTTATGCGTGGCAGCCATAGACAAATATTAATAATAATATTAATGGCCATTCTAGCCGTGCGGTTGCATAAAGATAACTTTTCTCAGGCCCCGAAAACGGAATTATGGGAGAGTGCAATTTCTTTCAGCCTATGATTTCCTCGCGGTGTTTTTTTATTCTGAGTGTACTCATATTATTTAGATATATATAAGACCGAATGTCCATGGGCGTCGTTAGACACCTTATGGGTGGCTCGGCGCCACATGTCGCGCTTTCAATAATATACTCGTATGTATATATATGTTATGGACCAAGTGATTAATGAGGGCATTATATAATGCCCGGGCATTATGAATAATGACAAGTCAAATCGGGCCAAGTGATTAATTATTACCTAAACTTCATTATTTATCTTAGTGTCTGGTCATTATGAATACTGCTTCGCTATCGTCGGGCAATTTGATAATTTAGGTACATTCGGCAAGGCGCGGGCGCGGGCGCGGGGATAGACCGTGTCTATGTTTATTGGACCTAGTTCGTAGGTATGAGGTTGACAGGAAAGTGGTATGGGTGAATGTATTGGTGGTTAAAAAAAAATTACCAGGGTTAATTTATAGAAGATGCGTCGCTATTCTATAAATTAACCCTAACCTAATGTTGAGGAGGCGCAGGTTTTGGCATGAGGGCTATTCGTAGGTTTACCTGCATGCAGGTATACCTACGAATAGACACTTCCATGTTTATTACCTTTTTGTGTTTTTTTGAAGTCGGTTATTTTATTTTTTTAGTTTTTATCTTATTTCTTCTATATTTTTAATTAGATTTTAAGGTACTAACTAATAATAATTAGTTTAAGTAATTCTCGTACTACGAATTTTCATTTCATTGTCGGACATTAAAAGAATCTTAAATAAAACACGTATTTTTATTATCCTGCCCAATACGAGATAGACATTATTCATAAAGCCCGGGCAATTTAATTATTTCAACAGTAATCATCTATTATTGCCCTCTCACATTGGGCATTTTTCAAAAATCCCGGGCATTATGTATAATGTCCTATTAATCACTTGGTCCATAACATATACACATAAATGTGTAAATTCTTCGCTTTTCGCACACCGCACATTGGTTGTCGCATATCATATGTCGTAGGTATGTCGTATATCACACCGTCTCATCTATTCCGAAGACTGACTCATATCGGGAAGAGTTATGCTGAAAGGTAAACTTGTTGAGTTTGTAACATCAACGCTAGAAAGGAAGAATGTATAAGACCCACTAATCTACGAAATAAGATCTAGATAAAATAGAAATAGATAAATCGATAGACCTGGGCCTGCCAAGATCGACGCTAAGCTCATAATATATGGAGAGAGCTTGGAAAACGTCACTGGAGGCATCCTACAGAATATGGATAGGTAGAGAGAGGGAGGTCGAGAGCGGGACTGGTGGTGGTTCTCCGCGTCCTAGTCATTGCAGACTAGCTGACGAGGGCTTGATGCGAGCCGAAACGTAACGCATGCTGGAGAACTACACAACGGTAGTAACGATCTCGATTGACACCCTCCTTTACTGCCAATGAGCCCGAATATGTTCGGTGAAGCCATCGCAAGCTGAGTTCATCTGTTTCAACTTAACTTTGATTTCATAACTTTGGCAATTAAATTATTTGAAAGAAAAAAACGAGAGTTCATTAAAATCAGTCTAATGTTAACCAAGGTGTGATTTTATATTTTTTTATTTAAAACTTCCATTGGGTCTACTGTAAAGTTTGAAAAATGGCGCGTTAGCCATTCTTCATTTCGAACGTCGTCGTCTTGAAAGACCGCGTTAGGAAATTTTCAGTTTCCTCGTGAAAGTAATTAGTTATGCATTTAATTGAAGCTGAAACCATGCGCAGCGTGAGGCGTCGGGAACGGCAAGTGGAGGGGTGTGAGGATTAGGGTTGTCAACTCTGAATTAAGATATACCGAACCGTATGCACATTACCCCTTTCGTACAAAGCCGGTAACCATAATACTGTTTGCAGTATACATTATTACGTACATACATTATACACTCATATGTACTTACATATGTAAACCATTTCGAACTGAAGTTTCAAACTGACGTACACAGTTTCTTATATTGTCGAGTATATTCAATTTGAAAAATAAAATTAGGTATCTATCTACCTATTACCATTAGTGCGTAAAATTTAAAAATTTTGTAGGGCTAAAGGGCGTGATTTCAAGAATATGCGTTTGTTATAATAATGTTTAAAATAGTATTTAATTATTTGGTAAGTATATATAAATTAAAATTGATTAAAATTGTTAAATTGCTCACTACAAATTTTTTTGAAGAAAAAATGTATCCGACAGACAAGACAGGAAGAGCGGCTACTGAACAGTTGGCAACCCTGGTGGGGGATGTGGACGGCGGGGGCGGCGGCGCGCGCGGAGGACGCCCATGCTGCTGCTACCCGGCTAGTTTGTTTGTGTAGTCGCTGAAAGTTGGCGTTAAATTTATTATTATCCTTATGAAATATTACACTGCAACTAGAACACACAGACCAGACGGCCTCTGGTGGGTGACATTGAGGACTGTCACCCACCAGAGGCCGGCTGATGCACACTTTTTTTATATAGCTATATAAATATGCAAAAAATGCCCCCCGTTTTCCTGTTAGCCATAGATTACAGGAAAACTGCAGGTTTTTTCGGCAATGTTATATATTTGCGGGGAAACCATATTTGCGGGTACGGAACTATAATTTGTGCGAGCCTGACTCGCTCTTGACTAATTTTTATTTTTAAATGGAATCTGACATGTTTGGCTAGGCGACATCGCATATTCTCAGCCCATCACATCTTTTTCCATTCGGAACTAGGCGCCAGTGCTTCTCCTGTCGTGCCGACTACACTGAACTGGACGAAAACACAGATTATTTTCATAGCTGGTTCCACCGTCATTCAGCGTGGTGCGCAGTGGTACCAATCCGGACGGGTTAAACCTACCTCCTTTTCTCGTTCCGCGTGCGACACGCACGTAAGGTGTTGGCTTGTTTTAATTGAGTGAAAAATGTCAACAGCGATACCTCCGCCACCACCAGTAGAGTGGGTTCCAAAACTAAAGATATACCGGTAGGATCTTGTCAACCTCGCACACTTGCTGAATGCCACGGAATGCCACCTCGCACTTTGCGAGGTCGTTCTACAGGTGCCTGTTGTTAAAACTGACTATGTGTACCTACACAAGCATCAAAGCCGCCGACCGACGCGCCTGTGATTAAATTCGAGATTTGAAATAATCACGAGGAGGACAAAGCGCTGTTCCGTCGTTCGACAGGGAGCCGCCCGCCCGGCCTCCTCCGCCCGCCTCACCTCTCCGCGCCCGCCCTCCGAATTTCTTCGCGAAAATTGTTTTGATGCGAGCGAAATAGATTTGGTCGCAGAGGCGTGCCGTATCGCGCGGAGGAGGGTTGCGCGGGCGACAGACGAACGGAATAATATGCTTCGTTACACAATACGCTACGCCACCAGTCCCCCGTCGTCGTCGACGCCGCGCTGCGCCTCGTGCCTCGGGGGGCGAACGAATAACAAATATCCCCTCTAATTCTATTCGCAAATAATAAATCGCTGCCCTATTTACTTGAGCAGCAAATAAAACAGCAATACAGTGGATTACGTAAGAGCTAATAATATCACAGACTTGAAGCTCACACGGCACGGGCCTCTCGCTTCCACTGTTGGTGTGCCTCGAAAGCGATACTCTTGTTACGACAAAAAATATTATCCACGAAAATGTCCTTTGTTGAAAAACCGACCGTCTCGTTTGCATATCGCTCTACACCGGCTTTAAAGTCGAGTGCGGGTATAAAAGAATATTCCCTCCGCTTCGGTGCGGACGCCCTCAAAGCAAACATCGAGAACATGGAGTGAGATGAAATGAATTTGTCGTCGATCGGTTCGGAGTTCGGACGAGGCGAGAGGGGGCGTGGGGGAGCGATGTGAACGCGAAGGTGACGCGTCGACGAAAAGTCCTGGCTACACGCTCAGTCTTACTTGCACATAATTCTAATTTGCACAAGCAAGCATGTACGTCACAACAATGTGCAAACGGTTTGCACACACTTGATGTGATTGCGACGGGTTTGCACCAAGCGGTTTGTACAGGTAATCTTGCGCGTATGGACATAGTAAAAGAAGACGAGTAAGATAACTGGAGGCCATTTTTAAAATAACTACCTACGCTGCGCCGAGGCTCCAGGGATGTCACAACTCAAAACACTAACACAATTGACAGGCAGTGAGCCCATCATGGTGGAAATGCTATTCTTTAAAATTATTATGTACATTTATGTATTTTTTATTTATAGACCAAGAGCCAGCTCCCAAAATTTTACTCTAACAGAATATATGAGTTGTCATAGATTTATTATATACTGGCGTTAAGGTATATTTTCGAAAGCTGTATTTTCGATAGACAGTGAACGATGTTATTTTGATGTTTGAGCCCTTGATAACGATACCCCACTCAATAATCGGATGCTTAGTTCTGGCGCTACGGTGGAACATACGTAAAAACAAACATACACACACATAAATTGCTAAAAAGATAACCCTTCATTTTTGCTTCGCGCAGTCGGGTAAATTTTTTTTTTAACTTTAACCTCCCAAAAATCAATGCAATGTCAAAATTCAACTTTAACTCACGTCCGTCTTTGGACAAACATTTCGTAGTCGCGGACGATGAAGAGAATTAATATGGGCAAAAAATTTATAACTATAAAAATCATAGAAAATATATTTAGAATTATAGATTAATATAATTATTAATCTTAATAAAAAAAGTAGCAAATAAATAATTTTAAAATGTATTTATTAATTTTGTTTTATTATTACTTAATAACTTATATTTTTATTTTTGTTATTTTAATGAATTACTTAATAACTTGGTTGGTCGCTAGCAGTCATGAAAGTGTCCGCGGTAGGAGCTGTGGCCATTTATAGAAGACAAAACCGCGCGAAATTGCGTTGTGCGTGGTATCTCTAACAAGTCTGAACAAGTCGACAACCGCGGGCCCGCGCGCGGCGCAGCCTTCGCGTGCGCCGCGCGGCCGCGCCCGATGCCGGGGTTCGCGAATGGTTTTTGCAGCTAGTACTAGGGGTCGCAATACCGGACCCCTTTTCCAATACCGGTGTTTTCGGTATTACTTTTTTAATAATACCGAGATTCCGGTATTTTCGGTATTTTCGATATTGTGAGAAAAAATATTTAAAATATGTAATGAAATCGTCATTTTTGTAAGGCAATTGTCACCAGTCAAACAATAAAGTGTGTTAAGATAAGAAAATCACAATTTTATTAATTTTAGATTTTAAACTAAAATCTGCTATTACGAAAATATAATAACTCACTGCCGAGTTATTTTAAACAGACATAAATCTTACTTAAATTAGGATAATATTACTAATGTTTTTAAGTTTACACTGTTATTAATTATATTCATTTTTAAGTTTCCGGATTAACAGTAGGTTTAAAGACTTACATAAGTCGACGTTTCGCCCGCTACGTCACGGGCTTCATCAGGAACTGCGGGAGTTCCTGGAGCCGACGTCTGGTGTCCGTTGTACCAGACGTCAAACTTTCAAAAGTTGACGTCTGAGTTTGACGTCTGGTACAACGGACACCAGACGTCGGCTCCAGGAACTCCCGCAGTTCCTGATGAAGCCCGTGACGTAGCGGGCGAAACGTCGACTTATGTAAGTCTTTAAACCTACTGTTAATCCGGAAACTTAAAAATGAATAAAGGATAATATTCTTTTAACAAAACTGTAATCAGCTTTAACAAAAACATCAAATACTCTCTGGCGAGTACTCTCTGGCGTGGCGACTTATCCTAATATGAAATTAAAACGTAAATGTCTCATTCTTGAGTTACTTATTTATAGGTAAAAACAAATAAAAACCGAAATCCTAATATTTATTCATCCATAACAGCATTACATCAGCTAGGTACGAGATCCATCAGCTTTAACAAAAACATAAAATGCTCTTTGGCGGCTTATCATAATTCGTTTAAATAGTGAGATCGTAAAAATAACAGTGCATCTAGTGTTTTGTCACTTAATTTTGAGCGCAAATGATTACAAAAGTAACCAGCTGAAGAGAACGCTCTTTCTGACTCTACACTAGTAGGAGGAATGCATCTTAAATTATTGTATGCTAATTCTAAATACTTTCCTCTAGAACCGCCGTTTTCATATAGAGCCATTTCTATATTGATCAGTGCATCTACATCGCCTGGAGTAATTCTAGACACATTATCTTGAGTCCGCAGTTTCTTTTGAACGGCCATTTCTAATTGCTTTTTGAGCGGTAGTGTGTCAGATTCGTCATTCCTGCGTGTATTCTCCTCGTCTGTAGAAACAGAAACGTCAATCGTAGATTCTGTAGCCTGAGTCTGACCAAGCTGATGAAGGTCTGCAATATGTTTTCGCTTCAAAGATCTGACAAGTTCACGAGCAACTGGTTCATGATGCATAGCTTCTAATTTTTTGAGCATAAACATCAAAGCCGCGTCAGACGTCATTAGGTTGGAGTTTCTCTTGCAAAGTTCTTCGACCGTTGCTTTTAGGATTTCGAATACACTGCTGAGAGACAAGTTTATATTTCCGAAAATAATTCTTAGGTGGTTATAAAAAAAACTAAACACCCTAAAACAATTTAAAGCACCGTAACATTGCTTAAAAAGGAAAAAAAAGCAAAAAAAAAACCAAAAAGATTCGGTGGGATTCGAACCCATGGTCCAAAAAATGCCAACCCTACATGCTTACCACTGAGCTAACAAGTTACTTAGCCGACCAAACGAATATCGGCTTCTATTGGTTCGCTCCGGGCGAAGGAGTAGGATCGCAGGAACAGCAGGCACGACAATGGCTTTCAGGTGTCGTACGCCGTCGGGATCGGGAGTAGGTCTCACTCACTCCTGGCCGTGTGTGTGTAGTCGCGCGCGACATGCGTCACATAGCTGAGCCGCGTTGCCATAGCAACCACCGCGCGACTACTCGCAGAAAGAATCGTGTGCGGCGGAATGTCGCGGGCTTTTTAATTTGTTATTAGTCTTATTTATAATGAAATACCGAAAATACCGAAAATCTCGGTTTCTGTTAACTCAATCCCGGTATTTTAAAGCTTTCGTTTCGGTCCGGTATCCCGGTATTTTCGGGATTCGGGATCCCGGTTTGCGACCCCTAGCTAGTACCTAGCTATTAATAACTAATTAATACTATAATTAAATACTAATAGGTACTTAACCTAACCTAACCTACTCGTATTAATAACTTACATAATTGAACTACATACTTTAATAATATTTTTTATGTTACTTACCTTTCGATGGGAGCAGGTAATGAGAATAATGTTAACTCGCGATTCGAGCCTGAACCTGATCTATTCATGCAGCCGCGTACACACTGCAGAAACGCGGAGCCATTATGTTAGTGCAATAAAATAAAATTCGAATAATAATACTTTCTATCGGGAAGCGGCAGGCAGCGGCCGTCACGTGGTGTGCGTCACCGAGCGCGGGGGCGGTGCGACCATCACTGACTACGCGCGAGAGACAGTGAGAATGCATGTAGTGGTTGTGTACAGACAGCGTGCGCAGGCGCGCGCTTGTGTGAGTGCGAAATCGGCGCGTTTGTATGAAGACGGCTAACTTGTGTGGTTTAACTATGGTATGGACGGGGGCGGGACTCTCTGCGCATGCAAGTCGCAATCGTGTGGACACCGCACATTGTACCGTGTTTTTTGTGCAAACTTTAGCACAAACTGTTTGCGCATGCAATTCGCTGCGTGTAGCCGGGCCTAAAGCTGAGCTCCGCCGCCGCAGCGCAATCAGTGTGACAGATTATTAAACATTCCCCGAACCCAAATACTCCCTTTGATTCTCGCTGCGCTGCGACCCCCGGTTGACGATTCTGCCACCGCACCGGGCTTTTCATCGCCCCGTGTCAATATGGTCGAGCTTAAATAACACGCTGGAAGCTAGCCCATCTTGTGCTTCCCTCTTATTCAGGCTCTCGGTTGCTTCGAAAGAATAGGACCAGCCAGGACTAGTAAAATCAGGCCAAAATCCGGGATCGGTCAATCGCTTACTTCGGTTATGTTTATACGTAAGACCGTTCCTTTGAATCCTCGATGAGATTTTAATTTGATATCTCTGGTTACTTATCTTGAATTAAGTTAAATTTATGCATTTCCTGTTTTTAATTGTGTAACATGCAAAGAAAATGTGCAATATGTGGCACACACGACCACGCGTGCGGGCCACAGCGGCACTTGAAAGAAAAAAATAATGTTTATTTTCCCTATTTTAAAAGTAAATCATGCATTGGTAAATAATACGAGTGTTGTGAAGAAGAGAAAGATGAATCTGGCACAGCATATGCTAAGCCACTTCCGTTATTAACTTCCATATATAATACGAGTATATTGACATGAGATTGAGAAAATTTGACAAATCTTCGTTTTATACAAAGCGCGACATGTGGCGCCGAGTCACCCATAAGATGTCTGACGACGCCGATGGCCGTTCGGTGGTGCGAGGGTTGCGAATGCCATGACAGTCTGACAGGTGTCTATTCACACGCCTCTTGAAGGTTTCCAGACTGTACTTGGAAAATACAAGAGAAATAAATGGCCAAGGATAGTTTTACCAGAATTTACCGGTTCTGTTGAGGAGAGATCTCACTCCCCATATAATAATCGATAAAACACACTTAAGATAGCCAATATTCCTACGGACTTGCAGTGGTTCTAGACCGCGGGACACCTCGGGTTCATCCATCAGTTACATGATCCGACACTGGATTGAGTTTGAGTCCACAGGCTCAAGCTGATATTTAGCTGAGCCATCCCACAAGTGAGAGAGCATTACTCTAGGACCTAATCTGCATAAAATGTTTATACAAAACAGCTTTTGGCCCTGAATTACCGCCGTATACAGAAAACTATAACGATTCTCTGTCTGTACTCTGTACGTGTAATGTTAGGAATGTAGTTTTTATTCGTCATGAATACACATGAACGTAAATACCAAAAGGTATTCCGTACAAAAACAGAATGGACCTTTGCCCCGTATAACACATATTATTACGTACTTACATACTTATGAAGGTTGCTAATGCGAAATTATTACCTTCGTGAAGGTGCTCACTCTGAACCGAAATTCAGATTACTGAGGATGTTATCGACGCGTTCGGTTGGCAACGGCGGCGGCGGCGGCGGGGTGTCGAGGACGAAAGGGGTCTCCAGTGACCTGTGGGATCTAATATGTCCTTTCTCGACCCGACAACCCCTCCATTCACACTCGTCAACCCTCCCTCCCCAACTCGACAACCTCCCTCTCCAACTCTTGAGCTATAAAGCAAAAATTTCCCGACAACTCCAGCCGTTATGCGCAGTCCTTTGGTTTCTAACACAGATCAAACGTCACTTTCATTATTAGGACCAATTTTATTGCTCGTAGCAGGATTATCCTAGGATTGTCTATGGATCCATCCACTAATCGTAGTATTATCTCACGGATATCGTAATAATTCCGCTAATCTTAAGATTAGCGTAATCAGATGGGCCTTCAAATTTAATTATTAATCCTATCTACTTCATACTTACTTCGTTTTCTATATTCTAAGAGATCTAATTTCGGCATATAGAGCTCCTATCGAATTAACTTGTATAAAGGACATTGAATATTTTTCCTACCACGAACACCCACTTAAAGATGGCGTCGCTTTCATTTGCAGCGTCTCGGGCGCGATGCCCTCCGTCCATCTCCACGGTTGACTTTATTACTTCTCATTTACATTGCAAATAGCTGATTTATTCATCGCTTTGGTAGTTTTATTCAGTGCCCTTACCAGATCGACCTCATTGGCCACTGAAGTGTGAACCTCTTTCATTTAAACGTTACGTCCGTCCTGCCTGCTTTGACCATGGCGCTCGGTTCCTCTGAATCTTCTTACGTCTAAACTTGCATGAATATGAGAAATTGTATGCTAGATGTGACAATCAATTCTTATGCATGCATAGCGGTCTGGGCGTGTCGGCTTCTTTTGAGAGAGGTTTGAGGTTCGAATCCGGTCGGCGTGTAGCAATGAATTTTGTTTTTATTTGAAAAAAAATAATTATGTGCATACCTTCACCGGCTGCTCCGTGGTTCCGATGGCATGGCATGTAGAACTGGGTCCAACGGGTTGATTGGAAGAAATTGGCTAAGGCAAGAAGGCCGTCCTTGCCACACACATTAAGTGGCATAAAGTGTAGTAGTGGTATTTTGTGCTGAACGTAAATGTAAGAAAAACGAGTTATTTTAAAGCAGCAATTACAGTAAACATGCAATTTTCGTTTCTTTTGTAAATTAACAAAATTGTGAAATTAAGTCTTCACTTAAAAACGTACACGCTTACGTTAGGGCTCGTACCCATACTGCGTAACCGATTTTTTTTAAATATTGTGAAATATTACTCTAACTACCCCCCCCCCCCCCCCCCCCCCCTTGTGACTGACCGCGGTATTTTTCGAACCCCCTCCCCCGTCTAAATCGCTCACGACGTAGTATGGGTACAGGGTACGAGCCCTTATGCAATTGTAAGTAAGTTAGAAGTTGTCAATTGTAACGAACCTTACCAAACAAATCCACCACATAGCAGTGGTTAGGGCGCGAAAGGGGCATGTTCACGCCCCCACGCCGCCGTTTGCGATTTGCCGGGCGCTGAAAACGTTTAATTTATTAACCGGCGCGCGATACGCACCGCGCCCCGGGGACGGGGGATGCAGGCGCGGGAAGCTACGTTAATGACCTGGAAATGACTATTCGGGGATATTAAATACTATTTACAACTTTATCCTCTTCGGCCGATCCTCTCGGCAATGTTTGCGAACCGCGCTCCGGGGACCAAGTTGGGACGGCCCAAATTATTAATTATACCAATATTTAGGCCAATAAGTTGGCGCTCGCCTAACGGCCTAGATACACAAAGTATAGACGAGTCGGTAATAAATATTTGAACATTCCGAGCACTACCACCTGGCAGCCAGCGGTCTTAAAAGTTAATGAATACATATAAATTACGAAATATCTAAAATATTATATAATATAATAATAAATACACATGCATACTTTTTTTTTACATTCAGCCATTCAACAATAACAATGTCAAATTGACTTCTTTTCCCTCAATGAGCACTAGCAATATACTTTTACCACAGAACAGCGATCGGCGTCTATCTGCTCCCAGGCGCCTGCTCCCGCGAGACATCCTAACTCTACTGGCTCCCTAACGTAACATTATTTTAATAATTCCATTAATGGAGAACCACCAATAATCCTAATTAAAAAAAGAAAACTTTCAACAATTTATCCCGGCTTCGATCTTCAGCCGGGGCGCGACCCTCCGCGGGATCACGACCCACACTTTGAATTACACAGGTCTAAAGTTTCTTGAGGGTCTGAAAGCCTTTCATGAATATTCGTGTTTAGAGGCGAGCGCTTAATTTACCAATCGCGAAGAACTTCTCAGCATAAACATTGTGAGAGTTCGTTTAAATATTTTGTTGACGCGGTGGAGCGTTAGGTACCGCCGCCGGAAACCGTTCTAGTTGCCGGCTCTAAATTTTCCGACGCTCAGAATCTCTCTTTGCAGATTTATCTGCTTGGTATATATAAGGTCTTTGAAAATTAGTTAATAGTACGCTAAGGGGAAGGGGGGGGGGGGGGGGGGGGGCTGTATCATATAGGGAGTAAAACCTATATAAATTTTTTTGGACCTTGGGCTTTTTTATGGACCTTGTATGGTCCAATATACACTTGTGTGTAAATACCTTATATACACTTGTATTTGTATTTATAAAAATTATGCTTACGGAAACGATATTTCTGTTTGTTGCGACACCGGCGGATATGTATAGGAACCTACAAGTTACATATAATCGAAATTGTCACCCGAAAAAGATTTTCATGTTCTCTCTCCCCCCTCCCCTCGACTGATTTAATATACAGCTGCGTTTTCAATTTCCCGCCGCGCAGATGCCTCCGATGAGTTTTTCCGAGTATGATTTTTGGCACAATGGCGAATTATCGACGAGATTGGGGTGAGGCGGCGGAGGTGCGGGCTCCTACGTCACCCGCTCGGCCTCCGCGCTACCCTCGTGCCTGGCTGTGGGGCTGGGTTGTGCTTGTACCTGATTTACACACATTTCATTCAAATATTCGATACTGCCTTTCATATTCAATTTACCGCGTATGGTTGCCAATCCATAAGCTTCCCGCGCGGCCCTTAGCGAGCGGGAAGTGTCTATTCGTAGGTATACAAACTACACTATGGGAGTTTTCAACGAAACGTAACAAAAACGACATGCGCCGGCTCAACATTAGGTAAGAGCAAGGGTTAAATTAGCGACGCATCTTCTGTAAATTAACCCGGGTTATTTTTTTTAAACCACCAAAACATTAACTTTGATAGTTCTTAGTTAATAATCTCTGTTTGGGGAGAAAACTCGCATAGTGCAGTTCATACCTACGAATAGCCCTGTCCTAGCGAGCGCGCCTGTGAATACGTTCTACACGTGTGCGTCTCCACGATTACCGCCGACTGTAGATAACTATGTGCTTGTCACGAAATTTAAATTACTCGTATATCAAAGGTATGTAAGAAATAACCCAAAACCACTTCTGAATATCAAACGATAAAGCGAAGGCGGGCGCGGCGGCGCGCGAGATGAGCGTCATTCATTTCTCCCGCTACGAGCTGCGTTATGGACCTCCTCCACCGGCGAGTACACGCCGCCGCGCTGAAAATCTGATAAAACTCCCCGGATTTGTTTCCTCTCCCAACTTCTCCGGTCGGCATAAACGGTCCGCCCGCTAACTTCCAAGTTAATCCGCTGAAGCCTTTGAACTGCGTGTTGTTGTAATGCTCGGAGAAGACGCGGGTCCGGGGGGGTTTAAGGTCTGGCGCAAACATTCTCCCGGTCGTGAGGGGCTAGGCGACGACGCGCACTCTAGCAAGACGGCCAAGAGCGACCGCGGCGGCGCGGGCGCCCGGACCGGGCTCGGGCCCCGGACGGACGCGAGGCGGACGCGCGACACTTAGCACACTTCCGGATCGCATCCTCGCTACGTCTCCGCCGCTTTTTGTTGTGATGATGAGACACGTCATTTTGATGTCGACTTTCCCGTGTCGTATTGATTTATGTAGGTATCTTCTCTGTAAACATCATAATCAAAAAATCCACAGATCTCGTGCCTCTCACGACCTTCGGGTACATTGAAAATGAACAAAGGCAAAACGTATTTATTGTTTAACGATTTGTCTTCTTAATTAAATATTAACATACTTATAACAAAACGAATTAACAGATCTAACTAACTAAAGAAACAAAATAAGTTTGTTTAACGATTTGTGTTCTTGCGACGCATCTTCTAACCTAACCTATATTACTATGGCTCTAATACACGAAACTCACTAGTACACGCGCGCGCCGCGCGTCGCGAAAGGTAAAGTTTTCTCCAACCCCATTACAGATAGCGAGGTTCCGTTTTTTGCAAACTGTAGCCCAACTCAATGCCCCGAGTGCTGTTTTTGAATTTTTTCGATATCGTTTCTCGTTTTCGAGATATCGTCGATTCAAGTTGAGAAGTCGCAAAAAAATCACGTCATTTTTCGACATTTTTGCACTTTTTCGAAAAAGTTTTTCACACTTTTTTTACACCATCTTGTAGATCTCGTCAAGACACGTCTTTTGACGCCCCAAAATTGACGACGCCAGAGCGATGTCGCACTTTCGCTGAAAACGGCCCCTACCAACGCGATCGAAAAAACATTTCCAATGTTAAAAAATTTTTGTGGTCTTATCTGGGATGAAAAACACAATTTGTGAACAAAGGAGTCAAACAGAGCCTTGTGCGAGTCGAACTCGTGCACCGAGGGTTCCGTATCGTCACGTCGTGGTCAGCGCTGCTTCATACTGTTTTCGGTAGATCTACTATCTACCGAAGCGCGCATACACTTTTTAGTTTCTTGTATGGGGACCCCCGTGAATTTTTAACTTTTTGTTATATTTATTATTTATTATATCGGCCATAATAAATAACACATATTCTGTGAAAATTTCAACGGGCTACCTATTAAGGTTCAAGAGATACAGCCCTCAAACAGACCGACGGACAGACAGACAGACAGACGGCGTAGGCTTAGTAATATGGTCCCGTACGTCGGATACGGACTAAACCTAATAAACCAGTATAACGAAGGAATACATGCATTCGTAAGTATAAAATATTACTTGAGCCATGGATTTTAGCTTGACTTATTATCCCAACCGTCTCACATAACTAAACATTTCTGTTGTTACACGAAAATACAGAAGTACTTTTGACCTCACCCACGTAGCCGGGTATAGCTTAGAAGCGCTACTCAACCTGCGGCCCGCCATTAATTTTCATGCGGCCCTCGAGTATTTATTGTTTTCATAATTATTTGCGGGCGCCGAAGACGTCATGTGTAAGCAGGATTGTGTTTGTCGATTGAGGCGCATTTCGGGCTAACATTTTATTGTTTCGAAATTTTTTTGTGGGCGACTTCGGTGATATGAACAAGCAGGATTGTGTTTGTTGGTTAAGGCGCATTTCGGGCTACATTTTTATTGTTTCATAATTTTTGCGGGCGCCTTTGACGTCATGAACAAGCAGGTATGTGTTTTGTTTGTTGGTTGAGGCACATTTCAGTCGGATTCATAATTTTTCAAACGCCTTTATGAACGAGGCACCATCAAAAATCTCGCCCGACATGCCAATATTGCTAAATCTGACCCAAGAATTTTCTAATATGTCCCCTAAAATATCAATTCGTTCATTTACACTTTACGTCCGTTATTGGGTCATAAAACTCTGTATATGCATCAAGTGGGTCTTCATGCCTTACTCTCTGATTGATAGTTATCAGAAATACTTTACTAAACGTGCGATGTTTGGTGTTGTGTTCTAATTCACAAGAGTACCTGCAGCAGAACTCGGATTAATCTGCTTACCCCGATTGTCGGGATACAGCGTGTGGTATGACCATGCGGATGGTACCAAATTTCAACTTTTTTCTTCCAGTAGATTCGGAGAAAATAAGCTGTCATAGACGCACAGGCAGACCCAAGAGTGTCTGTCTGTGAGTTTCGTTTTTTCCTCTTTTTGAGATATGGAACCTTAAAAACACCACTACCTATACCTACTAAAATAAAATAACCACGAGAAAACATTTTTGTAATGCCGCCTTTCAAATATTTATGTCTCTCAGTTGGCCCTCGACGAAAAAAAGGTTGGCACCGCTGGCTTAGACTAGCAGATCCCTCCCTGCCCAGAAGCCAGGAACGGACGTAAAGTATTTATTTGGAATATTCGAACACGTTTAGGGACTCCTTTCGCAATGGGGCCCGCCGTTTATGTCGGAACTGGATGACATTTCCTGCCATATCCTTTGTGCTATATTATTTTGCCCTTATCCGTATACGTAAGACGTGTGTTATGGAGTGTGGACTCTGAAGTGGTCTCAATTCTGCAACCATGTGGGAATTAATTTTGATATGTGGAGAGGATGATGATATGTTTAATTAAGCAAGTTCCGCACCGCTCAAGGCCGGGAAGACTGGAGGAAAATTGGAGAGGCCTTTGTCCAGCAGTGGATGTATACACGCTGACTGATTGAGGCAATGAATGTTAAGTAAGCAATTAATAAAACCCCATCTTCTGTAGATCCGTTTAGACAGGCCCCTTCAGGTCTAGCCTACCTAGCTAGGGTAACTTTAAATTGATCATTGAAAACGGAATAATTGATATATTGATGGATCATAGTTTTTCGTATTTTATCCTAAATCTAATATTACAGGGGGCCGTGAAAATCAGCTTCGCTGTCTCGAATAGTGAGTCAGCTGAGTGGGCTCCCTTTTCGTCACATGTTATATGTTTATTTTCTATTTGTAATTATTTGAGTTGTTGTGTGACGAAAAAATTAATCATTTCATTTAATTTCATTTTATTACCAAAACGTTGCATAAACATTATTCCACCCACTGTATCCAATCTCCGCCAGGTCGATTTTAAGCCCCCTTTCTATATTATCATGTCCCACTTCGTGAGGGTCGGGCAGGTCCGGCGCTCTTTCGGCTCTTTCTCGGCCTGTTCTATTAGGTCCGGATGTTGTCGTTGTACCCTCGCTTTTGTGCTTGGTCCGAAGCATGGAAATCAATACGGAGAATCAGCATCGTCGCGCAATGCATACATTTTACCTTGTTCACAACGTAATTTGGTCGACGTCTTGCGTGCACTCCATTTAGAGCAGAGTATTTATATTATATTATTTTAAAAGACTAGCAGCATTAGCTTATACGTCTATATGACAAAACTTTTAAAATACATATTTATCAAATCTGTTTTTAAATTTATTTACTAAGGTTGCACTTAAAACTTTCATCAGGGAATTGGTTCCGAGAGTCCGCAACTCTGTTCCGTTAGCGATACAAAGTCTACCAACGACATTATACTTTTTAATTCGTTGAAGACTTAATAACACTTTTTAATTCGTTGAAGTCTACAAGGGTTTTATTTGGCAGATGAGAGGATACGTGACAAGAGATACACGTATACATATATGTGATTTCGTGTTTGCTCACTTTCTCTGGTCCTCTGGAGCATTTGAAGGCTATTCTATGTATCTCCATGGTCCGAAGGCAATGTTGTGTTGGGCGACGCGCGGAGAAGTTTTATTTCTCGGAGGGGATCTTAGCTGGGTCGAGCCTAAGCGGCGGGAGCTTCTAAGGCGAAAGAGTGGATAATAGAAAGAGGGATTTTACCCTAGGGAGGTTTGCGTTCAATTAGTTGATTACGTCGGCTGAAATTGGCAATATAACAGTGGCTCCCGTCATATTGTGTCCTCAACGACGGCTTTTGATTTAATGTGATGCGTACGTGGCTCGGCCGGAAATGAACATTTCGAATATGATAAATATTAAATTATTCTTTGTAAACTCGCCAACCAGTGCCTCGATGGCGAAAGGTGAACTCACTCGAAACTAGTGAAGAGTGAGACCGAGATGACGAGCGTCGGATTGAAGCAAGAGAGAACGAAATAGAAAAAAAACTTCACGCGAAATAAACCTCTGACTGAATCCTATGAATCCCAGCTGTTAGACCTGTTAGATCACCATGGCCGACCAGTGATTAAAGTCGTGGCAGAATTCTAAAGGTATCTATCTATTTGTAGATTCGACTGTTTACTGTCGTACCTATCTGATCTTGTGTTCTGCGTATAACGGAGTGGACCAATTGCTTTCCAAAACGAGAGTGGCCTAGTTTACTTATGATTTCATTTTTTATTAATTTTGTTCGTAACCTGTTTGGCCTCCTAAATTCGCGAACCTCCCACGCGCCTGTTTTGAGTATTTTATTAGCTGTCGGCGGTTTATGCAAAGGCGTGTAAATAAAAGCTAATTAAATTTCCTCTGTCCGGGGGCAATTAAAGCCAATTACAAAGGTTGAGTTTTGTGTAAGTAATTTGCGGATGGAGACGAAACTCGCTCTGATGATTCGACCTTAAACTACGAACCCTGAACCGGGTTGTGGGAAGAAAACGGTACAGTCAATCAGTTAGCGTGTATGCGGTCGACTGCTGGGCATACGCCTCTCCAATTTTCCTCCAGTCCTCCCGGCCTTCAGCGGTACGGAACCACTGTTTTCCGCCGACGTACCAGATGTCGTCGTCCCAACTGGCGAATGGTCTTCCCATATTGCGTTTTCCTGTCCACGGCCTCCAGTTTAGTTCCAGTTCAGTTTAGGACACGGTTACTTCAACCAGAAAACGGTACATATGCCTTCATTTGAGCTTTTCGAACATCCCCGACGATAGAATGCAATTTCATCATCTAACGATGAGATGTTTTTCACAATTTAGGCAAGTAAGCAAATATTAATGTGAGACGCGAGACTAGCGTGGATCACAATTCCCCAGTTTTTTTTATGGCTAGCGCGACATGTGGCATCCTTTCACCTACAAGTAGGTGTCTAACGATGCCCATAGACATTCTGTGATGCACGGGGATTGCGAATGCTATGCCGGCCTGACAGGAGCCTTTTCACGCCCCTCTTGAAAAACCCCAGGCTGTACTTGTACAGTTAATGGCGTGTTTGATTTCTCAATTCGGTGATAGACTACTGAATGGAAACAACCGTATCACTTCGAAATGTATTTGCTGTAAGTATTTTTATTTAAAACGCAACGAAGGATTTCGTCCTTCTATTGAATGATCTGTAAAAATATGACCTCCCTAAAAATCCGGTATTAAATCATATTTGATCATATTACTCGTCAGATCAGACGAAAGGACCCGAGGCATTGAGGAGCATTAGACTGGAAAACCGTTTTTTTTCGCGGTGAATGTTGTGCTGTGGTGCCCAATATTGGAAATGAGCTTATTGCGACAATATTGAAGGGAAGCTGCGAATGTGTTCATCAGTGGACGCGAGTGGACGAGTTTTCAACGACATTGTCGCGCCAGTCCAGCGTAATAGCACAGGTAAATACATAATTGCAGGGGAACGTCGTAAAGTTTAAGCTTCACTCCGGTAGTAACAAATGAAAAGCATACGAGAGGCATTAAAGTTTCGCAATTCATTAAGAAGAGACTAATGCAATATGTAGGGAAGTTCCGCTGAACGATAGTGCGATATACTAAAACTTTACCGTCCTCCACCCGCCGCCGCCCTCGCCTCGCCGCCTTCCCTTCACCCTCCAGTACCTCCCTTCCCTCTCCCGCATCGCAGCGGAGGGAGACTGGAATATTTATACTGCAGTAGTGATGATCCGGCTGGTTCTCGAGTGGCGTGCAATGTATCGCCTGACCTGATCTGATGCAATTAACCTCATCTGTCCTAGTTACACAAACTCTATTAGACTTACCTATGAAAATTATATTAACAAGGAGAGTATACACAATTGGCTGTTCGCGTATATACACGGCTCCCCGGCCGACCGACCACCCGTGGTGGCTGTTGTTGCAATGGCTAAATTTGAGCAGTGTTGCCATTGTGTTTAACCGAGTGTGCGAGCAAATTACAAAACACAACACGGTCCGTTCATTATTAATATTCAGCGGGGTACATTTTGAACAACAACGGTCGACCTCAAATGGAAATTTAGTTGGCAATAATTTTCCCGAAAAAGCCAAGGGACGAGGGTCCTCCGGCCGCGCGCCGCCTCCGCCGCCCGCTGTCGCGCCTCCGCCCTCCGCGTCGCGTCGCGTCGCCATTGTGTCGTTAGCGGCCGCGCTGACCGCGCCCGGCGAACAACATCCTCCCCCGCACCACCACACGAATTAAAATAATTCACCGCTCACCTTAATCGTGTGGTTGTTTAATCTCATACATTACTCATTCGTTATTATTTTTCAATTACTATCGTTCTAATTTCAAAAATAATATTTAATGTAAGCGATAGGTCACTCACTAGTGTTTCACAAGTATCTAATAAATGGAACGGAGTGGCTTCTCCAATGCAAATGTTGTTGCCCTCCACGACTCGGTAGAATCAGTGTTTATTGTATGCGTTCTCTGACATACAGAACATACAGTTCGCTGTTCCGGCTAGCTGAACTAATATATTACTGCCTGCACTGCACCACAGTATCGTCTGGTTCACATTATTGCGTTATTACGACGTTAGCAGTTCAGTCGGTCCGCTCGTAAGCCACAACCGTCGACTTGCTCCTCGCCTCGCGTCAGACGATCGCGTATTTTTCTATCATTACATGCAGCCGGGGGCCTGTTCGGCACCCCACTCCCCTAGCTGTCGCTAGGGTCTCCCTGGTGCCTGCGGCGAAGTAACTTTTTTGTCCTTTATTCATTATACATTATCGGCAAATGCTGGAAGCTTCAACGGATTGGGTTTTTCTACTTTACTGCAGCAGTCAGGCCCTATGGCATTAAAAAACCGGCCAAGTCGGTCGAGTCGGACTAGCACGCCGAGATATTCGCATCACAAAAAAAAAGTTGAAAAAACACGTTTCTTGTATGGGAGCCCCCCCCCCCCTTAATTTTATATAAATTAACTGAACTGAACCAATTTTTATTATTGGTTGTTATATGCGCCAAAATAACACATATTCTGTGCAAATTTCAACCGGCTACCTATTACGGTTCCAAGGAACCCTAAAAAGTAATGTATCTACGGCTTTTCTGCGGCTAGGCCGACGACGGCCGAACACACAGATCTAGTAGAGAGCGTTTCAACTAAATCTTCCCTTCGCCGTTATTTTGGCTTCACTGTCTATCTGTCTAAACAGCGTTGAGGGTTGCTATGTGTACAGATTTACCCGTAATTATCAGTATTTACCGTATTTTTGGTACGGTAAAATACCGATTACATTTTAGGTAATATAATCTTCACAATCTGGCAATCTGGCACGAATTTAAGCACTGACAGTGACACTAACAGTGGATCCAACATAACGGCGAAGGGAAGATTTAGTTGAAACGCTCTCTAGACGCACCGCGTGCGGTAGCCGGCGCGGCACGGCGGCGGGGGAAGACAACCCCCGGTCGCTGTTCTGTGGCGGAACACGAGAATACTTTGTATACATATATGGAGTATCATTTCACGCTGTGTCATTGAAGAATATATTGCGAGTGGAGCTTCACCGTCGTCATAGTAGCGGAGCTCAGTGCGGGGGCAATCTCTTCTGTTGTCGGCTCCCGAAGTTCAACACCCACCTGCCACGCTAATTTGTTTTGAGTTGTTTCCCGCTGTTGGAATTGCCGCGGCCCCGAGGGAGCTGCCTTATCGCTGAGTTTCCCTCGTCCTCATCTCGTCGTAAGATGATTGTAATGGTGAGACATGAGCGATTGAACTAGCCTTTGACGCGCCTGAGACAATATCTCTGTTCTTGGTTGTATTTGTTTTGTGTTCAAATGTTTCAGCTTACACGCATCTTGTTTCTGACTTTGGTTTCACAAAATATTTATAAAAATATGTTACCCGCAGCTTCGCTCGTGTGAAATGTTTAACATCGCTAAGTCGGAACATCAGCTATTATCAGGCAACAGATCAACAAGGTGACCTTTACGGCACACGCTCAGACCACCGGCCGCAGACGTTACAACCATCTGTTATTGCACCGTGCGCCACGAAACGCGAATAAAACCAATCTTGCATGATTCCCATTTAGTCCTCAATGTCCCAACCCTCTGCGATGACACGTATTTTTTTATGCAAACTGACACCGTTGGCTACATCACCTACAACATCCGTGATGTCAGCCCATCACACCGGGTGAACTAGGTGCCACGTCAGTGCTTCCCTTCATTTCATGTCTGCTACACTGAACTGGGCGGAAAACGCGAACTATTTACATAGCCGCTTCGACCGACGTTTCATTCAGTGCGGTAGCATAAACCCGGGCGGGATAAACCCCCTTAGATTTTTCGGGTTGATATTTTCGAAAAATACCTGACTTGTTTGGAGGACCTTGATTAAAATCACCATTACGGAGGCAGTAAGGAAATCGGGTATAAATAATTTATAGACTTAGTACCATTTAATTTTTTTTAATATTTTAAATCACCTGCAACTGCTTTCAACAATTTGTACAATCTTTTGTACAAATTGGGACGGGACAAAATACGTTCCGACCAGGATAAAAAGCGAGTTACTTAGTAGTTACTAACATATAAAAAAATATATAATTTGGTGCGCGCCAAAATTCAAAAAGAAGGACTCTTCTAGTCCACGTTGCTTATATTTTTTACCGTTGACAGAACATCTAAAACATGGACTGTCCACGGTAATCATGGACACCTGGCAACCCTGAATTCACAAGCCTGCCTCTTGTTCACTGGTCTTCTACGAGGACTTAGCACTACTCTACTACCAACGGCGGCTTAGCAAACGCACGTGACTATACTAAAAGCTCCATACACAACAATCTGCACCACAGAGCCACTCATGCGAAAGCACACAGATACTCGTTCAAGTTGTGCGATACAGCAAGACAGTGGCAAGACTCATGAATGAGTCATGCATGAGTCTTGCCACTGTCTTGCTGTATCGCACAACTTGAACGAGTATCTGTGTGCTTTCGCATGAGTGGCTCTGTGGTGCAGATTGTTGTGTATGGAGCTTTTGACATGAACTGACAATATGGATAATTTATCCACAGCGCACATTGTCTTTATTTGGGCATCTGACATTGTACAACTCAATAATATTGAACTCAACCCTAGACTAGGTACGATTAGTATAATTTATTAACCCATTGACAACTTGATACTTCAAGTATCTTAATATTAATATAAAAAACAATATTTTTTGGACAATTATACTACATTGTAGTATGTTTAATGTGCTAATATAATTAAGTTGATACAAATTACGTATCAAAGTTTGACAAAAAAAATGTCATTTTTTATGGAGACTGAAACAGTTGGCTACATCACCTACAACATCCGTGATGGCAGCCCACAACACCTTGGTGATCTAGGTGACATGTCAATGCTTCTCTTCGGTCGTGAAGGCTACACTGAACTAGAGGGAAAACACGAACTACTTACATTGCCGTTTCGACCTTTCACTTTTCATTCAGTGCGGTGGTACCAACGCGGGCGGGCCAAACGGTTGTATGTAACGCATTGTATTTTCTTTTATACTCGTTTATATTTATGCTTATCGCTCTGCTAGTGGTTTCACGGCAGGGAAAGAAACTTTGTAAGTTGGCACGTTTTACATGCTCAATCCAGTTGTTCTTCGTCCGTCAGTCTGAAGGAGCCGCTGTTGGTGTTATAGTGGTGATATTATAGCATTAATATAGTATAGGTATATGTAAACAGATTAGAGAAGTTGGCGTCCTGTCGCCGTGCTGGAGCAGGCGCTCCACCTCCGCTGATCGCCGCCCGCGCCGCCGCCCGCGCCGTGCAGCCAGCATAATTATAAGCCTCTCCGGATCAGCCGGCCTTCCGACCTCAAGCTCTATTCCAAGTAGTACCATGTTGAAACTTTGCGGCAAGACTACCAACGCTGCGCCGCCGAGCCAACAGGGATGTCACAACTCACAACACTAACACAATTGACAGGTAGTGAACCCATTATGGTGGAAATGCAATTCCAGAGAGAGAGATAGATAGAAAGAGAGAGAGATAGAGAGATAGAAAGAGAGGGAGATCGAGATAGAAAGAGAGGGAGAGCGAGATAGAAAGAGAGAGATATAGAAAGAGAGAGAAAGATAGAAAGAGAGAGATAGAAAGAGAGAGACATAGGAAGAGAGAGAGAGATAGAAAGAGAGAGAGCGATAGAAAGAGAGAGAAATAGGAAGAGAGAGAGAGATAGAAAGAGAGAGATTGGAAGAGAGAAATAGATAGAAAGAAAGAAAGAGAGAGAGAGGACAATCGGGGTAAGCGGAGTAATCTGTGTTGTGCTGCAAGAACTCTGGTAATTTACAGCACAACACCGACCACCACGTTTCGCAAAGCATTCGAACAAGGTTCAATCGATCAAGCAGAAGGTAAGGCACAAAGACCCACCTGTAGTCATTGATGTATATTTAGAGATATGCCCATCCCATACATTACTCCCGAAAAAATTTGTTCTCGACGAGAACTGCATAAATTGCAGATTTCACGGACAGCCGCTTCATACGGCGTTTGCAGCGCGTGTTGAGCGTAAGTCTTACTGTACCGAGTCTGTGGCGCAAAAGTGCGTGTGTTCAGCATGCCCGGTTGCTGTTACAAGTATTGTAACAGCTTAGCGCTACCACAGGTTTTGGACTTCACTTCACTTCGATTCAAGTTGCGTAAATTTCTATAGAAAGCCGTGCAGCGCCCCTAGCGTTAGATGTGATGAACTAAATTCGGTACCATGAGGCTCCTTTGACGTTTGTTGTCGTTCGACGACGACCATTTTGGAACGATCGAAAGTGTTTTTGTATGAAATTCGCTACCACGAGTGACTATTTTGGTAGTTGCCATCGAACACTTCGACAACGAACGCGTTCACGCTCTACACTAGCCAGCCACTAGGTGAAACGGTAATGCCACAGGGCCGAGCGGGGTGGCGAGCGGCGGCGGGGAGCGCGGGAAGCGGCCCGCTAGCGCGGCGGCGAGTGCGACCACGGTAGTGAGCGCAGCGGCACGGCGCGGCGCCGCCGGCGGCGGCGATATCAAATTTGTTTGAATAGACGGGACGCGCAAAAAATCGCCCGTTTCGCTAGCCCCGCCATGCCATCGCTCGCCGCGCGTGGAGCCGCTAGACGCTTTCCGCGCTTGCGTGGCCTTCTAGATACATTTTTGCCGCTTTGCCGAAAGGGCGTGTTATGTTTTTTTGTTTACCTATTGAAAATATCTGAAAAATAATGCATCGGGGGTATTTCGCTTGGAGAATGTGGTTGAGGAGGCCCGGGAACAAGATCTTCGGGATAATCACCGAGAACTCCAAAGAATCCTTCTCCTATCTGAGCGAGGAGCTAAGCTCATTTAGCTATAGTTGATTAACTATTCGTGGTCTATTATTTAGCTTGATTCTATTCACTTCACAAATTCACGCTCACTCAGACGCAGTGATTATATTCTCTTTGCACGCAATCCGGCAGGCATGGCATGTTTCTACGTTTCAACAAAAACGTAAGCGACATTTAATGCGAACTAGCGCTATCCTTCTTTAACTCACTTAAAAGAAGCATAAACACTAGTACAGAACGTACCCTTGAAATGTGAGCCCGAAGTTGTTCTTAATGTTGTCTATGATCGAACGCGAGAACCTTCGAACGATCGATACGCGTTCGATGCGTTATGGATGTAACTCATGGTACCAAATCGAACGCAAACAAAATCGTACGTGATGAGTCGACAACACTTACAGTTAGTTTGACAGAAATCCTGTGGTAGCCGTAATCGAAATTACGTAAAGAATGGCGTCTCCTTCCATCAGTAAGTATTTATTTTGCTGGTTTTTTTCTCAAATTTTATGTTAAACAGATTTTTGTATACGTAATTAATATAAAGAGCGAACGAGAAAGAGTAAAGCTGTGTTTTATGCAAGAGTAACAGTGACAAACGTTGTTGTTTGTTTCGCCTGAGCATGTTATGACGTGTTAAGAAGCCATGCTGACTTGTGTGACGTAGCTATCGCGTTCTCGTTCCCACTTGCCTACTGATCATAAGAGTGAGCGGAAATACGACAATCGCGCCGATGGGCGAGCGATGACAACTTTCTCGCTCACTCTTATCATCTGTAGGTAAGTGAGAACGCGACAGTAACGTCGTAGGGATCGCGTCACGTGACAGCATGGCGGTGTGTAAAATGCAAACACGAAAGTATCTCGTGGCAGGAGGCGCGGCGCGCTCCGATGCCCGCCGTTTACGGACATGAAACGACTATATGATGTAAGTGTGTGCTTGTGTGAGTATCACAATACTGTGTGTGAATGCACGCACACTTGTTAAGACGAAACGTAGTACAGGTTAAATCGCGCGACGTTCGATCTATAAAATTAGACATCAATGCCTGTAGTACCTTCCCTTAGCGGAAAAAAGGTTTTTTTGATGAAACCAGCAGGAGGTTTTAGTATGTTGTTAAGCATGTTATCCTGACTAAAAAACCATCGGGAGACAATCTCTAACGTGGATGAGTCACCAGTTATGACGTCATCAAGATGGCCGCCACCGCGTTCAAAGTTTTGCGTATACAACAAAAAGTATGTAACATACAAGCATGTGTGGGGTGTCATAAAAATCACAATTAAATGCACTACAATATTGTTTTTGCGTTTGACCTTGTACATACCATAGTTTGTGAGAAATTTAAGTTTTAGTGAAATTTTCACAAAAAAAATTATGTTTTTTTAAATATATCAACTTAACTAGTAACTTTACAGTAAAACATTCTATGTGCATATAAATGCTACATTAATAAGCTATAAAACGCCATTAAGATTTTGAGAATCGGTTCATAAACAAGCAAAATACATTCGTTTTATCCCATAACGGAAGTCACCACCAAAAGTCGGATGACTATTTCAATACAATTTACAAGGCAAATTACGAATATAGGTAACTTTTATGGGTAACTTGTCAAAAACTATTTTGATAAAACTATATTTTCAAAAAGATAAATATGATTTTTAAAACAAAAAAAATTGTTTTTATTACTTTTTTTTAAATTTACTTTGGGTCTACGTCTAACTTTTATTGTGGAGGCCTGCCCTGCATTACCTACTTATCAAATATAAATTTTATTGAAATAAAAGGTACGCATTATGAAAAGAAATATTTATTTTTTTACATTTTTTTTATGTAAACCAGTATGGGTGGCTGTGCCGAGAGACCAATGGTGCAGTCAACAGAGCCAAAATCACCTCTCCTCGCGAAACCACGCTCAGTTAGGTGCCATGCCAGCAGGTTTGCGGACTGTTGCTAGGCTCTCTAGCACGTTAATACGACGCTTGAAGACATCCAGGTTATAGGATTCAGGAAATATACTCGCCGGAAGACAGTTCCATACTCTAGCGGTGCGACAAAGAAACGATTTAGAGAACCGATGGATTCTCAAAAGCCCAATGTCAACAACAAAGGGGTGCTGAGTCTCTCTGCGACGAGTCATGCGGAGATAGGACGGGTGGCAGGGAATAAGGGATGCTAGTTCCGCAGAGCAGCGGCCGTGATAGTATCTGTAAAACAGACTAAGCGAACCCATAAATCGTCTATGACTCAGGGACTCCAGACCATCTGTAAGTTTCGGGTCACCAATAAGACGGATGCCTCGGCGCTGTATCGAGTCCAAGGATGCTAGCAGATAATGGGGACTACCCTCCCAGATGTATTGTCTGGAGCATGCACCTTCGCATGCACAAAGCAGAGTGCAGTTAAGTTAATTTTTCACGCACCGGCACCTTGTGCACCGTTCTTTGCATTTGCAAGACAATAGCTCCTTGCAGCTGAGGCTAGCATCAGGAAGGGTTTTCCACAAAGGGTCGTACGCTGGTCCGTCATAATCTTTTGCCAACCCCAGTTGCAAGGATCTAGCAGTTATGGGTCGTTATTCAGGCAATTGGTCCAAATGTGGGTCTGGTATACAGCCCTTTTTATACGCTGTAGAAGTGCATCTTGTGTTGGAGGAATATTCTCGATCGCTCTGTTTTTTTTTCGTAAACAACATCCTCCTCCCAGTATTTACATTATTTGTGTCACTAGTAGGATGATACATGTGAACTACAAAAGTTTCAATGAGCGCAATTTCGCTGCTGTTTTGGCGTGGTTCCATCCCACAAGAATATGCTTGAAAAGCGGCATCTACTTCTATAAATGCATGCTACGTCTTCCAGGCATTTTTCTTACCTATTCCACAAAATGCAGATACAGTGTCGCATCCTGTTAAGGCGTGGAAAAAAGGCATTAACTCAGGCATCCCACTTGGCAGCTGCGCAACAAATGTGTGAACTGGTAGGTATTTCAAATGTTTTCCTGTTCCAAACTCGATCCATAACTCCTGCAAATTCCGTATTTTGCTGTATAATCCACTGTCTTCACTAACATACGATCATGACCGTTTCGTGCGGCGTCATCAGCGTGCAATAATAATCTCGCAGCAGCTTCCTCGTGAGATGAAGAAGACATTTCCGTATATGATGACGCCGCACGAAACGGTCATGATCGTACCTATTTTAGTGAAGACAGTGGATTCAAACGTGCTAGTAATATTCATATTATAGACAGTGGATTCAGACGTGCTAGTATATTCATAACGTGCATATTCTTGTGGGATGGAACCACGCCAAAACAGCAGCGAAATTGCGCTCATTGAAACTTTTGTAGTTCACATGTATCATCCTACTAGTGACACAAATAATGTAAATACTGCGAAGAGGATGTTATTTACGAAAAAAAAAAAACAGAGCGATCGAGAATATTCCTCCAACACAAGATGCACTTCTACAGAATATAAAAAGGGCTGTATACCAGACCCACATTTGGACCAATTGCCTGAATAGCGATTCACAACTGCTAGATGCTTGCAACTGGGGTTGGCAAAAGGTAAATGACGGACCAGCGTACACCCCTTTGTGGAAAACCCTTCCTGATGCTAGCCTCAGATGCCAGGAGCTATTGTCTTGCAAATGCAAAGAACGGTGCACAAGGTGCCGGTGCGTGAAAAATGGACTTAACTGCACTCTGCTTTGCGTATGCGAAGGTGCATGCTCCAGACAATATATGTAAAAAAATAAATATTTCTTTTCATAATGCGTACCTTTTTTTCAATAAAATTTCTATTTGATAAGTAGGTAATGCAGGGCAGGCCTCCACAATAAAAGTTACTATAAAGGCCTCCACAATAAATTTTAAAAAAGTAATAAAAAAATATTTTTTTGTTTTAAAAATCATATTTATCTTTTTGAAAATATAGTTTTATCAAAATAATAATAAAATTTTAACAAGTTACCCATAATAAGTTACCTATATTCGTAATTTGCCCTGTAAATTGTATTGAAACAGTCATCCGATTTTTGGTGGTGACTTCCGTTATGGGATAAAACGCATGTATTTTGCTTTTTTATGAACCGATTCTCAAAATCTTAATTGCGTTTTATAGCTTATTAATGTAGCATTTATATGTACATAGAATGTTTTACTGTAAAGTTACTAGTTAAATTGATATATTAAAAAAAACATAATTTTTTTTGTGAAAATTTTACTAAAACTTAAATTTCTCACAAACTATGGTATGTACAAGGTCAAATGTGAGAACAATATTGTAGTGCATTTAATTGTGCTCTTTATGACACCCCACACAAGCTTATATGTTACATACTTTTTGCTGTATACGCAAAACTTTGAACGCGGTGGCGGCCATCTTGATGACGTCATAACTGGTGACTCATCCACGTTAGAGATTGTCTCCCGATGGTTTTTTAGTCAGGATAACATGCTTAACAACATACTAAAACCTCCTGCTGGTTTCATCAAAAAAACCTTTCGGGCCCAAAATGACGCTAAGGGAAGGTACTACTGCTGCATGGCGTGAGGTCGGGAGCCTATCGCCCTTTAGCAAGGCATCTTGTTCTTATCCCTTAGTTGCTTTTTACGACCTGCATGGGGAGAGATACAGCGAGGCTATTCTTTTTAAGTACCGGCCCCACACGGTAAACCTCTGTACGTACACTGCTAATTGCTATACTCTTAGAAATATCCACCTGGGGTTGACTGTGCCATTTGGTATCTACGTCCCGCAGCGCGCATAAGTTGGAGTCGGCTAGCAAGCTTCGCTTCTGGCCACGATCGCGCTAGTAGGCTTCATTTACATAACTACTTGTTAACTCCAGTACTAACTTCAGCATGAGAACATTATCTAGTAGATCGCTACGGGACGTCTTGGCAAATCCACTTACAACTTGTGGGCAGGGCAAGTTTAGGACGTCAAACGCTCGATTTAGTTGACGCTACGCCAAACTGGGCGTATTTTAAATTTAATTAAAAATGTGAATTTTGCCAAATATTTGTCGATGTAGTTTGCATTAAGAAGTTTACGGGTTAGGTGCCGTATCTACACCACGAGAAGAAAGCACTAATATAAGTGCAACCGTTCGAGTTCACAATCGGAGAACTATTGACACAATTTAACACATAATATTATCCCCACCACGAATTTGCTGCGACGTTCTCACGTGGATAGTATAAACTTTACTGTCATACGAATGATCAATAAACAATTTTGTTTCAGTTAAATGTTTAGCTGGACGTATACTGGTGCTCGTTGTATATTATAGCGAACGACAATATCCGCTACGATAAACGAAACAAAATAGACATACATAATTATATTGCTATGGAAACTGTTATCTTAGATAGGTACAACGACATAAATCGAATTCAACTGTGTCCTGTATTTATGCACCTGGTGCTTGCAGCTATTGACGCTAGCTTTGAGCGCATTACTGGTTCATAAACTTCATCTAATTGGTGGTTATTGGATGTGTCAAAGTTTCCATGAGGTCACGTGGATTGTATAAGTTTTATTAAAATAAAGTTTCCATGAGGTCACGTGGATTGTATAAGCTTTATTAAAATAAAGTTTCCATGAGGTCACGTGGATTGTATAAGCTTTATTAAAATAAAGTTTCCATGAGGTCACGTGGATTGTATAAGCTTTATTAAAATAAAGTTTCCATGAGGTCACGTGGATTGTATAAGCTTTATTAAAATAAAGTTTCCATGAGGTCACGTGGATTGTATAAGTTTTATTAAAATAATGTTTCCGTGAGGTCACGTGGATGGTATAAGCTTTATTAAAATATCCTAAACTGAGGGTTCCTTAGGTATGATATGCATTGCAATTATTGAGATAATTAAAATGATATACCCCCGCTTTGTGTACATTCTTGTAAAGACAAATCTAAATCACTAAGAAACGTTTATGTCGCAGTCATTACTGAAATTGCTTGAATTATTTAAAGTAAAAGGATTCATTTCGGGATGAATGGATATTACCGGCGGCGGCGGACTGTTAGAGCGATCGATTCCGTCTCGCTGAGCTCGGAGGCGCGGGGTCCTCGCGTAAAGACACTCGCGGAATTTCATTTCATTGAAAAATATCGCCAGCTCTTTAGCAGAAACATTTGAGAGTTCAAAAAGGCTGGATGCCTCCGCCGGTATTCCTCCTTCCTCCTCCTTCGTGGAAGCCGGGCTGCGAACCGCGGACCCTCCCCGTCGTCGGGCGCGCTCCATCCAACTCGGCGCATTCAAATACCTAATATTAGTGAAATGCAGTGAAATGATTGCATTAAATTTGTCTACAATTCAGTGCATTGGCCGCTCCGCTGCTTCAGTTACTACAGACTGGAAATTACTCTGCATCCTTAGATGGGCTTTTCCCATTTTTTTACGTAGTTCTGGATGCTTCCTGAATCTGAATGTGCACTGGTCTTCGGAAATGTATCCTAACTATGGCATTGACGCGGGTTTAGATAGATAACGCTGGGTTGTGTCAGAAAGATGTTTCCGTCTACGGAAAGATGCCTCGTTGATTGTTCGAGAAAGGAAGTGTCGCACGCCAACGGACTCAAACTGACAACCGTACACGAAGCAATACTTTTACCGCTCAGTCGTTAGCTGCTAAATCATGTAGTCAGCCCGGCAAGTTGTTGATAATATGGTACTCATACCCGGCTGACACAATGAAGACTCCGCAAAGAGGCCGCTTTTTAGGGTACCGTATCCGGTACGGGACCCTATTACTAAGCCTACGCCGTCTGTCTGTCCGTCCGTCCGTCTGTCTGTCCGTCCGTCTGTCTGTCTGTCTGCCCGAGGGCTGTATCTCTTGAACCGTAATAGGTAGCCCGTTGAAATTTCCACAGAATGTGTGTTATTATGGCCGATATAAAAATAAATAATAAAAATAAGAAAAAGTAAAAAATTCACGGTGGTCCCCATCCCCATAGAATAAACCAAAAAAGTGTATGCGCGCGGGCCATCTACCGAATAGAGTGTGAAGCATTTTAACTAATCATGACACTTAACGAATATGAAGCATTTCATAACGCTTCATAGATGGCGTGAGTGGCGCTAACCATGACATGGCGATAAGGTACCCTCGGTGCGCGAGTTCGATTCGCACTTGGCCGGTTTTTAACAATCCCAACTGGGCATAGAATCGAAGCTCATGGCGGCACATCCGATTGGCTCTCCGGCTAGCAGCGCAGCTCATTCAATTTGCACTCGATTTATTTTTCGCTGCGGCCGCCGCCGCACAGTGGTTCGAGATTGAAAAAAAGTGGACATAGGACCTACGACGTAAATACGATCCAAGTTTTGGGCTTAATGTCTACAGGCAATTGAATTATGACGTTGTGTATCAGATGAGTCCAAATATGTTACTATTACTTCGAGAAAAAAAATATTTATAAAATTTTTGTATGGAGAAAATTACATTTTCTTGAATATCTCAAAAACATATCTTCGTATATGTCTATAACTTTGTACACGGAAAGATGAGAAGGTGGTTTATCATACATATAAGAAATAGCTGCTACCTTTTATAAAATCAGGATAAAAAAAATTATATGCTAAAACAAAATTAATTCTTTTTTTCTCACATATACTAGTATAATATATCAGTACACATTTATAACTCAGAATACTAGAAGGTTAAGAAGGTGGTTTATAATATTTAAAAAAAAATTATCTCTATGAACTCCATGATAATTTTGTTTTTATATTTTCATTAAAAAATCACTTTTAACATGTTTTGAAGTAACTTTGTTTGTACCTTTACAACATAGAATATTGGTAACGTAGAAGGTAGTTTATCATCCATCAAACATAAAAAAATACTGACATCTACTGAATGTTTCTCTTATGAGAAATAATTCGTTATTTAGATTTTTAAAAATCTCATAGTTTTTCGCTGTATACTTTACTTAAAGGTTGACCTTGTATTTTATGGATTTATAAAAAAACACTGATATGTCTTGGAATTCTGAGAGCAAACATTTCATTGTAGTTTATAAAACAAAAATAATATAAATTGTTTTTAGAAGTCTCTTCGAATACACCATCATAATGCAGGATACTCCATGTTACTTTAATACGAACCGCTCAAGATATAAGTATGTTGTATGGATTTAAAATAGAACACATACTAACAAAAAATACAAAGAGCGGTTTCGTATGAAACCTTGTCAAAACGCGTGTGATCTGTATGGAAAAAAAAACAATACTATTATTGAAAATAATTATCATTATGTCAACTCGTGTTTTAAATTCGTAGTGACTTACTTATCAGTTTATGCTAAAGGATCCTGGATGTTGGCTTCTTCCACCTCTATACTTGTGTCAACATCAAAAGAACACGTTTCCTCTTCTTCTGACACAAGCATGCCTAATGCTTCAGGAAACATATCCAACTTTGTGAGTTTTGTGTATCGTGGTCGGATGTGTGAAAGGACAGGATCAGACGAAAGAAGAAAGTTGTGAAGTATGTCTTCATTGGTGTGTCTTCTTGCCGATTTTCTGGTGTGATGTTCCCTTATGTACCGGAAATATTTATTTCGAGCTTCAGATGCCTCTTCTGATAGTTTTCCGATTGGTGTGTGCGAGAAATGCTTGATTATTTCTGCCCCGTGAATTAGAAGCTTATGCAAACTTGCTGGCATGTAGTACCATTCGTAGAGCGAGACATAAATGTGGGCTGTTTCTTTCGCGTACACTTCAAATTTGGCTGTATTGACTTGTTTTCCAGAGTTTATAACTTGCAGTAAGACCGCTATTCTCCGAATTAGGTTTTCATTTATTCCAGTGATTTCAGCAGATAAGGTGTAATTTGTGAAAAATGTTCTCGCTGTATTGCCATTATTAGTAGAGCCTGATCCTTGTTTTATTATATCCACTAAAATTCCCATTTTGTTGCGAAAGTCTGTTATCAATTTATCTTTTCTTGCTTTCTTCAAATCTTTATGCTCTTCATGGCGCACTCTCCATTCTTTGAACTCCATATTGTACGAGATATGGAGTAAACACTCCATCCATACACCGTATCCACAGATGGAGCGTGGAGAGCCCGTATTTGTAAAAGTCGGTTTTTAGTACTCTGTTTGAATGAATATCTAATTTATTCATTTGACTTGGCGTTGCGCCACAAATGTTGCACGTAAATGCTGAAGTATCTGTTAGTGTACTTGTCACTTTTCCATCTATCATTGTCATAACTAGTTCATGTTTTATTGTTTTAACCTCGTGCGTTGTTGGATTAATATTTATTATTTCTTCTTCCACTCTGTTAGTTTCCATTTTTATTAATTCTGCAGATTCTTTCACAAATTGAAATTTTATAGGTCTGCAGTAGTGTGTTGAAGAAGGCCTTGGATTTTCCCAAAGTATTTCGTCATTATTAACCAGTTTCAAGGGAACTAAACTTGTCATAAAAACTGACGAGTCAGAGATGTTTTCTTCAGTGGAAGTTCCTACGAACCCTTGGCTGTACATGCTTTGGCCAAATGCTCCGTCTAGACCCCACTTGCTCAATAGGACGCAAGAAGTTACGTTTTCAGGCACATGACAAACTTTCATTATTCTTTTCGTGGTTAAATCTAACAATGATTGTAACTTTATTTGTACCATGTCGTCATTTATTATTATATCTTCTTCAGGAGGATAGCACTCTTTTTTCGAATTAATATTATTTTCGTTTTATAAAACTACAATGAAATGTTTGCTCTAAGAATTCCAAGACATATCAGTGTTTTTTTTATAAATCCATACTATACAAGGTCAACCTTTAAGTATACTGAAGTATACAGAAAGAACAATGAGATTTTTAAAATCTAAATAACTATAACTATAAATTCTCATAAGGGAAACATAAATTTTCAGTGGATGTCAGTATCTTTTTATGTGTGATGAATGATGATAAATTACCTTCTACGTTACCAATATTCTATGTTCTAAAGGTACAAACAAAGTTACTTTAAAAAATTTTTAAAGTGATTTTTAATGAAAATATAAAAACAAAATTATCATGGAGTTCACAGAGATAAATTTTTTTTATATTATAAACCACCTCATTAACCTTCTAGTATTCTGAGTTATAAATGTGTACTGATATATTATACTAGTATATGTGAGAAAAAAAAATATTATTTTTTTAACCATATAATTTTTTTCTCCTGATTTTATAGAAGGTAGCAGCTATTTCTTATATGTATGATAGATCACCTTCTCCTCTTTCCGTGTACAAAGTTATAGAAATATACGAAGATATGTTTTTGAGATATTCAATAAAATGTAATTTTCTCCATACAAAAAAATTATAAATATTTTTTTTCTCGAAGTAATAGTAACATATTAGGACTCATCTGACACACAACGTCATAATTCAATTGCCTGTGGACATTAAGCCCAAAACTTGGATCGTATTTACGTCGTAGGTCCTATGTCCACTTTTTTTCAATCTCGGACCACTGCGCCGCGAGTCTGGCGCGGTCGTCTGGGGCCAGGCGGGCCGCGGAGATGAATGGCGCTTGAGTATCCAATTAGCTGCAGTAGGGATCACCCTGCGGACCGCTTCCCCCTCCTTCCAAGTCTAGCCTAAAGTTGATCGTAGTGGTAGATAGAGACATCCCTTCTAGTCTAAAATTCAAGTCATATGCTTTTGTCAGTCTATCTATTCTATAAAGTATGTGCCCGCGGCTCCGCCCGCTCTCATATTTGACTTCTCTGCTAACCTCATAAGCCATTTAGCGTGATAGTAAGTATCCTATAGTTGATGGGAAGAATGAAGCCATCCGTAGATTTTTTTTTTATTAAAATCGGGTCAGTGGTTCTCGAGTTTTAAGCGGACAGACAGACAGACAGACAGAAAGCAGACGTTGGATTTTATTAAAGGTAAGGAAAACACGAACTGGACCAGTCAAATAATCGTACCGCCTTTCACAATTTTTCAACATAATTACTTAGAACATTCTCTAACACAGATTGGACGGAGGTTAGAATGTAAATCATTAGCAGATTAATGAGTTCCGTGATTTGCAATTTGTGTACTGGCATACAAGTAGTACCTAGATATTTTTCATTCTGCGATCTCAGGGGAGCTAGTTCAAAAGCAATCAGCATGTCGTCGTTGCCGGAATGGGCCCTTTCCCCGCGGCCGTCTCGACCCCGCCGACTGACCCCCGCCGAGCCGCCGCGCGGTCCTTTCAAATTTGGCCCAATTTACTTTGGGGACTTTTCACCGCGAAGTACAGCTCGACGCGAGGACATCTTAAAGCAAGTCATCTGGACCCCGGTACTACTGATCGCGACACACCCCCTGGGGTGCGAGCTGTATGCAGCGAGTCACACGCATAGCAAGGGCTTTATTTTTTGTGTGGGCCCAAGTTAAATTTATGAGGTTCGGTTTACAATGCAATGTTATTATGAGTAGCTCGTGGATAAGTGGTAACGGCCTTACTTATTAAGCGGAAGGTCGCGCGTTCAGTGCCCATATTGTGCGTGCAACACTTTATTTTTCTTTCCGAGTTTGATAAGTGCATTTCTTGAACACGAGTTTGCTCCATGGTTCGCATTCCATGTAAAATTATAGTATCATAATATTAAAATATTAAGATACTATAATTTTACATGGATACTAATTTTTATTTTTTGACAATTATACTACATGGTATTATGTTTAATGTACGAACATAATTAAGTTGATACAAATTACGAAGGTACCTATCACAGTTTGGCAAAAGGCTCTTTGAAAGACACTTATATAATAATAAATAAGTCTTGTCACTGAAATACTTGTATGAATGAATGTATGTATGAAAATACCCTGCGAAGGTTTTGCCGGTTCTTCTTCGCGGGTGTAATCCTATGGTGTAATGGAACCGGATAGAACAAATTGTGACAAGTTCGAGTGCAGTCTAACTGCTATAAGAATGATCAATAAACAAACAATAGCTCCATTCCCTTACCCTACTAGGCTAGGTAGATGGTAGGGTTTCACCCTTCCGGATTGGTGAATAGAATGAATGAATGTCGGTCGAAGCGGCTATGTAAATAGTTTGTGTTTTCGGTCCAGTTCAGTGTAGCCGGCACTGGTAGTTCACTAAGGTGTTAAATAGAAATAGAAAATACTTTATTGCTCCAAAACATTGTGATAAGCACAATGTAACATTTACATGTGGTGCAAAGACGGACTTATTTCTTACATAATTTTTTACAGTCAACCTTTGGATGTTGAGAGTAGATTCATATAGTGAAATTTAAGCAGGTAAAATGGCAAGTAAGCAAAACGCTTGAGTGTTAAGGGCTGAAACCATGGATGTTGCAGATGATTTAGCCCACCGTATCAGTTTACATCAAAAATATTAACAAATCTCCCGCCTGCAAAAACACTACACTGAAAATAAACTGCATATAAAATTATGAACTGAAAAGAGAAAAATAAGCTGTATAATCTATGTAATCTTTTTTCAGCAATGTTACGGTATTTGTTGTATAATAATTTTGGTTCGATACCTACGGCGGGTAGCCGAGTGGTTTGGGCATAAGCGGCGGGTGGCCGAGTGGTTTTGGCATCGGCTTCTCATGCGAGAGGTACGCGGTTCGAATCCGGTCGGCGTGTACCAATGAGTTTTTCTGACGAAAAAATTTACGTGCATAACTGCTGCTTCACCGTTCGGAACCGGTGTAAAACTGTAGGTCCCTTCCCTTACCCCTTACTAGGTGGTAGACTCAAATTGTAGCCGACTGGGTTGGTACCACCGTACTGGATGTAAGATGGCGGCATAGCAGCTTCGATTGTGTTCTCCTCTAGTCCAGTATAGCCGGCAATCCAGGGAAGTCTCCGGTATGGCACCTACCTTCTCGGAGGTGATATTGGCTAGTCGAAGCATGTGCTTTGGCCCCTCCGACTCAGCCACCCATACAGGATTACATAAAAAAAACTTTTTTAGTTTTTTTTTATTTATTTTTGGGACAACAAACAGTTATACAAGATAACATTATGGATAATCTAATCTAAAAGATACCGAAACCAGTGAAGTGTCCACATATGGAATTTGGACATATGCTACTTAATATTAACCTACCTATTCTAAAGCTAATCACAAAATTTATAAATGAAGAGAAAAAAATGAATGTTATAATACATATTTTAAAACACTGCTCAGGAAATTATTATTTGTGAAAAATTAATTAATTGTGTACCTATACACCCAATTTAAGAGAGGTATACCTACTTGAGGTAACATCTTTACAAGTTAACAGTTTCCGATTCCTCAAACTTAATTCCGATTCTTAAACATTTATATAAGTAATAAAGTATACTATAATATAATAATACTATAACTTGAATGTTATAAGATATTACAGACGAGTGCAAACAAAAGTAAAATAAATGTTCACTAAAAACAACCACCAAACATATTTTGGTTATTGACACTTTTTTCAGTATGTTCAGTACCTATAAAATATTATAGAACGCTTTTAGGGGCCGTAACCAGCTTCAGTAACCAGCGACGCTGGCAGGTACAAAAATGAGAAATTCGGTCAGGTGTCTTTCTGTCCGTCCGTCCGTCCATATTTCCACCAATAATGCTACCTATATGATGTGATTGGGGTTACTTTCTTTGAGAGAGTAGGTATACATATTTCATTTACGTGAACTCAGCTCGGTCTTCCACCTGGCTCTTCATGACTACATATTTGTGCTTCAATCAGATTTATTATTAAACCAATTTCACGCGAGCGGAGCCGCGTGCACAGCTAGTAATAAAATAAAATGCTACGTTGTCGTTTGTGTGTATGTTGACTGGAAGAAATATATGTAAGGGATAAGTCCACACTTTTTTATGCATACTGAGGTGCAAAGGAGGAGAGATTTCTTACCGCCAACCTTTAGATGTATGAAGTGTTTTTTTATGGAAACTGACACGGTTGGCTACATCACCGACAACATCCGTGATGTCAGCCCATAACACCGGGTGAACTAGGTGCCATGTCAGTGCTTCCCTTTGGTTATGAAAATAATATTTAATAAAATATATAAAAATAAGAAATATTTGCATAGCCGCTTCGCAATCGACGTAGGCGGTGCTACCAATTTACCAACCCTACCACCTACTAAGATAAGGTAAGCGACAGTTTTCCACTCCACCTAATAAAATAACCCGTCTAAGTTAAAACCGCGCCCGGGTATGCTTCACTTTCCGACCGGACGTCTATCCGTAGCACCACCAATTATTGAGTGTAGCCAAAGGTCAGAAGTATTATGGTCCAACTAAAAAAAATTTAATATCTACTACTTCCAGTCACTATGAAAATGCGCCTAGGTACGTATAATATAAACACAAACAGATATGTGGACAGAAATACCACATTGCTCCAAAAAAAATTTTGAAACGACCACGGTTCACTAATTTGCATGAGGTGCAAAGGCGGACTGGACTTATCATATCGTCTATTTAGTTTTAAAGTGTCCTAAACGCTAAATCGCCATTTTGAGATAATTGGGCTTTTTATTATTTTACAGTTTTTTCAAGCTCTTAACTTTTTATTTTGATAAGAAACAGTATTGTTTTAAAATTTTATAATAAGAAATCATGACATTAAGAATTCAGGAGTATACATTAAAAAAAAATACATAACGAAATCTATTTTAAAACGGTGGTTAGGATACTTTCAAAATTAGAGCACTCGGAAAGAGTGAATTAATCTAACCAATTTAGAACGGTCTTAAATACTTAGGACATTTTAAAATAAATGGTGTCTCACCATTATATTAGAAAAATCAATTTAAAACTGTACCATGGGTTGAAGTGGGAACAGAAATACTACCGTTTTTTTTATAATTAAAAACCTGAACAGGTACTAGCAGAATTGAAAACATACATCATTAATTAGTTTTTAAATTTGTATAAAACGAATGGTACGTCGATTTTATAGTATTAGTAGTACACAAAGTAACAAGGTCTCTCTTTTTCAACCGACTTCCAAAAAGGAGGAGGTTCTCAATTCGTCTGTATGTTTTTTTTTTGTTGTTGTGTGTATGTTACTCGATTTCTCCGCCAATTCTCAACCGATTTTAAATATTATTTTTTTCATGAGTAGGGTATGTCTGAGGGGTGGTCCTTTCATAAATGATGAAAGAATACCACCCAGGGTGGGAGATTAAGGGATGAAAACTTTCACACTGAGGAATTTTTCAATCACCCACTTCTCGTCAACCGATTTTAATCTTTTAAACTTATAAAATTGTTGGTCCTGATGCAGCTGGGCCTTCGGTCTCGCCCTATGCTACTTACTTTCTTCGAGAAGGTTTATCGTTTATCTTAACATAGCTCGGCCTTCGATCTCGCCTTTAGTTACTCACTTTCTTCGACACCGTTTATCGTTTACCTGAACCCAGCTCGGCCGCCGGCCTCGCCCTTAGTTACTTACATTCTTCGAGTAGGTCTATCATCTTTCTGAGCGCAGCTCGGCCTTCGGACTCGCCCTTTATTACTTACTGTCTTCAAGAAGTTTTATCGTCTGCCTGATCGCAGCTCGGTCTTCGGCCTCACCCTTTGTTACTTACTTCATCGAGAAGATTTATGGTCTTTCCGAACGCAGCCCGGCCTTCGGCTTCGCCCATAGTTACTTGCTTTAATCGAGAAGGTTTGTCGTCTTCCAGAATACAGCTCGGCCTTCGGCCTCACCATTTGTTACTTACTTTATTCAAGAACTTTTATCCTCTTCTTGAACGCAGCTCGGCCTTCGGCCTCGCCCTTTATTACTTACATTCCTCGAGAAGATTTACAGTCTTCCTGAACGCAGCTCGGCCTTCGGACTCGTCCTTTATTAATTACTGTCTTCGAGAAGGTTTATCATCTGCCTGAACGCAGCTCGGCCTTTGGCCTCGCCCTTTATTACTTACTGCCTTCGAGGAGTTTTATCGTCTGCCTGAACGCAGCTCGGCCTTCGGCCTCGCCCTTTGTTACTTACTTTCTTCGAGAAGATTTATAGTTTTCCCGAACGCAGCTCGGTTTTTGGCTTCGCCCATAGTTAGGTACTTAATTTTATCGAGAAGGTTTGTCGTCTTCTAAAATATAGCTCGGCCTTCAGCCTCGCCCATAGTTACTTACTTTAATCGAGAAGGTTTGTCGTCTACCAGAATACAGCTGAGCGTTCGGCCTCGCCCTTTCTTACTTACTTTCATCGAGAAGATTTATCGTCTTCCAGAATACAGCTCGGCCTTTGGCCTCGCCTTTATTACTTACTGTCTTCGAGAAGGTTTATCGTCTGCCTGAACGCAGCTCGGCCTTCCAGCCTCGCCCTTAGTTACTTACTTTCTTCTTTGAACTACGAATTTCACGCGAGCGAAGCCGCGGGCAACAGCTAGTTTAATATATTATGTGTATTACTAAAAACAGTGAAATAAAAAAACTGTTTTAAAAAGCATTGAACCGGCTTCAAACCCTAAAAAGTATTAAATAATATTTTGATCTTGGATAGAAGGCGGTACAAAAGCACACCTGAAAATCTTTAGATGGACCCTTTTGTGCTTTTATACCTCCTTCTACTAAAGATCACAATATTATTTAATACTTTCAGGGTTTGTCCGTTCAATGTTTTTTTAAACAGTTTTTTGCTGCTTTTATTGGAAGGTCTCCTATTCGCCTAGTACATTTTCAAGCTAAGACTACGTTAAACGATAATTAAACTGTGTTAATTTTAATCTATCCTACGCGCATAGGACTTTATAAAAGTTACCATTGGAAAAAATACAACAATTTAAAAAGTGTCCTAGGCGTTTGAGATATTTTAAAACCGAAAAGGAGAACATTTTCGCTTGGGACACTATTGAATTATTGCTATTCTGCTCAAGTTAGTGCTCCGTTGGCGTTGGGGATATTTTTAAATTGAAGCTGAAATAAAACTCAATCTGTTGGGATTAAAAACGTAAAATCGAAAATTTGGCGTTTAGGACACTTTACAACTAAATAGACGATATAATACATTTGTTTAAAGAAAATACGCATATTTCCATGAGAGCTCTCTTTCACATTATATAAAAAATATTCAGGGGCACATTTCAGCCACATAGCAAGAAACCGTGACACCCGGTCTAGGGGTGGCGCGGGCTACCGGCTGAGGGATGACGGTCGCCGATCGCTGTTCTGTTCTGTGATGTTAGCTTAATTGTTTTGCTATAAATTGACTCCTAACTATTATATAGCGGTAGCTGGTCGGCGCGGTTTCACAAGTTCTAATCGGCCGACGTGCATAAATGAGTTTTAATGAAAACTTTACCTAACCTACACCGTCTGCTTCACCGTACGTAAATCGGAACGAATTTGTTAGAATGAAGTTTTTGAAATAAACAAATCGAGTAAAAACAGTATCTTTGGATAGGGGCTAGGGGTTGACGCTTTTGAGCAATGGTTGCATTGTACCTACGTTCTAAAAACAATACCGGCCATCTGGACCCGGCCTTAACATGTGGCTGTTCTGTTCGACTATACCACGGAAAAAAATAGTAGAGGAGTTAGTCTAAGTAGACAGGGTACTGGGTGGTTTCACCATCGTACCGTGTGGGGCCGGTACTTTAAAAGAATAGTCCCACTGAATCTCTCCCCGTGTATGTCGTAAAAGGCGACTAAGGGATATGACTCCCTTCTTAATATTTATATTACTAGGTGGTAGGGTTTAACCCGCCCGGGTTGGTACCACCACACTGAATGAAAGGTCGGTCGAAACGGCTATGTAAATAGTTTGTGTTTTCCGTCCAGTTCAGTGTAGCCGGCACGACCGAAGGGAAGCACTGACGTGGCACCAAGTTCACCCGGTGTTAAAGGCTGACATCACGGATGTTGTAGGATGTAGCCATTAGCCAACCGTGTCAGTTTCCATAAAAAAAACTGGGTGCTCACACAATAAAAGTAGGCTTGTCAATTTAACAGCCTCGTCTACTTCATACAAATAGAATCCGATCGCAGACTGACTGCGAACATAATAACAAGAAGCGACGCTAGAACGATCGATTAGTACAAAAGGACGAAGTGCCGGATTGATTAATCTTTAATGAACTTTTTTTATCTCTCCCCGTGCATGTCGTAAAAGGCGACTAAGGGATAAGGACAAGATGCCGTGCTAAAGGGCGACAGGCTCGCCACCTCTCACCTTTGCACGGTACTTCCACCGAGACATGCAGCAAGTGGGTCTTCGTGCCTTACTTGCTGCTTGATCGATTGAATCTTGTTCGAATACTTTACGAAACGTAGATAGTTTTGGTGTGATTAGTGGAAAAAAGTTGTGCCTCAGGCTACTCCCCGCACTTACTGTTTTACTAGGAATTAGATGGGATGCTACAACTTCCCTCTACTAACTTCCTCCGTTAGCCTACATCCTACGAACGAACGTTGATGTCGTTGTCGTCGGCGGCGCCGCGCCGCCGCCGCCGCCGCCCGCTCCGCTGCCGCCGCCGCCGCGCCCGTAGCGAATTACTTTTTTGCGGTGCGAATTGTTTAACAACAATTTAGAGAAAATAAATTGTTATTGAACTGATATCAAAATTAACGATGTCACTATTAAACCAGATGTAGATAATGTAAATAGGCAGAGCGGTAAGTATTCATGTTTATGCTGTAAATAATTATGCTCTTGTGAGCGGTTGTATGGGTAATTTTATTTTTAAGTTACTATAATTTCCCGTGAAAAAAAAATCTAGTGAAGTTTCTTGTCAGTTCTTCTTCGCTGTGATAATCGAATTGGCGGACTGTTACCATGTACATTATGTACGACATCGTATGACAAATCTGAGCGCAGCGTACTATCAAGAGATGATAAATAAACAATAAATAATAATACTTATATAAGGTACTAATAAAACATTGTAACTTGGGATGTTGGTTTGAAGGGAGAAGTTGACAGGACACACGACTTTGCTACCTCATTTTAAGAGCAGTCAACGCTTTAAAATAATTATTTGAATAGTACACATGTTGGATTTGCTAACTAAAAAAAATTTGTTGACTATAAATATCTAAGTATTAAACAAAAGCTCTCGATACTACTAATAGATACTAAAAATACTAAAGATACAAAAGCCTAAGCGCGCCGCGAGTGTAGGACTACAATAAATCGTCGTGTTGTTTATACCAATAAAATAATACAATAATCTAATACTCGTAAAAACTTCACCAGGTAATATGGTTCAAAATTCTACCACTTTATTCACGGTCCCATACTAAATAAATAGTTTAGTAGGTACCTATCTAAGTATGTACTTGGAAATGTAGTCAATCCCTGTGATCATATTATTTTCTCCCGAAGAAGAACCATATTGTTAATAACCATATGTACCTGTTGTCCAAGAACATTTAGAGAAATGTTTTTGCTGTTGCCATATCATATATGACAACAAATGACGCGTAGACCATAAATATATATTTACAGGTCTAATATTATAATGTCTAACACAAAACTGCGGTGAACATTGCATCCTCCCTCGCATCCTCAAGTAACTCGTCTACAAAGACGAATATCAACAGCAAACGTTATCTAAATGCATACACCACATAATAGGGTACATCCGATTTTTTTTCTAAAACCCTCGAACACAATCCAGGTACCTACTTCGGCCCCTCTCCGAGAAATAACCAACAATTTACACAATTGATTGATTTATGCACTTTTCGCGTCGAGTTGGCTCGCTTCGGGTCGGCGGTGGCGGCTTGGACCCTGCGACAAATAGTACCCGGGGTCGAATATGCTCGAAGTGAATCGTCAAGGCGGGGAACTGGCTCCGCGGTGACTCGCCGAAGGCGGCTTGTCTGGCGACAAACCGGCGGGGCGGAATAGTCCTAGACCGCGTCGTTGCATGTGCAAGGAAGCTAGCTAGACACAGGTGATCGACCACGCGTTCCTGCTTGCACTACGGATGAGGTGATTGAGTGCACATATCGTAAGATTTTTTTTTTTATGGAAACTGACACGGTTGGCTACATCACCTACAACATACGTGATGTCAGCCCATAACACCGGGTGAACTAGGTGCCATTTCAGTGCTTCTCTTCATTTCATGTCGGCTACACTGAACTGGACGGAAAATACGAACTATTTACATAGCCGTTTCGACAGACGACGTTTCATACAGTGCGGTGGAATCAGCCCGGACGGGATAAACTCTACCACCTAGTAAGGTAAGAAGTGAAGGAACCTACAGTTTTACGTGGAATCCGAACCACGATCAGCCTCCAACGGTCGAGCGGTCACCCATCCAAGTACTAACCGCGCTCAGGGTTGCTTAACAACAGTTGACCGACCGCACCACTACTGATCTACCGAGGCTGACCGAGGCACGTATCGTAAGGTTATAAGAGGGCTACTTATTAAACAAATAATATCAAAATTAAGAGTTAAAGAAAAGAGTTGAAATGAGAAAAGGTATGTTAATTTGTTTCGTGAATGTATAAAACAACCTTGTTCTTGTAAATTTAAACGAACACTTTCCACGCATTTAGCTCGAATGAGCTAAAATAGCTCTAAAATCAATGTTTGTAGACGTTCCGCAAGGAGCTTGCGGTCGCGATGCGTGATCGACGCAACCTCCTGTCAAGGTCGGCACTAGCTTATGTGTATGTCTAGGCTACTCTGACCGACCTTACACCTAGATGTTGGCTTGACTCTGTATAGCATGCTGCCAATTTCACCATAGCTGGTTATCGTTATTGCGCTAATTTTCTTTTTAGGCTGCCGTATCAAAGTGGTACAAAAGGAATCATATGGTGAGACTCCATTGTCTGTCAGTCGGTCTGTCAGGCCGTCAGTCGTACTGTAGAAAATGTAATGTCGAAATATTATATATTATCTGTAGATATGGTTATTGAAGTTATAATTCTTTATGCACGTTATTAAAATATGATATGAAAAAATATCATGTGAAAATATGTTCTGAAAATGTTGAGTAAACACAGAAATAACGTCATCGCTGTTATCATCGGCCACCGCATACAAATTATTTGTGTGTAGGTATTTCGCGGTGATGGTTCTTCTATGTTTGATGAAAATCAGAAATTTATTACACTTTCACTCGTCGTCTTTAAGTAAATAAACTGAAATTATTAATGTAAAATAAAACTAATTTATGTTCTTGTAACCTAACCTAACCTAACCTGACCTAACCAAACCCTCGACCTAACCCATTGACCTAACCTAACAAAATTATTACAAGTTCAAATTAAGAACTTTGTTTTTCTTAAAAAGCTTGAAATAAAAGTTAAATTACAAATTTCAAAAATAGCCCAACCCTTAAAAAGTGAAAAATAATTTCCGCTTAGTTAATTAAAGGGGGCCTAGTTTAATTATTTTTACATTGCGGTCTCCCAGCACGCGGACGCTTTTGCGTCGCCAGGGGTTAAAAAGTAAAAAAATTATAGGGATTTTAAAATTGTATGGGGAAACAAGAAACGTGTTTTTTTCAACCTTTTTTTGTTATTGCTCTATTGTAATAACGGCAATACATAAAAGGGCCAAACTTGGTGTGATTATAGTGAAAACTCTAAAGTATAACGACAAATAATAAAAACCGGCCAATTACGTGGTGGCACGGAACCCTCGGTGCGCGAGTCCGACTCGCATTTGGCCGGTTTTTTACTATGCTCCAGGAACGACGAAGTGCATCGTGTATCTATTGCCATATTATGTTGTTGTTATGTAACCTGAGTAATATTAAACCTGTCATGGTCATGGTTGGTCGCTTTACCTGTATAATGTAATGAATGATAAAATGCAGCCCATTAGATCGTGCTCCTGATGAAACCGTTCTGTTCGTACCGGCTACATTGAACTTGAGGGAGAAAGAGCTGTTTTACAGTTTTTGTAGATTCTACAAACTTGATAGAGCAATATAGAGTTTGAAAGTTGGGTGTTATCCAGTTATTCTCCAATTTAGTTTTAATCGGTTTCCCATGTGTGACAGTATTTGCGTTTTGTTGTGACCGGCAGCTGTCTCATTACTTCATTATTCATAGCTGGAAACCTCAATGATGGCGGCAAAGTATATACTCGTTCTGATAAATCGGTGGCAGCTGTCATTAACTATTCTCGTATATTTGACGTGCTCCATGCGACATATCGGTACAGCCGGTATGGACAAAGCGATATTACAAGGAATAGTGAACTAGTTTTTTCATTGTACACCAAGTATTCCCTCACAAACTTCGCGCCGCGAACAAAAACTCGCCACTCGTTTTCATCAGTCTTCTTAGTAAAATAATAGATATTATATTCTTTTTATGAAATTAATGAAATGAATGAAATGAGCGAAATGGATGAAGTTAAATTAAATGAAACGAATGAAACTAAATTAAAATGGATGAATTTCCTCGCTAGTTAAATTTATTTGATAAAGTTCGTAAAGTAACTTCCAACAAAAGAAATCAGGGAAACATGTAATTGGTCATACTTTATGCATAAAAACAGAAATGAAAGTTCGCGGCGCGAATTTTTGTTCGCGCCACGAATTTTGGCTCGCAAGCTACTTTTTGTTCGCGGCTCGAATTCTGGTTCGCAAGAGAATAAGGAATTGCGAACGATGTTTACACATTAACTGTGAGCCCGGCAACATGTACAACAGCAGTGTTTATTTAGAGGACCTGCGTGCTTGTAATGGCAATATTTCCTACACAGGTAGGCAGTACAATATTTACTGGTGTTAGTAACAGTTGCCATCTAAAGCTCCTTAAATTTTTTGTCTACTTTTTTCTGACCAGTCTGTACTGTAGGTACAGACAGACAGACTGGTCAGAACCGTGCGAGATGTACATATTTGATTTGCCCTTTGGAACTTGACTTCAATGTTAATTCATTAATTTTGTTACATTGTGAAAATACTTTATGTTTGCGTTTAATTCGTCTGCGGTCTTTGAGCGGTAATTAAAATTCAATAAGGCTTTCAGACGAGGGGCGGGGGGATGTTCGTCCGCGCGACCGGGACGCCTGTAAGTCACGTCACGACGACAAGGGCGCTTTCGAAGCGGTTTTATAAAGCCATCCTCTGCTAGACCCAGAACGTGGTCCTGCGAGCCGAGAATAACATGGCAGCTTCGGATTAGTGTCGTCGCTCTTCTGTATTGCGAAAGTTCTTCTTCGACTTTTGATTTATAGGGAAAAGGATAAAGCGTTTTTAGGGTTCTGTGGCCAAGGCCAGTAAATAACTGTCGTTATAGCATTATGTGCACACCGAGACAATATTGTTGTTTCATTGCAATGCAACTAGATTTGTTTCTAGGCACACATTACAAATTCTTATTAAACAAGCGTTATTTATTTAAAGACTGTATAAGTGAGTACCTTGCTTTTATTTCACCGAAAACTCAAAAACTGATCCTGTATGTGCAATAAAATGTTTTTTATAGTATTTTTTTGTGTAAATGGTTTTTATTTTTCAGCACTTTTGTGTGAAGAAAATGAAAAAAATTTCTCCCCAAAAAACCTCTAAATAATTTTTCCCTCCAAAAATCCCCCCAATTGCCACGCTTCCCCCTAAATTGTAGGGGGAAACGCCTAAAGGCGTCATCCTTGCGGCGGCGGCTCTTGCCAGAATATTCGCAGGAAGCTGCTTCATATGAACAGCTTGTAAGTAGTACGGCTGCTGTGTTGCTTATTAATAATGGCGTTGTTTGAATTGTTGCAGGGCTATCGCTGTCACCGTTCGTGCGCCACTGGGAGCCGGCGCTGTACGAGCCGGTGCGCGCGGAGGTGCGCAGGCGCCGCGCGACGCACCCACTCCAGCACGCCGCGCCGCCGCCGCCGCCGCACACGCTGCGGCTCAACTTCAGGGCACACAACAGGTGCGAAACACTTATGAGGAAGATATCCCCCACTTTTTAACTTTATCATTATTCTTACTGCACTAGATAGATGGCCGTGGACAGGAAAACGGAGTGTAGGAAGACCACCCGCCAGGTGGGACGACGACATCAAGTACGTCGTCGGCGGAAAGCAGTGGTTCCGTACCGCTGAAGGCCGGGAGGACTGGAGGAAAATTGGAGAGGCGTATGTCCAGCAGTGGACGCTTACACGCTGACTGACTAGATAGAATAGAATAGAATAGAATATTTCTTGGTATAGGTATCACATAATACAAGTCACAAACTCACATTCAGGAAGACCATAAACTTTCTCGAAGAAATTAAGTAACAAAGGGCGAGGCCGAGCTACATTCAGGAAGACCATAAACTTTCTCGAAGAAAGTAAGTAACTGAGGGCGAGGCCGAAGGCCGAGCTGCGTTCAGGAAGACCATAAACATTCTCTAAGAAAGCAAGTAACTAAGGGCGAGGCCGAAGCCGAGCTGCGTTCAGGAAGACTATAAACCTTCTCGGTGAAAGTAAGTAACTAAGGGCGAGGCCGAAGGCCAAGCTGCGTTCAGGAAGATGATAAACCTTCTCGAAGAAAGTAAGTAACTGAGGGCGAGGCCGAAGGCCGAGCTGCGTTCAGGAAGAGGATAAACCTTCTCGAAGAAAGTAAGTAACTGAGGGTAAGGCCGACGGCCGAGCTGCGTTCAGGAAGACTATAAACCTTTTCAAAGAAAGTAAGTAACAAAGGGCGAGGCCGAAGGCCGAGCTGCGTTCAAGAAGACGATAAACATTCTCGAAGACAGTAAGTAACTATGGGCGAAGCCGAAGGCCGAGCTGCGTTCAGGAAGAGGATAAACCTTCTCGAAGAAAGTAAGTAACTGAGGGCGAGGCCGAAGGCCGAGCTGCGTTTTGGAAGACTATAAACCTTTTCGAAGAAAGTAAGTAACAAAGGGCGAGGCCGAAGGCCGAGCTGCGTTCAGGAAGACGATAAACATACTCGAAGAAAGTAAGTAACTGAGGGCGAGGCCGAAGACCTAGCGTCGTTTAGGAGGACTATAAACCTTCTCGGTGAAAGTAAGTATAACTATGGGTGAGACCGAAGGCCGAGCGGCCTTCAGGAAGAGGAAAAACCTTTTCGATGAAAGTAGGTAACTAAGTAACGAAAGAACGTAACTTACTTAACTTACTTTCATCGACCAACTTACTTGCCTTGCAACGTAGCAAGGCTACTGTCAACCCAAATCCCCTACCCCTTCCCACCCCTTCAAATGTTAAATCCAAAAACCCTGAAACCCTTAATTATTTATTTATGATGAGTAGCTAGAATTATGATTTTCAACTTAAAATGTGAAAATCCAAAAATCCTGAAACACGTCATTATTTATTTATGATAAGTAGCTATGTATAGTTATGATATTCAAGGTCCTACCTTTAAAAAAACCGATACTTCTATACCAACTTTCACGAGAAAAGAAGATAGAGATTAAATTATCCTCCCTTCCCCTCTCTCCGCGGACACCTCCCCCCTACCTCAACCCCCCTCTTCAAAGCCACTGCCAGTATGAATAAAGTTAATTAAAATCATAAAAAATCCTAAAATTTAATTTTGAAATCATCCCCTATTTTAATTTAAGGGTTGATTTAGCAAAAACGCTGAAACACGTAATTCTTTATTTCATACCCAAAGCCTAAATATGAATTGTCATGTCCCTAACTTGAGAAATGCTGGGTTCCCCATACAAACTTCCATCCCCTATTTCACCCCCTTAAGGGTTGTTTTTTTTAGACAAAGGTAGCCTATGTCCTTCCTCAGGATGCAATTCATCTTATTGCAATATTTTATCGAAATCTGTTCAGCGGTTTAGGCGTGAAAAGGTAACAGACAGACAGACAGACAGACAACAGAGTTACTTTCGAATTTATAATATTAGTATGGATAGAACTTTGGCCCAATTACGAGAACCGATCTTTCAGATCTGGCGAGTCTGTGTTCAACAGGACGGAGATTGTCACGGTTTCTGGTGGAAAAGACGTAGATAGATAGTTAGTGTTAAAACCGGCCAAGTGCGAATCGGACTCGCGCACCGAGGGTTTCGTTCATACCACCACACAATATAATATGACTATTTGTTTGAGTTTGCATTATAAACAAACAATGAATCGCAGTACATACACTATATAAGGTGCTTCGTTATTCATGCCAATAACTTCGGGAGGGTTACATACGCACTCAAACAAACACTTTACGTAAGAAGAAAACATATGTTTATAGGAGCATTTTTTCTCCTAACAAAACAATAAAATCAAATAAGTAGCTGTAAAAACCAATCATAATGACCTTGTGACTTACTTACAACAAACAGCTGTTCTGCGTTTGAACATAGTATGGTCATTGACCCCGTACAATGCAAGTTACCTACTGGTACACACAGGTTAATGTTTAGGTAGCAAACATGTTTTGTTAAATTTCTCGAAAAGTAATGCTAAAAACATGTAAATTTTTTGCGTAGCGTGTTTATTTTATTTGAGTGTGTATGTACCCCTCCCGAAACATTTGACATGAATAACGAAGCACCTTATACATATATCAATTTCTCGTTTCAATTCATTATTCCATTTCATCATATTTTGACCAAGACCTGCATTATAAGCTGGAACTACGTCTAGCTATAGAACTTAATAATTAACACCACCATACATAAAACAGTTTGCACCGTCCCGTCTGCCTCCCTCTATTGCTAGTAGTCGTGCGCCAGACTCGGCTAATATTTGCGAGAGCAGCTCATCCGACATGCGGCTACGAGCAAAGTTTGAACATTACCGTCGACTAGTGGACAACGAATTTCCTAGCAAACTATGCGTGTGGACCATCTGTGTTTCACGTTAGTTCGACCTACACAAAAAGCCATTACGTACCTATTTGAAACTACCTATTGATTTATACTTTTCGAATGTGCTGTTGACTCTTATAGCACCGACTCCGAAGTAAATCGAATACAGTTGTCAATTTGTGGAGCCAAGTGCAGGAACTACGCAGGAACTCGATACACGCGATATCGAAGGAGACAGTAACGAATCAATTCGAATTTCGAACAAGTTTAAAAATTGTGGAATCAATGACAGACGTAACGGACAGAGGACCATCAATTTTTGTTTGACAGTCCTGTCGTACTAAAGAGCGTTCCATTCCAACTAATAGTTCCCTTCGCCGTTATGTTGGCTCCATTGTGAGTGTCACTTTCAGTGCTTAAATTCGTGCTGCCAGATTGTGAAGATTATATTACCTGATAATGTAATCGGTATTTACCACAGAGCATCAAATACCTACCGCCCGCGCCCCCTACTAGAGGGGCCCTAAGCGATGATATTTGAAACCCAATAACCGTACGCTGAGCTGCTAGCGCTTCGTATGTGTGTGTGTGCTAGTATCGACACTACACACAAAGAGGAGCAAGTTAGGCACACGCACAACACACATATGTAAGTCATAGGCCACGCCCACAGGCTTCAACGGCGTTGTAGAGAAATCGCGCTGAGGGCGCCTCTAGTAGGGGCGGGCGCGCGCATTTGATGCTCTGTGGTATTTACCGTACAAAAAATACGGTAAATACTGATAATTACGGGTAAATCTGTACACATAGCAACCCTCAACGCTGTTTTGACAGATAGACAGTGGAGCCAACATAACGGCGAAGGGAACTTTTAGTTGGAACGCTCTTTACTCCGGTAGGGACGGTACTTCGTGGCAATAATAAACGAATTTCCTATTCGTTTGGTTGCCACTATTTAAAAAAAGACGAAGAAGAAGACGGTACTTCGAGGCCTTGTGCGACATAAAATATTAACATCGGATCGAACCTTAAAAAATCCATATCGTGCGATCGCATCATCAGTGGTGACTCATCCTAACTGGCACTTTTTCTCAGAAAATCGTGCGCACATGCGACCACTAATTCGTTATTACATTATGCTTATGTGTGTAAGTACATAATACGGCACACAAGGCTGACAGTTACAGGGTTTCCTGTAAAAGGTGAGGCACGATCTACATAAGTCGTGCTTCGGTCTATGTAATATTTTTGAGTAGGTGCCTAGCTAGAGCTACAACCTCTTCGAGTTTGAGAATCCATACGACTCTTTATTTCCTATTTTACGTAAATATTAGCAACCAAATGAGCTTATTATAGCATGAATGAGTCTCTAGTTTTATTATTTAGTATTCTGAAAGCAATACTAGGTACCAATAATGTAACTGCAAATTCGACACATTTTGTATTGTTTAGGAATTGCACATTCAGGGATATTTCATAGCGATAGCTGCTGCACTATCGTAGATCTCAGGTGCGGCGCCGCACCGCTGTTGCTGTGAACTAAGCTAAATGCTATATTTACGACTGCTGGCGGTCCCGAACACACCGCGCCCCTCCGCCGCGGCGGGACTACAATTTAACAACTTTGGCGATAGGACGCAGACACCGCTCGGAGCGCCCGGGGACTGCAATAAAACATTTTATGCAATCTCGGCACCTGTTCCATCCTGTTCTCTTGCTGCAGGTTTGGAAAAGCTCTCGTATAACCTGCAATACAATAATGTTGCGAGTTTGCTGTATTAGTGGAAATGAACGGCCATATACTTTCTTTCAGCGCCAATAACAAATACCTCTAATTTAACCGACTGGTGGCTGAGTGGTCTGGGGTCGGCCTCTCTTGCGAGAGGTCCGAGGTTCGAAGTCCGGTCGGCGTGTGCCAATGAGTTTTTTCTGACGGAATTTACGTGCATATGCCTGCTGCTTCACCGTTCGGAACCGGCGTAAAACTGTAGGTCCCTTCCCTTTTGCCCCTTACTAGGTGGTAGGCTCAAATTATAGCCGACTGGGTTGGTACTACCGTCCCGGATGTAAGATGGCCGCATAGCAGCCTCGGCTTTGATCTCCTCTAGTCCAGCGTATAACCAGCAATCCAAAGGGGAGTCTCCGGTATGGCATCTGCTTTCTAGGAGGTGATATTGGCTGGTCGGAGCATGTGCTTTGGACCCTCTAACTCAGCCACCCATACCGGTTTACATAAAAAAAATCTCTCCACGCGCTCGACGTGACAATCTGACTCTGGACCCAATATGTATATCGAGTTATTTTATGTGGAGTGGCGACCGGTGCTGCGATTACGTACCAGAGTGCAACCGTTCAGTTGTCTCAATTACCAACTTAAGAGCAGAAATGTGAGATATTGGATCGGACATAAACCCAAAGCTGTGTCTCGCCCATACTCATCCAAAGCTCCGACTCAGCTGTAAAAGCTGTTGAGCTCCTACCGATTTCATTATTGAAATAATTATGAATGCGCCGAACGGTAATTTTTGCAACGGGACCGGCTATGATATTATCGTTTTATTTGCTTCCGCTTCGAACTGCATTTTAAAAATTTATTAAAATATGCAGTCGCTTGATTAAATTTTCAGTTTTACGGTAAATAAATAGCACACGATTAAATGTTAACTGAACGAGATTTCTGCAAATCTGTATAATCGCGTATTCATTCCGCATCGGTGCCTTATCAGCTGAATATTCAAAAAACCGGCCAAGTGCGAGTCGAACTCGCGCACCTAGGGTTCCGTATCGCCATGTCATGGTCAGCACCACTCACGCCATCTATGGCGTGTTTTATGAAATGCTTCATATTAGTCAAAATTCATAATTTGTTCAAATGCTTCATACTGTTTTCGATAGATGGCGCGCATACACTTTTTGTTTCTTGTATGGGGACCCCCTGAATTTTGTTGTTATATCGGCCATAATATTAATAACACATATTCTGTGAAAATTTGAACGGGCTACCTATTACGGTTCAAGAGATACAGCGTTCGGACAGACAGACGGACAGACAGACAGGCTTAGTACTAGGGTCCCGTACGACGGATACGGAACCCTAAAAACTAAGTGAACAGAAACAGGAGCGGAGTGTATCTTATTTATGATCCTTTGAGTCGAATGTTCTTCCGAATCGTTTCACCGCAAAATTCGAACGCATTCGATTAGCAAAGAGCTCGTTTCTAATTCCAGAAACACAGATCGATCTGAGTTACTCCCAAGTTTATGCGGAGAGGAGCAATTCGAGCTAGCACCGCTGTTGGAAAACACGCTCGTTGAACGGCTTCCGTTTCGCGAGCGGAGTGCGCGAGCCGTGCTCCGCACAATATCCTCGCTTCCAGTCAAGGAAGCCTGAATATCTGCGTGCGTAAAAGCGTCGAGAATTTGTTTTTTTCCCCCTTTCGACATCACTGCGGCGATATTATTTCCGCTTCCGACTTATTTGCGTTTATTGGCTTTTCGAAGCTGCGCGACTCCCCTGCGTCCTATTTCCACACCCACACGAGCTCTCCTCGAGGAAGATACTATCATAGATAATGAACAATAATATCCCCCTCGCTGCAGCTGTAAATAAAAACTTTTACGCACCTATACGCCACTCGGAGTGAGATCAATAGCTGACGCAGCAGTAAGCCCTCTGACTGAACCTCAATCAGACAGAATTAGTTCTTTAAGCTTCGGTACTCAGACTTTATTAATCCGGAATCCTATTGGAGACTCGGGTAGAGTAGACGTGATTTAACTTAAGTGTAGTGGGTAAACAGCGTAGCGTACTTGTCAATCGAACGTCGTCGTCCTCGTTTTAGCATTGAAATAGCGGTATATTTTGAAGTAACTTTTTGGTAAAACTAATTGAGATGAAGTACACACCACACGCTGCATCCCGACAAACGGGGTAAGCAGAATAATGGATGTTGCGCTGGAAGGAATCTTGTAAATTACAGCACAACACCAGCCGCCACTTTTCGCAAAGTATTCGTACAAGATAACTATCAAGCAGCAAATAAGGCCCTGCTGCGTGACTCGGTGGAAGGACCGTGCCAAGGTGATCGGTGGCTGGCCGGTCGCCCTCTGTCCTTATCCCTTAGTCGCTTTTTACGACATGCACGAGGAGAGTGGCCGTATGTACTTAAAAGAATAGCAGTGGGGCTATTCTTTTAAATACCCACGGCCCCACGCCGACTTTTTGACTAATTGAGATGTCAGTCAGTCATCATGTAAGCGTCCACTGCTGGACACACGCCTCTCCTATTGAGATGACTACACTGAAAAAATTCTCGTACTCGCAAATAATTGTGAACAATTAATTCGTCGCGCTCAAGTAATAGGCGACAAAACCTTTATTCATCTCAGTAATTAATTAAGAATGAGATCGGTATAGTTTTGAGTATCAGTATATTTCATTCGCAGATCCAACTGGCAAGTTCGACAGGTATCTCAATTAAATGCTATATCTGATCCCCTGACTGACGGGGGCACGTTGGAGCCACTGCGTAGCGCGGGACAGGTTGTGGTGGGTTGGAGCCGCAACCGGGTAGCGCGTATGGACGGGGTATGACTGCGTAGCGCTTTGGGGTACGTTGGGAGCATAACTTCGTAGCGCGTACAGTCCAGGGCTCGGGGATGTACTACAGCCACTACAGCCGTAACTGCCTTGCATAACTGCCTTAGAGCCGCTACTGCGTAGCGCGTAATATGGAATCGAGATGAGGGTATGATGGAGCCGCACCTTCGTAGCGCTCACGGGTGGGGGTACGTTGGAGCCGCAACTGTGTAACCAGTTCGGATGAGGTATCTGGGAGCGGCAAATGCGTAGCGCATATGGATGAGTGTACGTTAGAGCCGCAACTGCGTGGCGAGGATGAGTGGGCTGTATTTAGGAGCCGCAACTGTCTGGCGCGCACGACGACGACGGGGCGGTTGTGGATGGGAGGGTCGGTAGAGTTGTTCGGCCACATAAATCGTAATTAGGCCGGCGAGGCGCGCGGTAATGGCCGGAGCGCTCCCACTAACGGAAGTGATGTCGGGGAAAGTGCATAAAGAGCTGCGCAAAGCTCGAAACTTTCCTGAAACACTCTCAGCGCAGCCGCCCTCCTTGCCGTAAGCTTTCGCTCCACTATGTATGAGCTCTTAATGCTCTCTAAAAGCGAGAGTCGGCTCAGACCTGCGCGGCGTGTTTTAATTCGTTTAAAAATAAATTGCAGAAATCGCAAAAATGAAACCAACATTACTGAAGAATTTCGTAAGCTGCCTTACGCTCGATTTCGCCGAGCGCTCGCCCCCAAATTGTCGGTAATATTATATTTAAATGAAATATTTTTTTAGTTATGAAGAAATAAAAATGGTGTAGTTAAGTAATTGGTAAACAAGAACGTGTTAAGGTCGTCACACCGCTGCTGGAGTAACGGTCTGGTATACGCCCTGGCACGTAACTTGGCCTCTGTGCGAGCGGGACAGCGTTATACCAACGATCGCATGCGTATAACGCCGTCCCTCTCGCACAGAGGCCAAGTTCGTGCCGGGTAGTATAGCAAGGAAAGAGCCAAAAAACCGAGTGAAGTTATGATTCAAGAAGTTCGTTTTGTTAAAAACCATCAATAGCTTTAGCGTTTTTCTTGAACAAAGGCCTCCAAAAGTAAAGTTTTAAGAAATTCAAAGAGATGCTAATTTGCACTGCTCTGTGAATGGTAGGTATATTTGAAGAGACTAATTGACAACTTTAATCTTATACATAACCCCTTTTGGTTACCCACACCACTTGACTGATTTTAGGTAACTTTTTGAAGCGACCCTGTGATGGTATCTTATCTGAACCCCTACCAACCAACCCCCCCCCCCCCCCCCCCCCCCCCCCCCCCCTCTTCGCCGCCGTTGTACTCGGACGGTCTCGTGCACATGACCACATGACTTTTATTTGGATATGAGTTTTTTTTTTAACACGGTTGGCTACATCACCTTCAACATCCGTGATGTCAGCCCATAAAACCGGGTGAACTAGATGCCATGTCAGTGCTTCCTTTCATTTCATGTTGTGCATCTTGGGGAATTCAATTATCTAAACAGTACCGACTAATCAGAATGGAGGTACTTGGGGAACGTTCCCATACCACGTGACCGATTTTAGGCCACTTTTGTGTCTCATACCGGCGCTGTATTTTTTTTTAGTCGTTTTAAAATAATAATTATATTTTGAAATACCACGTGACAGGGTGAATACCTCCCCTCCTGTGACCCAACGTGGTATTTTGATGAACCCCTCCCCCCCCCAAATCGGTCACGTGGTATGGGAACGTTACCTTAGGCGCAAGCCACATAGAAACGACGTCGGGCGCGGACGTCTTGCCGTTTCACGCAAATTTCATACAAAACATATGGAAATAAGGTGTAATTTTAAAACGGTGTGGTTTAAATAGCGCCTTATTTCCATTACGGGATGTCCCTTCTGTGTGGCTTGCGCCTTTCATTCCAAAATATAATCTTAAGAACTTTGCCTTGAAGGTTTGGGGAGGGGTTTAGTATATCCACTCATGACCATTTTTATATTGTAGGTTAATGCTACAGAAAATTCGGTAGTATTTTGAGAGAAACAAATCGTTTTAATTTCAATAATTTTAAATTTCTTGCTAGTTTGGAAGTAAAATTGTTGTAAGAATATCAAAAATAATGCTAAAACGACATGCGCAGATACGAAATGGTGAATGACCTCGAGAATGATTTAATGCTTTAGCCTCTGCCTCGTCTGCGAGTTTTTCAGTTTTGTATTTTCCAGCGACGACCAACTCAATCCATCAAAGTAAATTTATGAAGACGATCACGACCTTCGTCCGCGAAGATAAACGACTGTCAGCGAGAGCCAACCCCTTTATGCTGACGTGAATGGCGGTTAAATTGTTTCATGAGGTCACTCGAGCGTTATTAATTAGTGTTCGGTGGCCGCCCGTCCTCCGCGTTCATCCCTCGATAATGGCACCGGAGAGGCTTTTAACGCATAAATTCACTTAAAATATTTGTACCCTCCTTCGGCGCTCTCTCGCGGCGCCACAATCGAAGTGATCGGCTGTGAAATCGCCCGCAGTAGTACTTAAGTATGAAGTTTGCGAGGGAAGTTCATCGCAGAAACTTAGAGCGGACCACAGACGACCGAGGGAGACGCCCGGCGGCATTGTGTAAGTTGAGGCCAACACAAATATCCATTCCGCGGTGGAAGGCGACGCCGAGCCGCGCCGGCCCAGACACCGGCGACTGCAGACTGTGGGGGGTGATCGATCTGCGAGGACTACTCCCGGTGATGCCCCAACTTGGACGTGTCGTGTGTCCCGTCGGCACGGTGGCGGCGCGCCTCGCGGTGGCCCCGCCGAGGCGGCGCTCCAACTTTTGACAGATCGCTTTCGGCGACACCGCTCCATCACGTTCGCGCTATTTCTTCACCAACTGTTGAATTCGAATCCCGTGTTGTTGGGCAAATGTTGTTTTGTTTTCACAGGATGAGACTGGTGTGCGTTTAGGAGTTAGAACTTCATGAAGGGGCATCTTCTTTTTATTACCGCCTATAGTTTCGGGCGCACCCAGGCCGTAGTGTTAATGCTTAAGTGATTTGTAAAACTATTTGTTGCTTGTAGTAGTAAATTGATGCTAAGGTATAATGCTGACTGTAGTTGGATGAGTGTTGTTAGCGATGTGTGTCGGTTGTTGCAGGGAGTTTAAGTTGCGGCTGCGGCCGGACCCCGGCTCGGTGTTTGCGGAGAGCGCCGAGATCCACAGCACGGCGGGGCCCCTGCACTACAGCGCCGACCGCGTCTACTCCGGCACCCTCGAAGGTACTCACTACTCATCCCGCCCAACCGGCTTCCACGTCGCCTGCCAATATTTTCACACCGCCAGTAAACGCGATCGACGACGCCCGCATACCGATAAATCTTTCTTATTAAATCACCGACATGCCGAGCGGCGCGGCGCCGCGGTGCTGTCCTATTTTTTAATTAATTAAAATCACAACCCTTCCGACCGCCCTGGAAAAAATACCGGAAAGCGCGAGTAAAAGAAAGGCATCCATAAATAACGGTAATTATCGCCCCCGCCTATATCCCCGTGGAGGGGGCGGGGGGGGGGGGGGGGGCGGATCCAATCGGCACCGCAGCCGCGCACCACCACCTCCGCCGCCGTGACCGCCGCGGCTACCTCCGCCGCCGTGACCGCCGCGGCTACCTCCGCTCTTCCGCGTAATGGGGTTTCAGTGTAGCGCCCCTTCCGCGCCCCGCCCCGCCACCGATGTCGTCATGAACCCACGAACTCTCGATGTAGACGTTTTGGCGCCGAGCACTTACACGAATCCTCGACCGCCTCCGCCGCCACGTTTCGGGACGACTTGAAGAACTTTAAACACCCCTCGACATAATTACTATCCACCGAAGCTGTGGAGGTGTAATTTAAATGTGCCATTTAACTTGTCAACCTCTGGACGAGCACTCAATTAGAGAGATGTTCTCCCCTCCGGAGAAAATCTTTAGAGGTCGAATCTCGGCGCAATCTCACTCCGAGCCGAGAGATTATCTTCAAAGGTAGGTAAACGTTTATGATTGAAGGAGATGAAACCAGTTAGCTCGTTCGCGCCGCGCCGCGCCGCGTCCCTCATCTCGACTTAATGAAGCCGTGGTACATCGAATTTGGAATTAGCGCGGAATCGGGACACGAACCCGCACCCAAACCGTACCGCGCCGGATCTACTGCTCTCTACAGCTTATCACCCTCGTTGGAGCTCGTTCATAACCACGCGACGCTCTAGCTACACCCTCCACGCTGAAAACTTTCTGAAGCAACTAGTAAATCCTCCTCACGGCGCCCTTGTTATCTTCAATTTCGGCGAAATCCGTCCGGCAATCTCAACGCGGTCGAGATTATAGTCATTACGTCTACAAAAAGTTCGCGAGGCGCGAACAATGCTCGCTGATTTAGCGTTTCGACAAACAACAACTTTCCCACGGAAAACGTCTGACAACGCCGCAATCTCGCGGGAATTTTCTAGACAAAAGCGGGAAATGCGGAGGCGGCTGCGGCGGCGGCGCGGCGGCAAGATGTCGGATTAATCCCTGAATATCTGTCGCTCTGCGTTCCGAGCACGTTCACTGTAGCCGGCTGCCACACCGCACCGCTACGCCGTGTCAGAAGAAAGTAATCGGCGGCGGCGGCCACCCGCGCTCTGTCCGCGCACCGATCGTGCTCGCTCCAGTCATCGGTCAGCAGAGGCGGGTTAATAAAACGCTCGCTCGCTACAAAAAGAGGGTTAGACGCGGCTGGAACTTTGCGTTCCGCGAGATTGAGTTTAAGCAAAGTTTAGATGGGGGATGAAATGAAATACCCCGCACTGATGGACTCTCATTGTTTTTCTTTTCGGCTCACCCGAAACTTTTCACGGCGATTTCGAGATATCCTTCGCTGCGCAAACTCGACGCGGTCGTCGTCGTTCACGCCGGCGAGGAGTTTGTGCTTCGATTCCGTTCATCGTGAGCTTATTCATTGCAACGGTTCGCAGCTGTAATTTGAGGAGAGGATGAGGTTTGGTTGTTTTTGCAGATGAGGAGGGCTCGCACGTGTACGGCGTGCTGACGGCGGACGGACTGTTCGACGGCACCATCTCGACCCGCCTCGAGGAGTACTACGTGGAGCCTCTGCACCGGTACGGCGTCCGCTCTCCCTCGCCCCTCATCCACTCCGCAGTCTACCGCCACTCGGACGTACTGCAACCCGCACGCAACCTCTCGCGACCGTGCGCCTCCCAGCTGCTACACCGCAAGCGCCAGAGACCATCAACCATCGACTCCATCTTCGATCTCGGCACAGACGATCGAGGGCAATACTCCTACAGTTCCGAACGCGAGGCGAGCAGCCGAAGAAAGCGATGGCTCCCCGAGGAGGACGAGGGCATGCAGGAGGACGAGCCGAGGAAGAATCCGGAGCTACCCCTCGACCTGGACGTCCCTTACACGAGGAACACGGACTTCGAGAGGTCGAGCACGCGGCGACCGAAGACGACCATCGACAAGAGCAACCTGATCATCAAGATTCGCGATTTCGACGACGACCCCAACTCTCGACCGAAGCCGAAGACGCATGTCGAGAACCACGTTATAAAGACGAAGGCAGGAGTGGTGACGGTGAGCAAGGATATCGTGCGGAAGGAGCCGGTGAAGGGGTTTACGGTCATTTCGTCGATGGGCAACTCGAGCGAGGACAACCGGCACGTGAACAAGCGCGCGACCGTGGACCCGCGCAAGACCACTTGCATGGTGTACCTGCAGGCCGACCACATGTTCTACCAGCGCTACGGCTCCGAGGAGGCCTGCATCGAGGTCATGACGAGGCACGTGCAAAAAGTCAACGCCATCTACAAAGTCACCGGTACGTATTTCACACCTGCTTTGATTTCTGGAATTCAGATCCACCCACTGATATATTATAGATAGAGATTATAGATATTCTTTCTCCTCATACATGACTCCCGAAAAAAAAATGTCGTCCACCGAAGAAGCTTATAAGCTCCTTTCAAAATGACTGAGGAGGATTGGCGCATCCATAGCATGCGATGGCTTGTAATGCGATCGTTTGAAAGTATTCATGATGACAATTCCTTGTGAAGGCACGCACAACAAGTTATGCCGAGTTCGGTGTTCAGATCCTGCTTCACGTTCATCTGCGAAATTACGAGTTATTTCTAAATGGGATGAAGAGGTCACGAAACTAACACCACAGTGGCAAAGTAACATAGGTTGGAGGGAGTCTAAAATAAAAAAAGTCTAAAAAGTATCAACACGATTACCATGCTTCTACTGAAAAGTCTTATCTATCTTTTTACCGACTTCAAAAACAGGTTATTTTTTTCGCCGAACCACCCATAAAGTGTCTAACGACACCCATGGACGTTCGATCGTACGCGGGGGTTGCGAATGCCATGCCGGCTTGACATGTGCCTATTCACGCCCCTCTTGAAGGACCGGAGACTATACTTGGGGGGAATATGTGGGCAGGTAGAGCGTTCCAGTGTTTACCAGTTCTTTGGAGCAAAGATCTGCAGAACCGATTGGTACGCATCCGCGGTAAGTCCAGCGTGTAATAGCGTACCGAATATTTCGTATTGCAGACTTCAACCAAGACGGAAAGGCAGACAACATTACATTCATGATCAAGCGCATCAAGGTACACACGCTGGACGCGCTGAAGGAGCCTTCTTACCGCTTCCCCAACAACTACGGTGTCGAGAAGTACCTGGAACTCTTCTCTGGTAAATTATACGAATTTTCTTTTCATGCATTACACCTTATAATTCCCAATTTGCTGATGTAATATGCCTACTTAACTCATTTGACGTAAAGATGTATGTATAACTTGGTATATGGTATAATATAGGACGGCGGGTGGCCGAGTGGTTTGGGCATCGGCTTCTCATGCGAGAGGTCCGCGGTTCGAATCCGGTCGGCGTGTACCAATGAGTTTTTTCTGACGAAAAAATTTAAAATTTATTTTAAAATAAAGGCCCCTCCGACTCAGCCACCCATACCGGATTATAAAAAAAAATGTCTTGATGTAAGGATAACAAAATGTAAAGGTGCTTAGATATAGGTGTATTGTAATGTTATGTATTCTTTATGGCGAATTAAATATCTGAATCTGAATTTGAATCTGCAACTCCACTTTAAGAATCGTCCGGTACTTGGTGCGCCAATTAATAAAATAATTAATACCCCCATCTCCGCCTCTAAATAATGCTCGTTGAAGAAGTTAAAAGTTGAATATTATGATTTATAAAAAAAATCTATCTCATTGACTTTACTTTTCCAGCTAATTAAACCAGCTATCGTTTGCGCTGAAATCACTCCATAGAGATTTTGACTCAGCTCGGTCTGTTGATCCTTATTCATTAAAGCAATTAAGACTCTTTTTTGCTCGGGGTAAACGATTTTTATTCCCTTGTCTTGCATTTTCTCGACAAGGATTGATTGTGCCTGCTCTATTATTCTTGTACTTACTGACAAGGTATCCTTAGGCTGAGCTCACACCGAGACGCGACGCAACATTTCAAGATAGCGATGCAATATAGAACTTATTTACTACACTAAAAGGTGCACATTTTAGTGAGAGCGCGAAAACGAACGTGTATGTGTGTATGGGCGTGTCTGTATGAGGCATCATAGCTCCCAAACGGATGAACCGATTTGGATGCAGTTTTTTTTATTAGAAAGCCGATTTAATCGGGATCGTTCTTAGCTATGTTTGTAATCAAGGAATAAAGTAATTATGAAGTAAAAAAAAAGTGTGGGTTCGGTACTTAAAAATAATAGCCCCACTGCACCTCTCCCCGTGGATGTCGTAAAAGGCGACTAAGGGATAAGGACAAGATGCCGTGCTAAAGGGCGACAGGCTCGCCACCTCTCACCTTGGCACGGTACTTGCACCGAGTCATGCAGCAGGTGGGTCTTCGTGCCTTGCTGCTTGATCGATTTAATCTTGTTCGAATACTTTGCGAAACATGGTGGTCGGTGTTTTGCTGTAGTTTATTAGAGTTCTTGCAGCACAACACCGATTACTCTGCTTACCCGTATTGTCAGGATTCAGCGTGTGTGATATGTAATGTTTACGTCTCACGGATGGACCGATTTGGATGAGGTTTTTTTAAAAAAGCTTGGTGATGTAATAAGTCAGTGAACAATTAAAGAAGGTAACCCTGTGGCACGTTACAGAGGAGGACTACGACGCGTTCTGCCTGGCGTACATGTTCACGTACCGGGACTTCGAGATGGGCACTCTCGGCCTCGCATGGACCGGCGACCTCAAGAATGCCGGCGGAGTCTGCGAGAAGAACGGGGTAAATTCCCTTCCCCTGTTCCCCTGCCTCTTACTAGGTGGTAGACTCAAATTGTAGCAGACTGGGTGAAAGATGTGCGGACAAGATTTTACAAGTCAAACCGGTTCCAAATAGTTCCAATGATGTGTCACATACCACATAAAAACCCCTATCCTACTAATTTATAAATGCGAAAGTTTGTGAGGATGGATGGATGCAGTGGCGGCTGGTGGCTTCAGTGACCGGTAGTGCGCTAAGTACCTACCTAGGTACTTAAATACCAAATTTCCCAACACATTCCCGTCATGTTCGTCAAGATCACCACGTGAAGATCGGGACTACCGAATTTTTTAAACGCCTGCGTTTCATTAGGTATGTACTACGTACCTAGTATGAATATTCTCAAGACACTAAAAAAAAAATCAAGTTGCAAAAAAACAAGAAAAAAAATCCAAACAAGTGTTTTAACTCATTTTAAGTACCTTTATGAACACACCCATAGACCACAACACTAACTGCAGCTTTCAAAAAGAAAACAGTAGTAATGTCCCAAAAATACTTCAAAAAATGTATAAAAATAAAAGCATTGGAAAGTAGGAATTGAACCCGGGATCACCTGATTGTAAAGCCTTACCTTTAACCAACGCTTAGGCAAATATCGGCACCACTTAATTCCAGTATCACGTGACAGAAAGCACAAAACCTAACCATATCCCATTTTAAATATTCGCGCGCTAACGGGTATGTGACATCACATGACAGCGCGCTGACTCTAGGCAGACGGACTCGTGCAAAACGAATCGCTCGCGACGTGTCGCACGCGCGGCTTTTCACGATATAGCGTCCTTGTTTGGCGCTCGTGCGCCGCACGCAGAACTCCATTTCGGCCCATACTGTTTCTATGAAGTATCTTTTGTCTCACGCGTCAGCGGTGTTTTGACGATCCCAATAAATTCAGTATAGGAGACCCGCGTGCGTTACTCGATTCCGCACGGCCCGCGCGTTTGAACGCAAAAAGTGCCTTGTGATCTATAAAATAAGGTCGAATTCACATTCGTATTTATTTGGAGTACGATCATTATGGTTTTAATGTAGGTATGTTGTAAGATATTATTTATTTTGAGTGAAGTGAAGACTTCTCGTGGAATGGTAGTGCGGCGCACGAGCGCACTTTAGGACCAGCCGCCAGTGGATGGATGTATGGATGGATTTGTTCCTCTTTCACGTAAAAACTACTGAACGGATTTTGATGAGGCTTTACAATATTATAGCTTAGGCTATAATTTATAAAGACATTGTGTAAATTGGCCCAAATTTATCGATAAATTATCAGCTATCGACGCGAACGAAGTCGCGGGCAAAAGCTTGTAAAGAATAAAAAGAAGCAACCTTTAATAAATTTTGAACATAATAAATTTCTATTTCGTACGATCAACCGTTTAGAAGTTGTGACCCTGTGACAGAAAGACAGACGGACGGACGGGCGCACGAGCCCACACCATTATAGGTTCAGTTTAACCTCTTTGAGGTAGGGAACCTAAAAAGGGTCCGTGCCTAACAATTCGTTTTTTTTATGTAATCTGGTATGGGTGGCTGAGTCGGAGGGGCCAAAGCACATGCTCCGAACAGCCAATATCACTTTCGAGAAGGTAGGTGCCATACCGGAGACTTCCCTGGATTGCTGGCTATACTCCAATTAGTTGCTCCAATTGTTGACGTGTGTGTGTTGCAGCACTACCGGGGCAGCATGAAGTCTCTGAACACGGGGATTGTGACGCTGCTCAACTACGGCAAACATGTCCCACCGGCCGTCTCCCACGTCACGCTTGCGCACGAGATTGGCCACAACTTTGGCTCTCCGGTAAGCAGTAGTAGTACTTTCCTTTGCAAACGAAAAAATAATTTACGACTAGAATAACAAAGTGCTAGTCATCGCAGACTAGCCGACGAGAGCTTGATGCGAGCCGAAACGTAAAACATGCTGGAGAACTACACACTCCTCTACTGCCAATGGGACCGGATATGTTCGGTGAAGCCATCGCAAGCTCAGTTCGACACACACATAAATTGAATATGTAAAGACCCAGCACCGTTTTTCACGTTTTATTTTATTTAGGTTTTATTTACTTCTTCTTTATATCTTGCTCCTTATCATCCAAAGGATGCCTGGATGGAAGAAATCGCCATTGACTTAAATTTCAAATTCTTTATTTTACTTTTTGGCCACACAGATGGCATTGTAAATACCTACGTGATATAAAAAATTAATTATTTTAACAAATAATAATTAACATTTTGGCCTCGAAGCTTAGTCTACTTTAGTTAATTTATTTCAATGAAAATCACCCATAGTGATTGCAAACTACTGTATTTTTTCTTTATTTATTTTCGTATAATGTGTTAGTTTTTTAATTGTGTACAATAGGGAGTTTCTATTCTATTCTTGTCCACTGACATGTTACAGCACGATCCCGAAGTGTGCACTCCGGGTGGCGAGGACGGTAACTACATAATGTTCGCTCGTGCCACCAGCGGCGACAAGAAGAACAACAACAAATTCTCTCCGTGCTCTCTGCGCGCCATCGACCCCGTGCTCAACAACAAGGCTCGCTCTGCTAAGGGATGCTTCACTGGTCAGTCAGGGTGTATTTATTTATTTTTTTGACGTGATAACGTCACGTCTTATAAATTGATGAGCACCGGCTGCACGCACGAAAAAGTGTCACGTTCCATCTGAGCCTGTGTGTGCAAGCGAGAGCGCGTAACAAGCGATAGAGAGGCACAATCGGCCCAAGCGTCGGCTTGTACACATTTATCTCTCTGGTTCTAAAGTACCAGGGCAGCAGAAATTAAAAGGAGGTTACTCGTACCATAATATATTAAGCGCATCTGGCCGGTCGGAAAAGATTTCAAATTTAGAATGAATATGTGTCAAACTGCAAATTGCTGAAAAAGTCCACATCACAAAAGTTTCGCTGAAGGTAACCACACAGCATAGTAAATTATCCTCCTTTCAATGTCTTCTGCCCTGGTACTTTAGAAGCGTTCCCAGTAGTCTTACCACTTTATGACGTTATCACGTAAAACTATCGTCCGTAAACCGACTTTACAGACAACCAATTTTTTTTAATGTAAACCAGCATGGGTGGCTGTGCCGAGAGACCAATGGTGCAGTCGACAGAGCCAAAATCACCTCTCGCGAACCCACGCTCACTTAGGTGCCATTCCAGCAGATTTGCGGACTGTTGCTAGGCTGTCTAGCCCGTTAATACGCGTCCACTGATTGTCATAGCCTCTCCAAATTTCCTCCAGTCCTTCCAGGTCTTCAGCGGTACAGAACCGCTGCTTTCTGCCGACGTCCTTGATGTCGTCGTACCACCTGGCGGGTGGTCTTCCCACACTCCGTTTTACTGTTCACTGGCCAGTGGTCAGTGTCAGTTAATTCTACGTGCGATGTACCACTGAACTGGATGGAAAACACGAACTATTTTCATAGCCGCTTCGGCCGACTTTCATTCAGGTTAATGGTACGAATTTGGATGAGTTTAACCAGAGCCGACAGTTGGCTCTGGTTTAACCCATAGAGAAATAATATACGGATACGTCTATGGTTTAACCTCGCCACCTAGTAAGGAAAGGTAAAAGACCTACGTCTTACATGGTATACGAACCATGAAGCAACTTGAAGCAAGCACTTTTTTTAAGTAATGCGATATGTATGGCTGAGTGAGTCCGAGGTTCGAATCCGGTCGCCGTGTACCAATGAGTTTTTTCTGACGAAAAAATTTACGTGTATACCTACACCTGCTGCTTCACCGTTCGGAACCGGTGTAAAACTGTAGGACCCCTCCCTTGCCCCTTACAAGGTGTTGGGCTCTAATTGTAGCCGCCTCGGTTGATACCACCGTACTGGATGTAAGATGGCCGCATAGCAGCCTCGGTTGTGTTCTCCTCCAGTCCAGTATAGCCAGCAATCCAGGGAAGTCTCCGGTATGGCACCTACCTTCTCGGAGGTGATATTGGCTGATCGGAGCATGTGCTTTGGCCCCTCCGACTCAGCCATCCATACCGGATTACATAAAAAAAAATTACTTACAACTACGTACCGTCGTACCGTGTGGGGCCGGTACTTTAAAAGAATAGCCCCACTGCATCTCTTCCCGTGTATGTCGTAAAAGGCGACTAAGGGATATGACTCCCTTATTATATTACTAGGTGGTAGGGTTTAATCCGCCCGGGTTGTTACCACCGCACTGAATTAAAGGTCGGTCAAAACGGCTATGTCAATAGTTTGTGTTTCCGTCCAATTCAGTGTAGCCAGCACGACCGAAGGGAAGCACTGATGTGGCACCAAGTTCACCCGGTGTTATGGGCTGACATCACGGATGTTGTAGGTGATGTAGCCAACCGTGTCAGTTTCCATAAAAAGAAATAATAAAAACAAATTAAATAAAACCAGACCGCAAACCGGTCACCGCCGCTTGACTACATACTGATTGATAGTTGTTGTTGCGACGACAGAGCCGCAGCCGGCGATCTGCGGCAACGGCGTGGTGGAGGAGGGCGAGGAGTGCGACTGCGGCTGGGCGGCCGAGTGCACAGACGTGTGCTGCCGCCCGCAAGCCGTGCGCCCACACTACAAGCCGTGCACACTCACCGAGAACAGCGTCTGCAGCCCTAGCCAGGTAAACACTTTTCTATTTATGTATTTCAATTTCATACCTGAATCTAGGATGTGAATTTTATTTTATGCATTTATCAATAAATGTTTCCTCTACCTATAGGTAAAACTATTTTTATAGGTTTTCTCTACCTATAAAAATATTTGTATACTTAGTAGTATTTGGGGAATTCATCCCTTTTGGACACCCAAATTTATTTCATGCTAAAAAAATTATTGATTTAATAATATCTATCTAGTTATGCAAATTTTGGGTCACATAAGTCACTTCTTGTGCAATGTTGATTTTCATTCGGACTTTTATGAAATTGACAACTCTTAAAAAGTGTATGATATTTGCGGCAAGGATGGTGCAAGAGAGAGATGGCGATATACACACCACGTTTGTGCAAGCGAGCTAACGCTCAAAGGTCAAAAGCTGTATCTGAAAAGGGGTCCATCAATCAATAAAATTTTCAGGTGTGCTTTGGTTCCGCCTTCAACTCAAGGGTCCGAATATGAATCAAAATATTATTTAACACTTTTAAGTTCTAGTTGTTTTTTGTTGAAATCGGTTCAATGTTTTTTTTAAATAGTTTTTTTTAGTTACACTTCTTTAGCTGCGTTATGAAAATACTAAACCGCATACTAATTATTTGTATGTCTTTGGCGTGACCATTTCCCTCCCCCTCCTCCATTTAAGGCGCGGGGCGGAGGGGGGAGTAGAGGGAGACCAAGGGGGATGGCGAGGGCGAGCGGAGAGAGAGTGGGTTACGCCAAAGAAATATAACTTCTAATAGGTGTACAAAGTACACGCACGTTTTTTTAAATTTTCAACTAATAATAAATGTCTACAGGGTCCATGCTGCACAGCCAAGTGCACGCTGAAGTTCGGCGACAAGTGTCGCGACGACAACGGGTGTCGCGACGCGAGCTACTGCGACGGCAAGCGCGCACAGTGCCCGTCCAGCCGACACAAACCAAACCGGACACGGTGCGATAAGGAGTTCGTTTGCTACATCGGAGTGAGTTCAGTGTTATTTTCATATTTTTTTAGGATTCTGTACCTTAAAAGGAAAAAAAACGGGACCCTTATAGAATAACTTTGTTGTCCGTCCATCTGTCACAACCCTTTTTTTTCAGGAACGGTTAGAGGTATCAATTTCAAATTAATATCAAATATCTGCGGTCTACGGTCCCTTGAAGGTGTAAAAAATTCAAGCTTCTAAGTCAAAATGTTTAGTAAATTTAATGTTTATTTCGAAAATATGCGTTTTTCACTTAGGTTTCATACAAAAATTCTAGAAATGTTCTTTAGTACGCCGCTGTGTAGATCGCGCAACTTTGCGGCCGTTTGCATACACTGACGCCATTTCTTTACATCAGTTCTCTGTCAGCCGCGGCTTGGCAGACTGCTCATGAAAATGGACTGTTTGAAGATGGCCCGAAACGTAGAGTCACATTTTTGAGAAGGTAAAGGCCATGAACGGACGGGTAGAGTGTTTTCATTTTACGAAGGCACGAGGGGTACGAGGTAGGAAGTGGTGCGAGAGGCGACCGCGCGGAGCTCAGTAGAGAACGAACTCGGTGCCCGGTCGGTACACACGTTTTACACGTCTCCGCATCGCTCCGTCGAACCGAGTCGTTCCCTACTGAGCTCCGCGCGGTCTCACACCACTTCCTACCTCATACCCCTCGTGCCTTCGTAAAATGAAAACACTCTATCCACCAACCACCACGGTAATTTGAGGAGTCACGTACAATGTGTCGCAATATCAGGAGTGCACGGGATCAATCTGCCTGGCGTACGGGCTGGAGTCGTGCCAATGCGCGCCGCGGCCGGAGGCGGGGCCGCGCGCCGCCTGCGAGCTCTGCTGCCGCGCGCCCGGCGGACCCTGCCGCTCCTCCTTCCAGTGGAACTCAGCACCGTACGACGTGCCCGACATGTACGCCAAGCCGGGCACGCCTTGCAACGATTATAATGGGTAGGCACACACATTTGTATATATACACGGTGTTGCAGTTGCCCCCGTAATATTTTTAACCCACATAAGGTGGTTATTCTATATGTGAAACTAAACAACTTCTGTGGCGAAAAAAAAATTTTATAAACAAAAAAAAATTATTTTTTCCATACAAATTTTAAATGCCTATTCTCAAAATATATGGAAAACAATTTTTTTTTTCTTAATTACAAAGTCGTAGAAAAAAAGTTGTTGTATTTCACGTACAGAATCACCACCTTTCGGGTTTTACGGTTGCGGTTGCAACACCGTGTATACTCGTACATGTTTATGGAACCGTAGGTTAAATTATTCATTATGCGTCTGTATGTATGTATGTATGTCTGTATGCGGAGTATCAGTCCGCTTGTCACTGACCCTCTTGTAAACAGGTAATTGCAAAAATATCAAATTCTTGTATTGATTTGTATAGGGCCAACTGACTCAGCAACACCAACGACATTACGAGGCCTACATGGATGAGCCCTCGACATACATTTCCTATTTGAGAAATCGTCTTTTTCAAATCTTTATTTGAATAGGACTTTAGCCGCCTTGCGACTATGCCGGTTTCACAGTACCTATTAATCATTCTCCAAATCATCTCTAGCCCCTGCAGGCTAGACATGCTTAGAAAAATGTAGTCAGAATTTTGCATTCTCTCATCAGGGGTTCGTCGTTCTAAACAACGCAAGACAATCGCCGGTGGACTGATTGCCCTCGAAACAAGGGGATATTCTCCCCTTAGCGTGTCCCAAGTCTGCGCGTTGTATCTTGTATGGCGCTTCCTGGTTTTATGGTTTTATGGTTGGTTTTATTTCGCCGTGATCCTAACAACAAATTAATGAAATGGCAAAATTTTGTTATCACAAAAAGTGGTAATGTGAAAAAAAAGTGTCACTGTCGTTTTAAAATATTAATGAAGAAATGATCCTCCAATATATCACATCACAATATATGCTTCTTTCAGATACTGCGACGTGTTCCAGAAGTGTCGCGAAGTGGACCCGTCAGGTCCGCTGGCGACACTTCGCAAGCTGCTACTGTCGGACGAGAGTATAGCCAGCTTCAAGAAGTGGCTACTGGACCACTGGTACGCCGTCCTGCTGATACTGCTAGCTGTCATCGCATTGCTGGTGAGTTGTCACACCTTTGTCAGTCAGTCAGTCAGTCAGCGTCTACGTCTATTGAATAGCTTTTGAGTGTTTATCAGAACATATGAAAGAAAGAAAAGTTTCGAAAGTTCATATTTTTGTGACTGATTTTGATAAAAAACAGGATATCCTAATGAAGCGGAAAATATGTAAGGGCAGGCCGACCAACCGGCACTCTGTCGTCGCGTCCGTCGAGAATAACTTAATCAATTCATAGAAATATAAAAAAGTGGTCAAGTGCGAGTCAAACGCGTGGAGAGGGTTCCGTACCATTCCGTTTTTCGTGAGAATTTTCCTGTAAACTGAAGTGCCTATGTTTCCTATCTTTTTTCGAAATTTTTACTTTCTAATTTGTCCCCCATAATTGACTGACAAAATCTAAATTCTTTCATTTACGCTATACGTTCGTGCTTGGGTCATCAAACTCTATATATGTACCAAATTTCAGTAGATTCGGAGAAAATAAGCTGTGACAGACGGACAGACACAAGAGTGATCCCATAAATAAGGGTTCAGATTTTTCTCTTTTTAGGTACGGAACCCTAAAAATGCTTACTCTATGTAAGTTTTATTGAGGTTAAAGTTATCAAACAACGTAACTACACGGGGAATGTAACGAGACAAAAGCTACAAAGTGTTTTTGTTATTTGACTGACAGAGAACACTCAACAGGCTGAACGGACACCGGGGTCTATCGGCCTGTGATGATGGTTGTGAGTCTCGGATGTGTTATTGCTAGTGATATAATAAAAATGTATTGTGTTACTGTTGCTACTATGTAGGGAGCAGTGCATTTTGTGGTTGTATATTTGTATCTCGATCTACATATGTATGACTCATTATGTAGGCTAGAACCTTGGAGTAATTCAAATGTTTTCTTTAAAATGCTAGAATCAACGCGTTTGGGAAGGCTTTATACACGGAATTATGTAAATTTTTAAGATAATCCAAGAAAAAAAACTCCTTCTTTAGTGCATAGTGCTAATTTTATGCAGAATAAAATCAAATGAAAAGTATCGTACGGCGAATTAGCCTCGAGATTCAGAGGGGCAATGCAGCCAGCGGCCCGGGCACCGCTGGGGTGTCGGTGGACTATACGACATATTTTTCCTTTAAGATTATTATTTTAGTTTTAATTTGTATTAGTTTATGTTACTTAATTATTTAAAGTATGTAGCTATTGATGTTGTTTTACCCACTGAACTAAATACTAGAAGCGACATAACACAATAGAAATTGTTACCTGTGTAATGTGCGTGCAATTGTCATCATGAATACTTTCAAACTATCACATTATAAGCCATATCATGCTATGTATGCGCTAATGCTACTCACTCGCGTATGAGAGGATAAGGTGAGCCATATAACACAACCATCAGTCATTATGAAATCTGCTTATATAAGCTCCTTTGGTCTGTGACATATTTTTTCGGGAGTGATGTACGAGGAAGGCTCATCTAGTACCTACTCAATCTCTATATAATATCAGTGGTTTCTCACAGTTTAGTCGCTGGAGTAATGCGAGTGACTAATGCGCAGGTTGCGAGCACGCGATGGCTGGGCCGACGGTCTGACGGCAAACTCAAGTCGGTCACCATCATCCACTCGTCCACCACGGAGACGGTGCGACTGCCGGACGCAAACCAGCAGGGGCTCATAGTGCACACTGCTGTCAGGTAAACCATTCCGGCGTTTTCTGGGGGTTCATCTCTATCAAAAACTAAGTCGATTCTAAAAAACTAAACTGGTGGCGAAATTGGTAAAAAAAATTGAGTTCTCCGTACAATTTGAGATTTTTTTATTGGAAGCGATAAGGTGTCTAACGACGCCCATGGAGATTAGGTAATCTCGAAAAAGTGTGGCCATAATTTGTGTAAAATTAATAAAATTCATGGTTAGCTGATATAATGACCTAATTATGTTATAAGTTTAGCTGACGTTCGAAATTACATACCACATGCTGTATCTTCAATCGGTGTAAGCAGACTAGTCGGTGCTGTGCTGCAACAACTCTGGTAAATCACAGCACAACACTGACTACCACGTTTCGCAAGGTATTCAAGACAAAGAGGACAAGATAACTATCAAGCAGCAAGTAAGGCACGAAGAACCACCTGCTGCATGACTCGGTGGAAGAACTTTGTCAAGGTGAGAGGTGGCTTGCCTGTCACCCTTTAGCACGGCATCTCGTCCTTATCTCTTAGTCGCCTGCGCCTTACGACATGCGCGGCGAGAAATGCAGTGGGGTTAGAATTATACTGTTCGTATTGCTTTTGCAGATCCAAGCTGCCGCTGAAGAAAAAGGTGGCGCTAAAGACTCGCGCGTACCGCAACAAGAAGCAGGAGCAGAAGAGCAAGTCCTCAGACAAGAACAGCGCCTCGCCCGCGCACGCGCACTCAGCTTCCAACAACAATAACAACAACAACAAAAGGGTGAGCACTTTGCTTTGTTTTGTTTTTTTTTTTATGGAAACTGACACGGTTGGCTACATCACCTACAAGATCCGTGATGTCAGCCCATAACACCGGGTGAACTAGGTGCCATGTCAGTGCTTCCCTTCATTTCATGTCGGCTACACTGAACTGGCTTTGTGTTAACTTTCCCTAATAAGTCAGATTACATGAGCAAATTATTAATAAAACTAATGTCAGCAACACGGCTTGCAAGTTGTGGTCCAACTAAATAAAAATACTCTAAATATAAATTTGAAGTTTGGAGGATCTCATTGTGTTTTTTTTTTGTTGCAGAAAAACAAATCAAGTACAGCAGAGGAAACTCGTCCGAAAGTGACAAAAGAGAGCACAGCCGTAGTGAGCACGGGCGAGGGCAAGCCACCCAAGCATATCCTGCTGACCAAGCACAGCGGCAAGATCAAGAAGCGCAAGGGCAAAGTCAAGAAGGAGACCATAGACTACAGCGCCATACAGAAAGACGCCACCCTCCCCACTTCCTCAGACAACGACGCCCTCAGCAAAGTGCAGAAGTGGCTCTTGTCCTCCCCTCAGCCCGTCGTCATACCCAAATCCAAGTCCACGCCGATAGGACTGACGGAGCGGAACCACCGCTCCCCTCAAAAACTTCAGACGTCCAATGCGAGGAAGACGCGAGCCTCCAAGAGCGCCGGCAACCTGCTGGCCGGTGAGAAGGCGCGCCTCCAGGTCGTCTACAAACCGCCCTTCCGGTTTAGCGTTAAAATTTGCAAGAGCGACAAAACTAAAGTGGTCCTCGACAAGTCGGCGCGGCCCGACCTCGACAAGCGGCGAGCGGAGCCCGGCGCGCCCGCCGCCGAGGTGACCCGCTCCAACTCTAGCAATAGAATACCAAAGGCTTCCAATAGAACTAGCAACGAGCCCGGCGACGCGGCCGTCCCGCAGGCCGCCGAGCCCGCCCCGCCCGCCGCGGCCGAGTCCAGCTACGCCAACGTGCTGCCGCGCAGCGTCAGCGACTGCAAGCTCGGCAAGAGGCACGAGGGCCGGAGCAAGGGCGGCCACAGGAAGAGCAACTCCGTCGGACAGAAGAAGGAGACGACCGAGAGCAAGCAGAGCCTCCTCGCCAAGGAGGAGAGCGGCGCGCACGTGTACGAAAACATGCTGGTGTCGCACGAGGCGGAGGCAGCTCGCAGCTGCAGCATGCCGCGCCGCCGCGCGCCCGCCGTCGCACGACAGAGCAGCTACAGCCACCTGCCGCGCGCGCACGCGCTCCCCCGCACCCGCGCGCACACGCACAGTACAAACAACCTCACCGGCCAACACGCCGACGAGCTCGATCACTTCTACAACACTATCGAGACGCTGCGGCGGCCGGCGCCGGCGCCGCCGGCCGCCGCGGGAGACACCGGCACCGGCAGCTCCTCGGGCAGCAGTCGCCAGACGGGCGGGAGCGGCGGCCGCGCGCCCCCACCCCGTCTCCGCTACTCGATGCCGAGCGAGCACTACAGCGTGCCGCCGCCGCCGGCGCGCCAGGCCAGCCTCGTCGAGCACAACTCCCACAAGCTGAGGCGACAGCTCAGCGACAACGAGATCCCGGCGCAGCACCGGCGCAAGGCGGCGGCGGCGGCGGCGGGCGGCGCGGAGCCCGCGCAGCTGCGTGGCTTCCAGCTGGTCGTGGGCAAGGAGAAGCTGAAGCGGCAGCTGAGCGAGTCCGAGCTGCGCGGGGCGGGGGCGAGCGCGCGGGGGCAGGTGTGCATGCCCGTGTCGGCGGGCGCCGAGGCTCGCGGCGCGCCCGGCCCCGACGGCTTCCAGTGGTCGCGCACCTCCGACCCCCTCCACCTCAAACCCATTCAAGTGCCAAACGAGCGCGCCAACAGAACGAAGCGAGCGAGCGGGCGCGGGCGCGCGCACACGTTCGGCGAGCTGAAGCGCGGCGCGCCGGACTGCGGGGGCGGCGGCGAGGGGCGGGAGGAGGTGCTCGTGTCGCCGGAGGACTTCCTCAAGATAATCGACACGTGACTCGATCGTACTCGCGACGAGGACTCATTGAAAACTAATTTAGTGTAAAAGTGGTTTTTGTCGGCGTTGCCGAACTCTGTACATAGTGTAAAATGCTTGTCGCAATAGATTAGAGGGGCGACCACTGAAACAGACCATCCCCGAGCTCCGGTCGTGAGCGGCGGCGTGTCTACACAAACTTTCTAACTCCTTGTTTTTTATATTCTATTTATTTTTTGATCAAATTAAATTACTTAGTATGGTATTGTGTACGGTACTGCCCTGCCTGAGTTGATTATTTAGTACAAGAGAAGATGAATGCAATCAGCTCCATGCAATAGGTAGAATTGGGTACAAAGGCATAAGGGTGCAGTAACCTGACCGTACTCTGTACGTACTCGTATTTAATCAAGTATTACTTTACATTCCTTTATACATTTTGTTGAGATTTGTTGATCTCCTAGGATTAAGAATTGTTTATACCTAATTATTAGTGCATGTGTGTTGTACGAGTGTCGGCGATGGTCTCGTTTCACTGGCAGTTCACAGAATCTCTAAAGAAATTCTATTTTTTCTAAACTGCTGTGTTTCTACTCCTGTGTTGTACAAATCTCGACTGTTCAATACTATTGTCTGTCTATAGACTTACTTTTGTTCTTTAGTTTATAACTTTAAGTGTGTTGTGCCGAAACTCCTCACATGTTTTTATAAAAGTATAGTGCGAGAACGTTATTACGACATTAGAGTTTTTGAGACTTAAATGAAGGCGGGTGAGGTACTTATTGTTTCGAATTACGTTGTGTAGTCGTCAATTATTGTGGTCAATGTAAACTGTCTTCTAAGGTCCATTTATATTCCTGCGTGAAGGAAACAAACTTATGCAACAAAAGTGATAGGAAAATCTTGTATAGCAAGAAGTGCAGGTGACGTGTACTTATTCCATTATCTGTTCCAGCGGTGGTAACACATGGTTATGTTCACGAGCGAGAGAATATGTGATAAATGTCTCAGGTAAATTCTCAAAATATGATGTTTAGTTCTATCGAATCTGTTATTCAATAATTGTGCAAGTTAAATTATAGTTTTGGTTAGCAACAAATTGTTGTAAAGCTACGTGCAAGTACACAAACTGTGTGTGAGTGTGTGTGTATGTGTGTGCACACGAGCGTTGCACGCACACTGCCGAGTCCACGTGTCACTCGAGCCGCGAAGTTCTTACACGTATCTCAACTCAGATCTTCACTCAATAATTATTTCTAAGAGTATTATTTTTTTACAAAGTATTGAATCTAACACTCAACTTAATGTAATAACTTAATGAATACTAAATGTGACTGCTTCGACGGCCGCCGGGGCCTTTCATTTACGAGCTTCTACATATTGTAGAGAAATAAGGATAACATGAAAATTATATGTAAGGTCCTCATTTTCATAAAGCTACTAAAAGTACTCTCTATGTTACAAATTTGTATTTTAGACTTTAAGTTGCTTGGGTTACTCATTTGTTTTACGGGGAATCTGAAAGTCTCTAGGTTGTTGTTGTTGTTGTTTATATAAAAACATGTCTCAAGTAGTAGCCGTCTCCGTGTGCAATGTTATAATCGTATGTGTTAGATCGGCGATACTCAAACCAAGGCTACACGCGGCCCTTGGGCAGAACTCAAAGATCCGCCTATCAATGCGACCCGCAAAGTAAATAGTAGTGTTCCATACCCTTGGCATAGTTCGCACCATCGTATGCATTGAGTTAATCGCTCAGGTGTCGCCGGGACGATTTCGTCCCGGCGCCGAAGCAACTTTCGACATTAAAATATACGATCTTTGAATATGGTGATAAAGGCTAATACTTCGATAAATAATAGATACCTTACGCCCTACTTGATCTGATTCCTTTTGTTGCCTGCCTAGAACAAAAAACACCGATTTCTCAGTTGATTTCGAGACATGGTGGCAGATGTAATGTTCTCATATAAAAATGATTTTTTGTGTTTTTAGTGAATAGTTTGTTGTGTTTGTGTATAAATTCGAAAGCATATAACATTTGTGAAGTGAATGACGTGTTATTGGAGGTTTTTATCCATTCGCGGGTGTGAAATTGAAAAAAAAACCTAACCTCAATATATTTGAGGAGTGCAATATTCAACTAACAATTTGCAACCAAAACAAAGGTTAGTGCATTATAAGGTATGGAAATGTTGTAACGATTACAACCATGCTAATATTATGTATATTCAATAGGTGTTCATATATTTAAAAAAAAATCCTTCGCACCGAATCACGGCCGCGAACTGGACAATTTTTCAACAAACAAGAATAAGCCACTTTGATGTTAGTTTAGTTACTCTAGACCAGTAAATTCTAAGGGTCTAGGTATAGTTACACATCAAAACTTTGAGTATCGCAGTAATAAGATGGAGGTGAAGTTGAGTTCTGCCAATGAGCGCTGCTTGTCAAACAACACGCTTCACATACGGAAAGGGGCCAAATTGTGTTTCTCGTTTGCGAGTGTGCTTTCCTCTCCGTAGACGTAATAGGTGTTGCAATAGGCAAGTATTCCATCTACACTCTCCTGTTCGTTTGTGTCACAATTTTCCTGTCAATTTCTCAATAATATTCATAGTGGCAACATGCCTTGCAATAATTTGGGCAAAAAATGTCATATGAAATTTGTATTGTTCAACAAATATGAAACCTAATGCCGGCACTTCACTTGACTTAGCGTATTCGTGTTTGTTGCAAACATTTTAGTTTTATCTCGCTCTAAACAAGCCATTAAAGGGAGACGAAATGGAAATTTTTGCCAAATACACGAATACGCTAAGCCAAGTGGAGTGCCGGCATAAGAAAGTAAATCCATAAATTGTATTGAATTTGAAAGATTGACGACATACAATGTACCATAAATAGCGGTAGTACCAGATAGGGTGACTCCAAAACATTCTACGATGGGAATGTTATTATATTATAATAATAAACATAGTTTTTCAGATGTAGATAGAGCTACATATTTTCATGTCCTACCACTATTTATGTGACATTTGTGTCAAGTGTTTGTAAATGTTGTATTGCCTTAGTTTTTGTTTTGCATGTTAACGTAGATTGAATAGTTACTTATTCAATCTCTACAATGTTACGAAATAGCAATTGTATGATTGTGAAGATGCGTAATATACAAGTGATTTTTTTTACAATGCCAGCCCTTTCAGAGTTGAATCTGTATAAAAAATTAAGTAGATACCTATAAAAAAAGGTATTTCACGCCCAAGCATAAAATTAATTTAAAGAATCCGATCTGAACACACTCCATTGAATTTTACAATAGGTCTATGAGGCTGGCATAAGTCGCAAGGCGGCTAAAGTCCTATTCAAATAAAAAATACCTAACTTCAAAATGTATAGAGAAGCAATTCTGTTTTTTTTTTTCAAATTTCCCCAACCATTCTTTTTAGGGTTCCGTATCCATACGGAAGCATATTACTAAACCTACGCCGTCCGTCCGTCTGTCCGTCCGAGGGCTGTATCTTTTGAACCGTGATAATGAGCTGGTTGAAATTTTCACAGAATATATGTTATTTTATTATGGCAGATGTCAAAAAATATTTACTGATAATAAAAAAGCAAAAAGTACAAAATTAAGGGGGTCCCCATACAAGAAACGTCCTATTAGTACATATTCACGCTACTAAATACATAATAGATGGCGCCACAGGTACTTTGCATTGCAGACAAAGACGTTTATGGTTTTTTGACAGGTATGGTATAGCGGATCCACGGAACCCCCCGTGCCTGAGTAAAACTCCCATTTGACATATGTTTTGAATCTACTTAGTTTTTAACCCAGATGGCTGGCATGGTAAAAAATCACAGCTGTATTTAGATATCTGTTAGTCCTCTAAGCCACCTGAGACTGTGATAAGATAATACTAGGGAGCAGTCCGAATGCCTGAGTATTATTTGGGACACCCAGTCTGAATTTAATTTAGATCTTGAACATTTTCACGACTGCTCCTCTTAAACTCTTCAAGCTACTAATCTCAATGAAAATACAAATTTGTAATGTGTTTTTTTAACAACATATTGTAATATTTTTTCCGCATTTTTTTTAAACAATAAAAGATCTTATACAAACCAAAATGTGTGTGTTTCATCTCCCTGGTCACTACATCACTTGAAATTTGTTCGTGACACATGCATGAAAATAAACCTGTTTACAAAAATCGTATTTGTAGATTTCCGTGGTTAGAATCACAGCACACTGTGCGAGTAAGACTCCCTTCAAGTAATTGTATGCGCTGTAAGCATCTTGTGACTAGAAGTACCTACTTATTTCTAGTAGGTATGTATTTATTATGCCTATCTATAAAAAACTCGGATTGAAACCACCACACTGAATAAAAATCGGTTGAAATGGCTATTTAAACAGTTCGTGTTTTCCATCCAGTTCAGTGTAGCCGAGACGACCGAAGGGAAGCACTGACATGGCACCTAGTTCACCAAGGTGTTATAGGCTGACATCGTGAATGTAGCCAAAAAAAAATTTTTTCCACAAAAAAATACACAATAGATTCATGTGTCGGGGGCCGGGGCAGACAGTCTTGGCTGTCTGTATAATATAATAAACTAGCTGTGCCCACGGCTCCGTCCGCTCTCATATTTGACTTCTCTGCTAACCTCATAATCCATTTAGCGTGATAGTAAGTAGCCTATAGTTGAGGGGAAGAAACAAGCTATCTGTAAAAAAAAATTTTATTAAAATCGCTTCAGTGGTGCTCGAGTTATAAGCGGACAGACAGACAGAAAGCAGATGTTGGATTTTATTAAAGGTAAGGATAAGTAAATGAAACAATAAATATTAAAAATTATTCAGTTTAATATAGCTAATATCTGAATAAATTATCATAAATTGAGGCAATATGCGCCAAAATGCTGGGATGTGAAGTTTCAGACCGTGAGACTAGATGTGTGTTTCCAGCTGTCACCATTTTTGCCCCTCACATTCTTCTGAGCGCTAAAATCACTGGGGAAGACTCATCTATCAATGAAATGCAAGAAAACGTCTTCTATAGAGAGAGCACTATCTGTGGCACTATCCAACTATCCAAGCGCTAAGGAATGCTACTGAAATGCTGTATAGCCAGTAAATTGTAACTGATTAGAACGACAGCTGAAAAATTACCTCATTAGTATTGACCATAAACCAAAGACATTCAAACTACCATACAAACAAGAACAAAATCGTAAACATACTACTTCTTACTTAGGTAACAAATCCCTCATAAGGTTTCAATTCAACATGTTACTCCTACCTATCTCTAGTGTGACATGAGTTTGACACACCCGTATGGCTTTATTGATGTTTGAGATTAGTCATGTTACGATTCGAATACTTGGACGACTCGAGTGACTCGAGTTGAAAACATCTATAACTCGAGTTACGACTTGAATACAAAAACTCGACTCGCTATAGATTTTCTATTTAGTCTTGGAGCCATTATTTAAGTCTTAAATAATGGCTCAATGGTTGAGGACATTAAGAAGTCACTAATCTCATACAGCGCGTCACCAGTTCAATCAAATGAATTCAACTGGCTCGCGGCGGCAGATGGCGTCACCCACTCGCTCGACTCGAGTGCACTCGGACGACTGAATGCGAATGCGACTTGACGAACGAATACAAAAAACTCGGCGACTCGCGGCCTTGAGAGACTGACTGACGGACTGACGGCGCCACGCAGGCTGACCGACCAAACTCGAGTCGAGCGAGTGACGAACGAGAGTGGCGGACTGACTGACTGACTGCCTGTCCGTACGAATACGAGTCCGACTCGGTTTCAATCCGAATCCAACTCGAGTTGACGAGTTTTAGGCTTGACTCGAGTCATACGAGTATTTATCACTCGACTCGTTACAACTCTATTTGAGATCAAAGTTTTTGTATGAAAATGTTCCCAATGCCCGCTCTATAAATAATTAAACCATTAAGTCTCACAATTTACAAACATGCTACCCCCCTTGAGTCCCAGGCTACTTTCGCCGCGCGAAGATATGATGCCGTGCGATGAGAGCTCAAATATTTCGTAAAATAATGGAGTCAGATGAATAAACTCTGCACTTATAGCAAATGAAATTATCCACAAAACTGTAAAACAAATGAGGATTACTTATTTACAAGCACAGACGGATTATATGAACTCCAGGAAAAACAAAATATGCCTGACATTTTTTCTAACCTAAAATTGACAATTCCCCTTTCATGTCATATACTAAATTTGCTATAGACAAAAAAAAGAGGCAGGTGTCAAAACATACTTTTTTTTCCGTTTGAGTGCGGAGTGCTCTCTCCTTCTAATAAGAAAACTTCGCTGAAATAGTACTAGACGTTCCGCTCGGAAGAAATACCTGCTCCACGCGGAGCAGTTGGGAGCAGGTTAAACAGATATAATTATCACAGACTATAGACTAATACCGCATTTCAACGTCTTCACTCATTTTAAACTTTAGTTTGATGACTATAGTATTAGGAGTTGTAACATCTGCTACAAGTATTTCCGCCCCATCGTATAGACCGAGATCTGTCACTTTCTTCTTTAAGTTGTCTCTGGTCCGCTCTTCGATGCTCGGCACCGATGCCATGTATAGAGTTTTACTGCGTCCGTTTATGATCGTTGTCATACCTGCAACATTATAATAACTCCCTGTAGTCGTGACGAACTCAGCACTCACCCCATTGCAAGCAGGAGGTTTCAATTCCGCATGTTACTAGCGAGCTACTATCTCTACAGAACAGCCTAGGCTGTGTTCTCCTCTAGTCTAGTATAGTCAGCAATGCAAATGGTAGTCTCCGGTATGGCACCTACATACTCGGAGGTGATATTAGCTGATCGGAGCATGTGCTCAGGCCACCCATACCGGATTACATAAAAAAAGTCCAAATTCTGTATAAGGTTTCCAGTACAACCCGCGAACATCTTTTCATGTATTTCAGATAATGTATTACAATCTGATGTAAGTATATCTTATTTAGATAGGTCCCGACCAGGATTCGAACCTGGAACTCTGACTTGAGCCGCAAGCGCGTTACCATTTCGCCATCAGGTCGATCAAAGTTAATTTCATTGCTTTGCATCTATCTAAATAAGAAATATATACCTAGCGAGCACTGGCGGCTGGTCCTAAAGTGCGCCCGTGCGCCGCACTACCATACCACGAGAAGTGTTCACTTCACTCAAAATAAATAATATCTTACAATACAACATACCTACATTAAAACCATAAAGATCGTACTCCAAATAAATACGAATGTGAATTAGACCTTATTTTATAGATCGCAAGGCACGTTTTTGCGAGTAAACCTGCGCCCCGTGCGGAATCGAAAAGCGCACGCGGGTCTCCCATCTGAATGTATGGGGATCGGCAAAACACCGCTGGCGCGTGAGACAAAAGATACTTCATAGAAACAGAATGGGCCGAAATGGTGTTCTGTGTGCGGCGCACGAGCGCCAAAAAAGGAGTCGCGAGCGATTCCTTTTGAACAAGTCCGTCTATCTAGAGTCAGCGCGCTGTCATGTGATGTCACATACCCGTTAGCGCGCGAATATTTAAAATGGGATATGGTTAGGTTTTGTGCTTTCTGTCACGTGATACTGTGAATTAAATGGTGCCGATATTTGCCTAAGAGTTGGTTAAAGGTAAGGCTTTACAATCAGGTGATCCCGGGTTCAATTCCTACTTTCAAATGTATTTTATTTATAATTTTTTTAAAGTATTTTTGGGACATAGCTATTGTTTTCTTTTTGAAAGCTGCTGTAGTATTGTGGTCTATGGGTGTGTTCATAAAGGTACTATAAATGAGTTAAAAAACTTGTTTGGATTTGTTTTCTTGTTTTTTGCAACTCATTGAGTGTCTTGAGAATATTCATACTAGGTACGTACATAATACAATGCAGGCGTTTAAAAAATTCGGAAGTCACGATCTTAAAGTAACATTGGGAATGTGTTGGGAAATTTCGGATTTAAGGAGGTAGGTACTTAGCGCACTACCGGTCACTGTAGTCACCAGCCGCCACTGCTAGCGAGTACATGCTTAGTACTAACAAATAAAAATTAAAAATATTTATGTAAGTAGTATAAAACGCATCTATATAATATTATATGACTGGTGTGAGGTGTGAGTTTGCTATAAAAAAAAGTATCCAGATACGTCAAATCGTTTCTGCTGCGGAAAATCTATCAAATACTGATGTGAGCTACTTCTAGTTCTAAGATCATATTATGATCTTAGAACTGAACAGATTTGACGAATCTGGATACTTTTTTTTATAGCAAACTCACACCTCACACCAGTCAGGGACTTTCGGACCTTGGCTGTAGCTACCTTGTATATCTGTCTCCTGGGAGGATTTCAGTGTCATGACTTATGGCAACTCTGACCGGAACAACTCGACACACTGACTACCCACAAAAATTCACCGATTTCAACCAATTGTTGTGTCAGGTCCTAACACATTCTATGGGGACCCCTTGATTTTTTTACTTTTAGCTTTTTGCCATAATAAATCTGCCATAATAACATATATTCTGTGAAAATTTCAACCGTTTACCTATTACGGTTCAAAATGTACAGCACTCGGACGGACGAACGGACAATTAGACAGACGACGCAAGCTTAGTAATAGGATTCCGTATAGATACGGAACCCTAAAAAGATGTAATACCTGGGCTCTTCATCTGATAGTCAATATCGTCACACAGCTTCGTATAGATTGTATTGAGAAGTGTATTGGACGGTGTTGTGTCTAGTTCGAGCACGCGCGTGCTGTGGCTGCACGCGAGACAGTCCGCGCGCTTCTCCGCGCTGAACGTGTACGTGTACACTCCGTCCGCCATATTGAGCACCATGTAGTTGTTCATGTTGGCGCAGCAAGATGTCGCCAGTTTGAACACCTGTCAGTTGGGATTTGATTGAAATAAGTATTTTTTTAGGCCAAATTGTGGGGCCGGTACTTTAAAGGAATAGCCCCACTGCATCTCTCCCCGTGTATGTCGTAAAAGGCGACTAAGAGATATGACGCCCTTTTTGTATTACTAGGTGGTAGGGTTTAACCCGGCCGGGTTCGTACCACCGCAATGAATGAAAGGTAGGTCGAAACAGCTATGTAAATAGTTTGTGTTTTCCGTTCAGTTCAGTGTACCCGGCAGGACCGAAGGGAAGCACTGACATGGCACCTAGACCATCAAGGTGTTATGGGCTGACATCACGAATGTAATAGGTGATGTAGCCAACAGTGTCAGTTTCCATAAAAAAAAAAAAAAATAGTAATATTACCTTCTGACTGTCCATGGTTGATTCTCTCAGTCACATACATCGATTCGTGCTGAAGTAGATTAAAATATCAATATAATTACTATTTCATTGCATTCATTCATTTCAATCTTAGGTACCATCGGTACTTGAGTTCGTCAGCAATTTTAACTTACAACTTACCAATTACAACATTCGGGGTCCATCCATCATTAGCAAGGGACTAATAATTGACTATGTTCTAACATAAGGAATAAAATACACACCTACCTATCTATGGGGCTGGCATAGCCAAAAATGGCTAAAGCCTTAAACAAAATCAAGATAAGAACTATTTACATAGCCGTTTCGACCGAACTTTCATTCAGTGCGGTGGTACCATCCTGGGCGGGTTATACCCTACCACCCAGTAAGGTAAGGAAAGGGACCTACAGTTTTACATGGAATCTGAACCACGCTCCAAGGGCCGAGCGTCCCTGTAGACCATCGTGGACATTTCCGTTACCCCCCTCTCGCCCTTTGTCCGTGAGGCATTGTGAGTTTAAAAAAAATCCACGTGGACGGTCTCTGCACCCCTCCCCGCTGCCCCCTGTGGACAATCGTGGACATTTCCCTCCCCCCTCCCCCCATTTTCTGTCCACGTGGTATGTGAACGGTCCCTAAGGTGTAACAATGCCCATGGACATTCAGTCGTATGCGGGGTTGCCATATATAATAGAGATATAATACCTCAGTAGCGCAGGTGGCAGCGATGGCTGCGTTAGTGCTCGCCACCGCCGGTATGATGTTCTTGAGCACGCCCTGCGCGAGCCGATACGTGAGACCTGCGATGCCGTGCTTGAGCGCCCGCTCCTGCGACTTCTCGAACACCCACGACACGTGCTGGGGGTCGTCGCCGTCGAGGATCGTGTCCGAGCCCCACGGGTTCTCCTTGCTCCATTGTATCACCTTCACGTACTCCACGCAGTGTTCCGGCAGCCTGGTGGAACAACACACACAAGGAATAGAGGTAAGTTAGGCAATTAGGGTAGATCCTAAGAAATAACGCCATGGGATACACTGACTTGTGACTTGTGAAGTTTGTTTGTCAGTTCTTATTCGCATTGAATTTAGAACTGGCGAAATTTTCGACATATCCAAGCGTAGGTTGCCTACCTATGGATGAAATTATACAACAACAACAACAACACCGTACCGTGTGGGGCCGGTACTTTAAAAGAATAGCCCACTGCATCTCTCCCCGTGCATGTCGTAAAAGGCGACTAAGGGATATGACTCCCTTCTTATATTACTAGGTGGTAGGGTTTAACCCACCCGGGTTGGTACCAACGCACTGAATGAATGGTCGGTCGAAACGGCTATGTAAATAGTTTGTGTTTTCCGTCCAGTTCAGTGTAGCCGGCACGACCGAAGGGAAGCACTGACGTGGCACCAAGTTCACCCGGTGTTATGGGCTGACATCACGGATGTTGTGGGTGATGTAGCCAACCGTGTCAGTTTCAATAAAAAAAATAAATAAATAAATAAATAAACAACATCTAGGGCAGTGCTACACAAATGTTGGTCCCCAGAACCGGTGCCGTTATTGATAAAATAAAAAAAAATCAAAGTCAAACTCTTGTAATTTTTTATTACAATTTACTGTCTCACCTACATGCTGTCCCAGAAGGAACTAAAATTGAGTCAACAAATTGTAATGCAACAAAACAATGCAAGTGAATTACATCACAAGTTTTTACGAAGCGCCGAGCACGCTCATAGCTTTTAGCATCCCGGGTTTTGAGTTTCAGCCCTAAGATAGATGAGCACAAAGAGTGACAGATTAGCCACCTCTCAAATTGGCACGGTCCTTCCACCGAGTCATGCAGTAGATAAGTCTGTCTTACTTGCTGATTTATTTATATAAATATAGATAGATTGTACAAACTAAACAGGACAAATTCAAGGGTAGTGTACTACCATACGAATGATGAATAAAGAATAAAGGATAGTTGGTCCCTGTAGTACAGTAATTTACTTGAGTTCTTGCAGCACAACACCAATAGCCAAAGCGGCGAGTGGCCGAGTGGTTTGGGCATCGGCTTCTCATGCTAGAAGTCCGAGGTTCGAATCCGGTCGGCGTGTACCAATGAGTTTTTTCTGACGAAAAAAATTACGTGCATACCTACACCTGCTGCTTCACCGTTCAGAACCGGTGTAAAACTGTAGGTCCTCCCTTCCCTTGCCCCTTACTAGGTGGTAGGCTCAAATTGTAGCCGACTGGGTTGGTACCACCGTACTGGATGTAAGATGGCCGCATAGCAGCCTCGGTTGTGTTCTCCCCTAGTCCAGTATATCCAGCAATCCAGGGAAGTCTCCGGTATGGCACCTACCTTCTCGGAGGTGATATTGGCTGGTCGGAGCATGCGCTTTGGCCATTCCGACTCAGCCACCCATACCGGATTACATAAAAAAAAAAAAATGACTGCATGCACGGTTGGGATACGGTATGTATGAACACAAGTGACGGCACGAGAGTACCTGGGCGTGCTGGCGATGGTGCAGAGCGGAAATGTTTTCTGCGGCGGGAACAGGTCGAGCGTGCACTCCACGCACGCGCTCATGCCCGGTAGGATCACGCGAGCGTTGCCCTTGAACCCCTCCGTCCCGCCATCGATAAGCGGGATCACGCTGCTCTGGTCGATGCTGCCTGTGCATTTATTTAATTATATTAAAAGGTTGCCATAACCATACTGGGGATGATGGAAGCCTCGGCAGAAATGGAGGAGATTTTTTTAAGTTGTAAGTTAAACGATAATAAATTTAATACTAATTATTGTGAGTATAGGTATAACAACATTGACAAATAAATAAATTTGTATTTGTATTTTGTATTTATTATTTATTGTACACCATTTTTCGATAAAATAAGGTACAAAAAGGTCGGCTGAATGCAGATCTGCATTATGTTAAACCTTTGGGATGTGGTAAATGTGTATAAGTAGGCGCACGGATAATGTGAGAGAATAGTAACTAAATAAATAGGTATGAATAAACATACATACATGATTACAATATATAATATATAAGTATACATAGTACTTGTTCCTGTATATTATATATACATATATTAAAATACCTAAATATATATTTATACAATACAATAGTTGGTTAATAAATACATACTTACATACATATATAATTGGCCATTGGGAGAACAAATAAATAAATAAATTGCAGGGTAAAAAAAATCATAGATAAAAGTAAAAAAGAAAAGTGTTTATGTTTATGTTTCATATAGTAATGAAAATAAACCAACAGTTCTACTTCAAGTCCCTATGTGACCTGACCTTTTGCATGGTGGCAGCTGACTTCGCGAATATACTTAAAATTTCACTTGAGTTAAGCCGCATGCAAAAAGCTAGTTAACAATTAAAATAAATCACTAAACAACGTACCATCATCGTTGTACTGCAAGAGTGAGATGAGCATTCCGTTAAGCCAACGACGCGCCACAATGGAGTCCAGCCCGCACACCACGAGGTGGAACTGCCGGTAGAAGGAGTCGTCCAGCTCCTGGATGGGGCAGTGGTGAGCCACCGCTTCGCAAGTCGGTATCCTGAAGTCAGAAACAGACATTTCAACAAATCTTGCTTATACATTACAATCATCATCAGCCTGTATCGGTTCACTGTTGGACATAGGCCTCTCCCAAGGCACGCCACCACACGCGGTCTTCCACTCTTCTCATCCATCCACTCCCGCCTACCTCTTTTAGGTCATCTGTCCACCTAGCCGGGGGGCGTCCCACGCTACGTTTGCTTGTACATTACAATACTATGTGCAAAATGTACGGCACATAATCCTGATTAACGTGAGACCGGTTAAAAGACAAATAATAAAAATGAATGAATTAAATTGTGAAAATTTAATTATTTCTTTGCAAAATTTTTTTTTTGTGACAAAGTGGCACGGTCGCCTACATCACCTACAACATCCGTGATGTCAGTTCATAACACCTTGGTGAACTAGGTGCCATGTCAGTACTTCCCTTTGTTCGTGCCCGCTACACTGAACTGGACGGAAGACACAAAGTATTTACATAACCTCTCCGACTGATCTTTCATTCAGTGCGGTGGTATCAACCCGGCCGGGTTACACGTAGTAAGGTAAGAAGGGAAGGGACTTACAGTTTTACATGGTATCCGAACTACGGTGAGCCTCCAACGGTCGAACGGTCATCCATCCAAATTCTGATCGCAAACAAGTGTGCCTATGATCATGAACGACATTCGACCGATAGCACCACTGACCTACGGATGCTGACATACCCTAATATCCAGGAACCTTCAATGAAATCTGACTTCAGTCTGCCTATTCCCTATTCTTTTTTTATGTAATCCGGTATGGGTGGCTAAGTCAGAGGGGCCAAAGCACATGCTCTGACAAGCCAATATCACCTCCGAGAAGGTAGGTGCCATACCGGAGACTTCCCTGGATTGCTGGCTATACTGGACTAGAGGAGAACACAACCGAGGCTGCTATGCGGACATCTTACATCCAGTACAGTATTTGTGATTATCGCAAAAATAGCGGTAGCCGCAGCTCTACCTCACTAGACGCATTGAGAGGCCAATTGGAGTGAGTAAGATGGATCATGAGAAATTACTAGTAGTTACGAATTGCTAATAGAGATTAGCCTAGCCAAAAAGGGTGAAATGTACCTTTTATTTACAAACTCAACCGCACACTTCGCCTTCGATGAGCCGATGTCTTCCTTCCTGAACAAGAACTGTCTATTTAGATTCGACAGCTCGATAGTGTCCATGTCGACCACGCTGATCTTTTTGAATCCCATCAAGGCGAGATCTTTCAGCAGCTCACAGCCCAGGCCGCCGGCGCCGACTATCAGCACTTTACACGTGTTCATGATGAACTCGAGTATGTCCGGGGAGGGCTCAAAGTCCGGGTGGCAGAACGGACCCGAGCGCTCGAGTAAGTTTCGGATGTTCTGCCAGCGCCGCTCCTGCGCTCGAGGTGGAACCGCGTTGGCGGTTTGGTCTGATTCAGAAATGCCTTCCGCCATTATTTGTATACAATTCTTGATTTCAAATAGATTTCGGCTAGTTATGAGTCTGTGGTTTGGTAGGTTCTACTCTGAAATCTTCTTTGTGAGGTCTCCGCCACCAAGATGACCACGATTTGGCAATCCTATCACATTACCTAAGTAGTATTATAATCTTTGACATTACTATTCCACACATGAATGAATCAAACATTCGACGGGCGGCGGCGGTTGGTTGGATGCTGGCAAAGAGTAAAGTAAAGTCAGACCACAAAATACGAGCGTCTCTTTGTAGTAAGCACCTGACAGTTATCTTTATTTTTTTTATACGGAAAGGCAAGGATAGACGGGTGGCTCAGGCCCAATTCTGATTACTCTCGCTCACAACTGTGACGTCATAGAGCCGAAACCGAATCAACGGAATGCGATATTCGTTTGGTCGTTCAAGTGAGTTCGTAGCTCAGGGGTGAGGGTCTAGGACTAGTAGTTTTATGACCATGGGTTCGAATCCCACCAAATCTTTTTGGTTTTTTTTTGCTTTTTTTCTTTTTTAAGCAATATTACGGTGTTTAAATTGTTTTAGGGTGTTTAGTTTTTTTTATAACCACCTGAGAAATTATTTTCGGAAATATAAACTTGTAACAAAAACGACATGCAATGCACCGCCTCAACTTAGGTTAGGGTTAATATAAAGAAGATGCGTCGCGTAGCGACGCATCTTCTTTATATTAACTCTGGTTATTTTTATTTGGTTATTTTACCAACAAAACAGTTTGTATATTTCCGAATATTTCCGAAAAAAAAATAAGAAAAAAAAGGGAGCGTAATCAGAATTGGCCCCGAGCCATTCGTAAGGATAGTGTGACCGTGTAGCCATGTTTTTTGTTTTTCATACTCTTCTCATTTGCATTTTATTTTCTTCTTTTCTTTATTCCAAAGGCAATCAGCGACTGATGTAACTCATTTGATGTGTTGAAAGGTTTGTGGTTGGCGCGTGGGGACGGGTTACTAAAGCGTACACCTCGTAAAAAAGAAATAAAAAATACAGGAGCATAAAGGACCACACAAAATTCAGGGTAGGCAGTATCAGGGTACTGCCGTCAGTCTTCGTGAATACATGAAATTTTAGATTGGGATTGGGGATATGAATTATTCTAGTAAAACAAACATTTTGGTTGGTAGGAGTCGCTTTGCACTCCTGACGATAAACGATTATCACGTTATTACGATCGACGTTAATTACGATATAACATGTGAGTATGCATCGGAGTCATTGATCGGAGTCGATTTCAACGACTTTATCAAGTTTGACACGAGGTGGACAGTAACTGGTCGGGCGCGATTAAATTTTCACTCGCTTTGCCCAACTCTTTCCCAATGGATTTTTGTCTGATGACGTTTTCCTTCTGCAATTTCTTCTTCAATCTGTACTGACGACACTGCTCTGCATTTGTAGTGAGTTTCTTTAAAGTTTTCTCCCGATCGGGCTTGGATCCATGCCTTTTTCTCACTTTCTTGCGTGAAATTTTTTTACAATAATTTTTTTTATAATGTTAATTTCCAAAACTTCCTGCTTTATCTTGCTTAATATTTAGAGCGATTTGATAACTACCGAATGACACCAAAACCGCTTCTATACGTCTGTCCGTTCCGAAGTTATAAGTCAAATAAACTTTGCGCGCCGCTGATTTTTAGGATTTTTAGTCAGTTTTTGTTCACTTGATTACATCATCATTTCAAGGCCACAGACTCATGACCTGCACCATTTCGAAGAGTCGCCGAAATGAACTTTCCGATGGTGATTTCATCTTTTGGCTGTTAATAATAGTTTTCGAGAAATCGCCGTGTCATTGTACACAATTTTTATGTCGCTCGAATTTCTGGCGTGCACCCCCTTTCTGAAAAAGAAGACGTTCATGTATTCACGTCAAAACACTGCTATTAGAAAAGACTTAGCCTGCGGAAATCAAAACTGGGGCCAAACATAAAAAAATAAAATTTCACGAAAAAAAATTCATACAAAATGGCGACTTTCGCGAATTTATTTTCAATAGCGACTTTCTTCTCCGGCGCTGCGGGAAGTGCAGCCCCGCCGTCCTCAGCGTAACACAGCGCAGTGGCGACCAGCCTCAACCACTCCGGCTCACACGGCTCACACCTGTGCTTTGTTACGGCGGACGGGGGCTACACTCCCTTCGCGCCTCGTGCTTATAAAAACATTCTAGGAAATAGCCACACTACAGGTTATGTCGAGGCGGTGGATTTAGTTTTTCCGCAAAGTATGTTAATTAACCCCCATTGTCCTTTCAAATGTTGTCAACACACACCTTGTCTATACACCATTCTGTACGACGAACGACGAACTTGCTTCGCTTCTTGACTTTCGTTACATGCGTTGTGCAAGGCAAGCGCGTATTATGGTAATTTTTTTTCAAGCAGCGTCAGCTGTCAGGTGCTTACTACAAAGAGACACTCGTCCCAAATCCGCAAATAAATTTACAGTTGACACCTTAATGACATTTAGCTGACAATGACAACTTTTTTTTTATTGAATTGGATAACAACAGCTGCGTTCTAGTTTGTCTGGCTAAGTCAAACTCCCACTCTCAGCTTATAATAATCATTGGTCTCAGCGCTTAGAGCTCGTTCTGTCGAAATGCTTTGTTTATTTCACGTTGATAAAGACAGGATTTCACCATTTCATAGCTGATATGATAACTGATGATAAGTGCATTGCATTATATTATATAACTGGATCTTGAATGAAACTTTCATTAATCGTCCCCTATTACGGTTAGTACCCGGTTCTAAACTATACCTATCTCGAACCAATGCCTATCTCCTACGAAGCAACAACAACAACTTCGCCGATCATCATCCATCACACACACGAACTAGCATTACATGGCTGGACATGCCAAATGTATGGCAAACGGGATAATTTTATATTTATGTCGCTGTAAAGGCGTAAACGGAAAAGTGTAAACGGTAGCTCTTAGCGGTTAGTACTACTCGCATTAATTAGTACGATTCTACTCGCCTTTCTAATGTAATCAAATGGAATCACTTTTTATTTTGTTCCTAATAGTGGTAAACTTCCCGCGCCCTGCAATGTCACCAAAACTACGAAATCACTCGCATTCGAATGCACTAAGATAATGTAAACCGGCCTTAACGAATGTATTATATGGAGATTTTAAAATGTTTGCCAAGTATACACCTCGCTCCATGTGAAGTGCTGGGCGTCTATCTATCTATACCTATTTAAATAAACAATATTACTTATATACTTATATACGTACACAATTTTTTTTTATGGAAACTTGACGTTGTTGGCTACATAATAGAACATCCATGATGTTAGCCCATAACACCGGGTGAACTTGGTGCCACTTCAGTGCTTCCCTTCGGTCGTGCCGGTTACACTGAACTGGACGGAAAACACAAACTATTTACATAGCCGTTTCGACAGACCTTTCATTCAGTACGGTGGTATCTACCCGGGCGGGTTAAACCCTACCACCTAGTAATATAAGACGGAGGTTACACGCTAGGTTTTTCATCAGTTCAGTCCATCAGTCTGGTTAAACCATGGTCCAGATCCAGACTCAGACTGACCGTTTAATCTACTTTGATGGATGGATGGTTTGGAATGATACCAAACTGACGGATTTTAAAATATTTTGATACTAGACTGATGGCAGACTGATAGTGCGAATGCATTTTACGTCTGGCGTCAGTCTGGCGTCAATCTGGTCGTGACCAAGGTCACGGACTGAACTAATGAAAAACCTAGCATGTAACCTCCGTATATGAAGGGAGTCATATCCCTCAGGAGCCTTTTTCGTACTATAATCCCGTAAAACATGTCACCGACCAAATAAGCATAAAGCTGAGTTCACAATGAATGACTGATTGATGCTGATGTTGTTCTATGCATCGATGGTTCTATGCGGCAGGCACACCTTATGATCTTGTTCGCATGTTCGTAGCGTACATAAATAAGATCGCAGGCGCATTTATCGGATTCCAATTTCCATGTACTGTAAGGTCTACCGGGTTGACTGAAAAAAAAAATTGCCTAAGGCAATAAGTTGCATAAAGTGTAATATTATTAAAACATATGTGGCGATATGTCCGCCTTTTCCATTCTATTATATTCCGAAGGTTGGCTGAAAGATATCACTGTTTTAATCCATGACATCGCCGATCGTTGTCGTGATTCATGAAGTGCTTACTTTCCGACCGAACGTCGTCGTCGTCGTCGCCACAGCGTGTTGAAATCTGTCGTGCGTGCCCCGTTTGCCCTTTACAAAAAAAAAAACACACACAACACAACAAGATGGAGGGAGAGGGTTCGACCGTACAGGTTCGACAAATTGAAACTAATCTCCAACTTTACAGTTTTATTACCTCCAGTAGGTATATGCAGATAAAAACATTTCAAAGTTTGAGAAGATTTGATATTAATTCAAAAACTTTAGCCTATTATGTATGTCACGCGGTGTGCGCTCAATGATCATAGGGGGACATCCATTAACACGTGAGCAAATTTTATTTGCTCACGTGAGATTTCCTCTATGTGTAAATTTCGTAAAAATCTGCATATTTAAAGTTTATATCTACAGACTTTAAAATGCAAAATTCAAGTATTTAAATATCAACTGAATGTACACTGAATGATCTGAGAGAATGAAAGTGGCAAGAAAATGACGCAGCGTTTCAGGTGCACTTAGAACACTTTATTCACGCCGCCCCATGGGCATTCATTAGACTCTTCAATCGATAGGATAGGACAATCGCTGGATAGGACACAAGATGTCCTATCCATTGAAGCAATAGTGTCTCTTAGGAAGTCTACGTCCTCCTCATCCAGCCACTCTAGCCTGTCGTCGATGGCGCACAGTAGCTCCTGCCTGAGCCCGACGGGTGACCACACGGTTCGCTCGCACTTTCTCTGCATGTGCCGGTGCCGCAGTGTGCAGCGCCGAACGAAGTGTGCTTCTGGAGCTTTGCTTGCATGCGAAGCAAAGTGCCACATGTCTTACAGTATATTTTAGGGATGGTTTGAGCTTTCTTCCTAAGAATAAATAAAAAATAAAAAAAGATGACGTGAGATTGTAGTAGACCCCCCCCCTCTCCTCCTAGTGAGATTTGGTGAAATTTTGCCAGACCCCTCCCCCCTTTTTTGCTCACGTGATTAATGGATGTCCCCTAGGACTAACATCACAGATTACTAAATACTAACATCTACAGTGTGATGTGTTGATGTACCTACTGAACTAGTTGATTTGATATGTCAAATTGTCAACTCAGCACATCACATATCAATACGCTGCGCTGTCAAAATCTTCACCCTCTTTTTGGCTTCGCCAATCGCCGTAGTCGGGTAAAATGACAGAAAATCTATTCGATGCAACTGATGCAAGACTAAATGTATGTATAGATGTTTGTGGGTGTATGCGGCGGAAACCTTGGCGAATGTTTGATAATCAATATCATGCTTGATATGAATACAATGTCGATCTAAGTAGATTATTATAATGTTCCCAATAAATACTTTGTCACTGCGTAGGTATGTATTATTTATGAATTTTCTCAATTATTCGTACGTTCAGTAGGTACTAATAAAATAATCTTAAGTCCACTCTCCCGCCCCTCTCGCCGGCTTGAGGCCTGCCGCCCGCCTGAGCACCGAACAGCGAGCGAGCGAAGCGGAGATGGAGGCGCGGTCGGGCTGGCGGCCGGCGCGGAGGCGGAGGCGGCGGCGCAGCGGACCTCCACCTCCGCCACAGCGGACCTCCACCTCCGCCGCGCCGCCCTCACCTACCACCGCACCGCAGCACCCAGGCAGGCGTGGCGCGTTGCGGCGAGCGATGCGATGCGAGCGAGCGGCCGCCACCGCCGCGCCGCCGCCGGCGCGGCGGAGACGTCGAACGCACGCAGAGACCGACCGAACCACACCGAACCCGAACTACGACGGGCAGCAGATCAGTCATTCATTCATTTGTTTGGAACATGGACTCGCTATTGTCGCGTATACGTTATCGTGATAATTTAGCTCTGTGAATTCGACGGTCCTGAGGTGAGTTGCATAGTTTCAACTTTTCTCTCGCGTTCCCAAGTTGTACCGGTAACTGTAAACGGTGTTTTTCGGGGGTCGGAGTGGTTATTTCAGGCGGCATTTGTGGGAGAGACGGGCGAGATTTTTCTTTCAATTTGCATGCTTTTAGTCACGTTGGTCGTAATTATAATAGTACAAATATGATAATTATCATACCAAATCCAATCCAAGTCTGGAACTGCTGTCAGAACTTACCTTTTATGTGACTTCGCCTGCATGTAATGTTTTCCAGATGTAGGTACCTATATTTGGGAGGTACTTGCATGTAATCTAGGTAAATGTCTATAAGTACATCTATGGATAGGGGCATCAAGCATCGACTTCCGAAGGATAACGATAAGTTATTCGTAGGATAGAAGGTACAGTTTGTCGACCGATATTGATGTGATGAGATGATTGTCGACCCACCCGTAGATAATTATTTCTGAATGTTGGATGCTTCGAATAAACCAAAGCTTGCATAATAGCTCCTATTACGAAACGGCCCATTTCTTTCTTTACTGAACAGAGACGAATGTGTTTAAGCACTAAGCATGGAAAAAGCTTTCCCAATCAAGTCATGTGGATTTTCGGAGTTTGACGTGTTCGTTCGGTCGGGTGTTTGACAGCGCGCCGCTTCAAGGTTGTGTGCGCGCATAAGTCGGTATATATCGACACGATGTAGGTACTAGTTACCTACTTACGCACAAGGAATTTTGTAGACGATTTGGTACCTATCCTATCACGAATTCGTACTTCATAATTTGTAATGCCTATAAAAATAGTTTTTGCTAAACATGCAACGCGGAAGAAGCGCTCAAAGTCACCCAACCCACCATAGGTATCTGAAGCTAACTTCACACTTCACTCACACTCACACAAACACAACACCACACTGTTCGTATGTAGTAGTGGTACTTATAGGTACTATGTTCATGCAATGTTATATCTCTACCTAGACTTACCTAGAACTACGTAGGTTTATAACGAGACGAGCGAGAGCGTTCCTTGTACGCGTGAACGAAGGAAGTCACGGGTGAAGTGAATATTTCGTACACACCTACGATTTATTTTCTTGGTGCGGATGTGTAGGTAAGTAGACAGGAAAGGAATGCCATGCCAGTCCGTTCAGTTTGTTGAATGCACTCTGTGGCTGGCTGGCATGGCACTGAGCTCAGTGGTGGTGTGTAAAATGAAGTATGTGTGTATGGGGGTGGAGTACTTAGGTATGTATATAACTGGAGCGTGCGCGGAGCGACTGCGCGCGCGGCCGCGCCGCGCCGCCCCGGTAGTAGCAGTCACGCGTCACTCACTATTCTAATATCCATCGTCCGGGCGAAGTGCCATGCCAGGTTGAATAGTTCTTCCATCATTGCAGATCACCTAGCGAGCCATGGCTGGTGCGAAGGTAGGCGCAAAAGCAAGACTAAAGGACGACAAGGGAAAGTATCTAAACTCGAATGGAAGCGGAGATGAGCCTGATTCGTCACTGCTGAGGAAGCCGGTTCAGACCAGCATCACCGGCTTTGCCCAAGCGAGGAAGATCTTTGACACTGCAACAGAGGAGGTTAATATGGTTTTACTTTGGGCACTATTCAAATAGATAGGTAGTACTGTTCTGTGACAGTGCTGCGGTACATACCTACCAATTTATTTACCTCCCTAAATACCTATGTACCGTGTAGGGCCGGTACTTAAAAATAATAGCCCCACTGCATCTCTCCCCGTGCATGTCGTAAAAGGGGACTAAGGAATAAGGACGCGATGCTGTGCTAAAGGGCGACAGACTAGCCAAACTCTCACCTTGGCACGGTCCTTTCACTGAGTCATGCAAGCAGATGGATTTACTCGCTGCTTTATAGATCTTGTCCTAATACTTAACGTTAAATGTGGTGGTCGGTGTTGTGCTGTAATTTAACAGAGTCCTTGCAGCACAACGGCGATTACTCCGCTTACTCCGATAGTCGGGGTTCTGCGTGTGGTATGTATGTATATGTATGTAATTAACCTATATTCGATGTTAGGTACTTTCATAGGCTCTCATAAATGATGGGGTGGTTCAAAGGATTTTGTCATGTAAACTTCACCTGGAAGGATGAGGAGATCACTCCTGTGAAGGAAAATATTATGAAAAAAACACCTACCTACTTGCGGATTTTCTAAACACTTGCATCCCGGATTGAGGGAGAGATTTCCTTCATCAAATAAGTCCACCTTCTGCACTGCAGACCATTTTGATTTCATAATGGAAGTGGAGGATGGACAAAACAGATAGAGTTTTTTTATATTGTACTGTACCTACCTTGGGCTGTACTGTGTGGAGTCGGTACTTAGTAAGAATAGTCCCACTGCATCTCTCCCCGTGCATGTCGTAAAAGGCGACTAAGGGATAAGCGGCCTGCAGACACCCCGGTCGACTTGTGGCTTTCATGGAAGACATAGGCCGACTGGGGTAGCTGGAGACTGCGGGGTTTTGCACGAAGGTCCCTAACCAAGCGGGATTAGTTTGCAGGCCTAGAGCCAACCCCAAACCAAAACAACAACAACAACAACACAGTGGCGGCTTTGACCAATAAATTTTAGTGAGGCGACTAAAAATCCACCTACATAGCTTAGACCTGAAGTTTGAGTACCAACACGATGGATCTAGCACCAGTGGTTCTCGAGTTATGACCAAAACAAAAGTTCATGTGACAGATGGATAGATCTCACCGAGACCTGAAGTTTGAGTACCAACACGATGGGTCTAGCACCAGTGGTTCTCGAGTTATGACCAAAACAAACGTTCATGTGACAGATGGATAGATCTCACCGAGACCTGAAGTTTGAGTACCAACACGATGGGTCTAGCACCAGTGGTTCTCGAGTTATGACCAAAACAAACGTTCATGTGACAGATAGATAGATCTCACCGAGACCTGAAGTTTGAGTACCGACACGATGGGTCTAGCACCAGTGGTTCTCGAGTTATGACCAAAACAAAAGTTCACGTGACAGATGGATAGATCTCACCGAGACCTGAAGTTTGAGTACCAACACGTTCGCAGTTCGCGCGCGCCCAGTTGCAGCCGAACTTCGCCGAGCGCGCGCTCCCCTGCCCGCACTACACCCCGCAGCGGACTTCATTCGTTCTCGTACTCGTGTGCCCATAGGGTTATTAATTATAATAAAGGAGCGCAGCGTAGCTTTGATATTCCTATGATAGAATTTTGCACATAATTTGAAAAGGTGCCAGGAGATCAGCCGAGAGAGGCCGTGGGAGCTGTGTGCGCGGGAAGAAATATTATGTGACATGTTATGTTATTTACAGAGACTCTTACGTATCTACCGATTCTACCCTGGTACTTCAACATCAAATGGACCACAAAATCGTTACCTTTTTGGTAGGGTTGGCCGTGGTGGGGAGCTGTGCGCGGGAAAAAATATTGTATGACATGTTATGTTATTTACTGAGACTCTTATCCACCGATTGTACCCTGGTACTTCATGAGCTTCATGAGCGCTCGCCGCTCGTCTAGGCGAGCGCAGCGACGACGTAATCGTTCCTATGCAGCAGGATTTATTAGCGCCTCAATTGCTAGGTACATGCCACGAATTCAAAGCGATATGAGCCGGATGTATCCGGCGTCTCACCAACTGTGCACAATTTCATGCAATGTTTTTTCCCGCGCGTGCGGCTCCTTGTCATAGCTGTGTCCCTGGTACTTTTTCAAATTATGCGCTGTGCTGTATGACATGTTATGTTATTTACTGAGACTCTTATCTACCGATTATACCCTGGTACTTCAAGGGAACACAGAGCGCTCGCCGCCCGTCTAGGCGAGCGCAGCGACGACGCGACGTAATCGTTCATGCAGCATGATGCAGCAGGATTTATCAGCGCCTCAATTGCTAGGTAAATGCAACGAATTCAAGGTCAAACTTTGATCTCTACGAGGTGAAGCGATATGAGCCGGGTGTGTCCGGCGTCTCACCAACTGTGCACAATGTCATGCAGTGTTTTTTCCCGCGCGTGCGGCTCCTTGTCATGGCTGTGTCCCTGGTACTTTTTCAAATTATGCGCTGTGCTGTATGGTGCTGTCGGCATTTGCGCCAACACACGCGCGTGGACAAGTACATGTGTATTGTATGCACTAACACATCTTTGGCGCAGAGCTGAAGTATTTCGTTCGTCGCCTCTAAGGACCCCTCTCGCACCACCTCCCCGCGCCGCACCGCCGGCTCGCCTCCGCGCCGCCGCCGTGCGCCGTTCGCTTTTTTGGTCTATAATGTTCTCTGATCAGTTTGGATGGACTTTTTTTAAATTTTCTTTCATGGTATTTTGAAATTTTTTTTTTTTTTACCTTCAAGATAATTAAGTGAGGCGGTGCTTCACTTGCTTCACCTGGATAACCGCCACTGCAACAACAACAACCTACCTAGGGCTGCCATCACAAAAATCATTAAACCCCAGATTTTCACGTAAAAACCTTGGAATATTTTTAAATCCTCCATCCCGGACGTCGTGCCTTGCGTCTCGCTCTCAATTGCGAAACCTTCAGCTCCATCTCAGATAGATAGGTCTTCTAGAACTTGTGCCATGTGTTAGTGTTTAGGATTTTTGTTATTTTGTGTGCATAAAATCCACAGGCCGAGTCATGCGGCAGTTGGTCTTCGTGCCTTACTTGCTGCTTGATCGATTGAATCTTGTTCGAATACTTTGCGAAACGTGGTGGTCGGTGTTGTGCTGTAATTTACCAGAGTTCTTGCAGCACAACATCGATTACTCTGCTTACCCCGATTGTCGGGATTCAGCGTGTGTGATATGTATATGTATGTAAAAGCCAGACCAAAACCAAAAAAAGCAGCCCGGACGCCCCCAAACGTGTGAAAAACTATTACGACTCCAGGGAACGGCGGACGAATAGTGGTCCTGCACCTACCTAATAATTGTCTGTTTTTTTCAGTTGAAGGGTTTGCTCACAACGGAGTGTGATCTCCTGTACGAATGCAAGGTGTGCCGGAATATGTTTCGGAGTTTGGCTAATTTCATATCACACAAAAGAGTCTATTGTAAGGAGACATTTAATTCATCTGTGCACGGACACTTTATAAAGTCTACATCAACGGTGAGACATTACATTTGAATAATAATTACAAATCCTTATATTATAATTCTTGTGTACGTGTGTTTGTCACCTAACTCCGCCTAAACGGCTGGACCGATTTGTATGAAATTTTGAGTTCTGAGAAAATTTTCACCCTGGATGGTTTGAAAATACAATTGAACCCGGTAGATAGCGTCGTGATAAGTCCACGCGGACGAAGCCTCGGACACAGCTAGTATACCTATATATTTTTTATTTTACTTGAAAACCTCCTTATTTTAAAATTTTATTTATTTCATAACTTCCAGTACTATATGGTCCATAGCATGGCCACATAGCAGCGAAGGCTGTGTTCTCTCGTCCAGTATAACCAGCAAGTGGAAGGAAAGTGTCCATTATGGCACCTACCTTCTCGGAGGTGATATTGGGTCGGAGCATGTGCTCTGGCCCCTCTGACTGAGCCAGCCATACCGGATTACATAAAAAAAAATATATAACTTACCAGCGTCTCTCCCCGTGCTTGTCGTAAAAAACGTTCCTTCCGCTGGCGTACAGTAGTTAGGTAACTGTTTCGTGCCTACTTGCTGCTTGATAAATTTATCATGTTCTAATATTTTGCTAAACTGGTGGTTGGTGTTTTGCTGTAATTCACCACAGAGTTCCTGCAGCAAAACAGCGATTACTCTGCTTGCCCCGATTGTCGGGATACAGCATGTTGATATGTATGTATCTACCAGGAACATTTTAAGAGGCACCTATGGACGTCGGACGCAACGCGCGTCAGCGTAACACAATATAAGTATAAACATACTTGTTCCCAAGAAAGAACATTATTTTAATAGGTAAGGACGTCGGACCTTCCCCGCGCCAGCGTAACACGACGTTTGTATAAACGTACAAATGCCATTCGTTACCAACCAATAAGAGCGCGATACCACCCGATACCACCCAATCGGAGCGCGCGCCGTCCCCTCCGCCACCTGCGGAGCTCGGCGACGCTGTTTCTCATATATAAGCATTGGACAGTCTGACGTCCATACCTCTTATAACGTTCTTGGTATCTACATTGTGTCCGTCGAATTAGCTACACGGTACGCTGCGTTGCAGGCGCTGGAGATCTCGAAGATAAAACAATTAGAGGACGGCTACCAGGAATTCCTCAGAAGCGTAAATAAGCAGGTGCCTGTGACACCTTTGGAACGAGTCCCTCTCAGCAGAGACCTGACGGAGGTCTTAGAGAATGTTACAAAGAGTAAGGATGTCCCTATGGCCAACGGAGAGAATGGACCGGATTTGACTCCTGCAGATAATGCCCTGGAGGTGGCTCTGCAGGATATACCTTCAAGCAAGGCTGCGGTTTTCCAGAACCTCATCACCAATGACGATTCTGGCGATGATATGCGTACCCAGGTAAGCATTTGCCAAACATTGGTCTCAGTAGCTCAGCGGTGCGGTTGGTCGACTGTTGTTAAGCAACGCTGAGCGCGGTCAGTACTTGGATGGGTGACCGCTCGACAGTTGGATGCGTGGTTCGGATTCCACGTTAAACTGTAGGTCCCTTCCCTTCTTACCTTACTAGGTGGTAGGGTTTATCCCGGCCGGGTTGGTACCACCGCACTGAGCGAAACGTCGGTCGAAACAGTTATGTAAATAGTTCGTGTTTTCCGGCCAGTTCAGTGTAGCCGACATGAAATGAAGGGAAGCACTGACATTGCACCTAGTTCACCCGGTGTTATGGGCTGACATCGCGGATGTTGTAGGTGATGTAGCCAACCGTGTCAGTTTCCATAAAAAAAAAGAAAACACATTTTTAGAGTGATTTTCTATTTCAGCTCCCCATCTCGAGAACCTCTGTATGACAGCTGTCAAATTAGACGCAGTCACTGCTTTACATTTGTAAACATTCTCAGCCTCAGAAGCCTATCGGTGCAATAGATCGACGTGCGAACGTGAACATTAAGCGCACCCCGGTGCGGTCAGAACTTGCATGGGTGACAGTTCGACTGTTGAGGCTAACGGTGTTTCAGATTTCACGTAAAACTCTTAGGTCCCTTCCCTTCTTACCGTAGTAGGTGGTAGGGTTTTAACCGCCCAGATTGTAAACACCGCACTGAATGAAAGGCCGGTCAAAGCGACTATGTAAATAGTGTGTGCTTTCCGTTTTAGTATAACCGCCACGGCCAAAGGACATGGCACCTAGTTCGCCTAGGTGTTAGGGACCGTTCACATACCACGTGGACAAAAAGAGGGGGGGTAGGGGGTCTGCAAATGTCCACGCTTGTCCACAAGGGGGAGGGGAGGGGGTGCAGGGACCGTCCACGTGGACGTAAAAATTTAAAAACACATGATGCCGCGAGCTAGCCGGTCGCTCGCCTAAGTGTTGTTTGCTACAACCACTGGCACAAATAAAAAAAAGAAGTCTTTATATTACAAATGCTTATTTATTTTACAAATATTCTAGATCTCAGAACCGCCGCAGCTGCGGTTCGTAAACGTACTTTACGACTTTGAAATGTGAATAATATAAAAAAAAACTTCATCTGTTTAAATTTTTTGTAAAGAGCTATGTTTCGGCCTTTTATTAAGAAAAGTTTTGTTTTGTTCCTCTTAATTTTATTGCAATTTTAAATTAAATGTCAAAATTGCAAGTACTAAGTACATTTTCATCCATTCAGCTCCCTGCATCTTCTTGAAGTTCATTTTTCTTCGAAAATGTCGCATTTTGCGTCGCAAGCACAGGGGGAAAAAAACGGCATGGTCAAAAAGTACCCAAAAAGTGTCCACGTGGTATGTGAATGGTCCCTTATGGGCTGACATCACACCTAGGTGTACTATGTGATGTGACCAACTTTTTCAGATTCCCAAAAAAATATTGCATAGCCCTTACTTGCTGTCACTTGTATGTTGTTTCGGCGAAGACGCTATATTATCAACCTCATTTTCACACAGATAACTGAATTGGACCAAATTGCCGCTAAGGACAAAGCGGTGCTAAAGGAAGATGGAAAGTTCGAGGTGTGCGCCGATGTTCCGGAGAGGAATGACTCGGAGCAAGTCATTCAGATCAGCGACGATGACGACGTCAACCAGCTCAACTGCAAGATATGTAAGTAATTATACGCTTGTTTCAAAGATTTCTCAACACGTTCCTCTTGCAGTTTCTCACAGATCCGATGCCTCTGCCTCTTTTCTTGATCTCCTGGTTGATAGTCAGTGCATCTAGATACTTGTGGATTTCCTCGAATGCACCGCAAAACTACCACAAACTGTAGGCAATATTTTGCACTTTTTTAGCTAAGTATATCAGAGACCACTGAATTTAAAATTATAAAAAAAATATTTTTAGAATCCTTACAGTTAGCTGTTTCAAATGATACCCCACACGATATGTTAGTTTAGACTTTTTTTTTATTGGTATCAAATTGACCCCATATTAATGTTAAATACATTTTTATCTAGTTTGTGAATGTGAATACAAAACTGTTATTTCTTCCCATGACACAGGAAGTTGAAGTAACGTCATTGCTACTTTCAGGTGACCTTCAGTTCTCGACTCGGAAAACTCTGAGGTTTCACATGAAGTACAAGCACGTGGCCGATCGTCTCGTCTATCCGTGTACCGACTGCTGCGACGTATTCGCTACATCATGGAGCGTCCTCAGACACCTTTACAGAGTTCACAGGTTTGTACGAACTTATTTGCAAAGGTGGGCTTTCAATAGGCTTTCAGGAATGCGACACTTTCTTGTGCAAATTAAACTTTTCTTCAAAAGTCGCATTAAAACTTATTAACTACCTAGCCTAGCATGCATTGACCGTAACAACCGTCCTCCCACTAAGGCAGGGATGGGCAAACTACGGCCCGCGGGCCATCTCCGGCCTGCGAATCCGGCCCGGTTGCAATCCGGCCCGCGACCATCGATTCAGAAGTGGTTAAATCACGGAAACATTCGGTTAAAATGAAATAGTGTAGGTACTTGGTTACATTAATTAATAAATCTTTGTTCCTGTTTTATTGATTACCTGCAATAAATATATATTTCCCTATTTCATGATGCACCAAGTACACTGTACCTGATTCGAATATAATATACACGGTGTTGCAACCCCAACCGTAAAAGCCGAAAGGGGGTGATTCTTTACGTGAAATAGAGCAACTTTTCTTCTACGACTTTTTTATTTGAGATTTTTATTTCAATAAAAAATTATATTATAGCCAAAAATTAAAAAACCTGGCCCCCCATAGATTATGTTTGTAAATATTGGCCCGCGTAGAAAAAAGTTTGCCCATCCCTGCACTAAGGAATGGGAAATGTCTACAAATTCAGATTCCGTATGATGCTGCCAAGACAAGCTGTCTCAGCACGTAGGTATCATTATAAGTTGTATTATGTTTTAGTTTTTATGGCATGTCTTTTTTTCTTCAGGAGAACCCTAACACAAATTAGAAGAATGCGCGAGTTAGTTCAGAGTAGAGCCTTCAGAATGAATAATATGCCTTCTTCTTATGTCAAGAAGAAGAACAATAAGAAAATGCTGATGGAACAGAAGCTGACTGAGGAAGAGAGAATGGATCAGGAGAATCAGGTAAGTAATCCATTCTTCCATTTTGAACAAGCTTCAATATTGTCTCTCATCATTTCTTTCATCATCATATTAATGTCCATCAGTGGACCGAAACGGGATGATTATGATGATGATGATCATGAAACATAGAAATGGAGACTTAAGAAATGTATCATTGCATTGGTTTACAATAGGAAGATACAATAGTTATAGAATAAAAAATGTATTGTGACTCGTGAAGGCATACCAAATTGCTGTGCCACAAGGTAGTGTTTTAGGTCCGAGATTGGCGTGAAAATAATCTCCATGAAAATATATGATTACTTAGTATTATTTATTAGGGCCTCTACAAAACGAGTAAATAAAATAAAATTAATTTGCACTTCTATCCATGGCCTTTTCATACAAAATTTTCACTATAAATTTAGAAAAACGAAGAACTAACTACTATGGCCTAATTGGGAAAGGCTTTATTCTGTCTTTACTATATTGTTTTGGTCAACTATTGATGGAAAACCCCTTGGCGTACCCACCAGGCATGGATGGACAATATGGAGACAGACAGTGAGCTGCCGCGGTGCGGAGGCTGCGGGCGCAGCTTCGAGCGTCGCGCGGCGCTTGCGGCGCACACCTACACTTGCCAGTCGCGCACGCGCGCACTCGCGCGCAAGCCCGCACACGCAGACAGGAGGGCAGAGCTGCCCGCCAAGAAGGACAAACCGGTGTTGAAGACGCAGCAGACAACGCAGAATAGTAGTAAGCCGTTGCCATCACTACCATCGTTGTCTGATCATCACCGATGATGATGGTGTCTGTATGTTTGATAATTTTAAATGCGCTATGTACACTTATTAAGGCGCTAAAAAGACTCAAAAGGTCAACTTTAAACAAAATTATTGAACTATTGGTAAAGATAAAAAATCTGTAAAAATATGTGTTATGTATTGATCTTTAACAAACATACCGAATAAAAATATATTTTAGGTACTACTTTGGAAAGGTGTTAAATAAATATCCAAAAAATAACGAAAAGTACGAAAATTGAACTTTCAAGTTAAATTATCTTGAGAAACATCAATTGGTTCAATGCAAGACCCTCATAGAAATATAGATAATATCCCTACAATCATAGTGAAAAAAATATTGTTTTCCATCTTTCCAACACGTGAAATTTAATATATAGTGTGATTTTCGTGCAAACGTTCTTCGTCGACGCGACGTATCAGCCACCGCACGAGTAGAATGAATCTCGCACCTATTTACATCTGCATACGGTTCGTGTTTCAATCATCAGTGCTCGGGTAGCACGGTTTGAGTCTTATTTCCGCCTTAACATGAAATTTTCCATAGCCCATGTGCTCACTTAGCAAAATGTCATTACTATTATAAAATTCACATAGGTAGCTGATACTGTGTCTATTTATTTTAAATGCTGCATTTTAAAGAGCTACCAATTGGTATAGGAATAACTATGGAATAACTATAGTACGCTGGTGTTTTAAACTGCAAATAAACAATTCAATTTCCTTTATGATTGTAGGTGCTGAATTGTTGACAATCAAACAAGTGAAGCCGTCAATCATGGAGAAGGAGGTGAAAGAGGAAGCGGCAGGGGAGACGGATGACATGGAGATAGAACTGGAAGACGAGGCGACAGACGCAGAAGAAAACGGAAAGGATGATTCCGACTCCGAGGGGGAATCCAAATCTGTTATGCTGGACTTCCCCGCAGAAATCGAAAAAGAGAACATGGATGCACTGAAGAAGGTAAGCCACCTAATTTAATCGAAAAAGAGAACATGGATGCACTGAAGAAGGTAAGCCACCTAATTTTTAATAATATTTTTTTTAATAATAATTGACTGTTGGTTTTATTTGGCTTTATTTAAGTTTTTTGTTTTATTATAAGACTTGAGCTTACTTTTTTATTTTGTTATTATATTTATTTAAATCTTACCTTTGTGTAAGTCTAGCAAAAACTGCATAACATATGCTTGATCTTTTGCTATAATTTTTATTTTTATTTTGTTTATATGTTTAACCTGTGTCTGGGTGTCTTCAAACGTCGTATCAACAGGCTAGACAGCCTAGCAACCGTCCGCAAATCTGCTGGCATGGCGTCTCACTGAGAGTGGTTTCGTGAGGAGAGGGGTTTTTGGCTCTGTCGACTGTCGACCATTGGTCCCTCGACAAAGCCACCCATGTTGGTTTACGTAAAAAAAAATTATTTATAAATGCAATATTTTAATTATACATCGTGTTGCAGTTGCCCATTAATATTTTTAACTGACATTAGGGGGTTATTCTATATGTGAAACGAAACAACTTCTGTAGCGAAAAAAAAATTTTTTGAAACAAAAATAAAATATTTTTTCCATTTCAAATTTTAAGAGGGGGGATTTAAGGAGGGGGGATGGAAGCTGTTCAGGGGGATGGAAGCTGTTCACGTCCGTAGGAAATACCTTTCACAGCCCTACACGTGTCCCCTGGGTGGTGCGAAACGAACGGCAACGCCGAATATCAGGCGGCGGTGAATTAACCTGATTCCCTTACTACTTGTAGTGAGGCGGGCTATGGACGCCATGTGGAACTAAATAACCACTAAATAAACCCCGGGCGGCCTAGGCTCGTCACCCACGGAGAGTAAAAAGCTAGGCTAGGAGAAGGCAACTCCGAAATAAAACCGTACAGCGGCATGGGGCCCCGCTGTAGCTACGACCCTACCGACATCATGACGAGAACAACAAAAGAGAAACTACCCCAGGAGGGTACCGGCCACGCCGGTGAATCCCTCCCTGAGATTAGCTCAGGCTGCCCCACGTATTCTGGGGGGGGCAATGTTGTGCTTCGCCAGGAAGTTAGCGACGAATGCGATCCGGCTAAGACCCGGCTCTACCAGGTTACCGGGCCTGGTGGAGAAAAATGTACTACCGATGACACAGAAAGAGAGATTGTTCATTCAAGTGCCAATGATACTGATCCGAAAAGAGGACCAAAACATAGTAAACTGGTCCAACAAACCTTCCACAAAGGCTTATTCCTGTTCCACGCCAGAAGCCACTCAATGGGGGATTTAACCATTCCGAGGACCATTGAACAAGAGCACGGGGACAAACATACAAACAAATCACCTCCAGTAGACTGGCAGAAGCAGCCAATGCTAAGACAAAAAAGAAAAAGGTGGCCAAATCCCAGCACTAGTAAAGAGCAAACCACAAAGGATGGTGGAAATAGATTCTCGCAGCTCAACTTGGACGACGACGGTAACGTGATCTCTCCTGAAAATGAATCCAAGAAACAAAAAAGCGGCCCGAAGCCACCACCGCTATTCCTGTATGGCATTGAGGATCTAACACAACTGTCAGGCCTCATAAACACAATCCTGCGTCCGACTGAATACAACTACAAAGTGGTTACTAAGCAGCAACTCCGAATAAACTGCACTACCACAGAATCTTATCACAAGCTGATGGACTTAGTGAGGAAGAAAGGATTAATAGGACACACTTTCACGCCCAAAGACAACCGGCCGTTCAGAATTGTAATAAAAAATCTCCACCATTCAACACCTCTGGAAGAGATTAAAGATGCAATTGAGAAGACTGGTAACAGGATTAGAGGGGAAATTATAAATGCTCGATATGGACCTGAAAAAATCAGACTGTCTACATTTTTTGTAAACCTCGAGCCGAGCTCTCAAAACCGGGAAGCTAAAAACATAGAGTACATATACCATCAGAAAGTCACCATTGAGGACCCAAAAAAGAAAACAGGCATTGTACAGTGCACTCGGTGCCAACAATACGGGCACACCAAAAACAACTGCATGCGACCGTTCAGGTGTGTAAAATGCGCCCTAGATCACAAAACAACAGAATGCACTAAACAAGATCGAAACTCACCAGCAAAATGTGCTCTGTGCCTCGGTGAGCACCCAGCTAACTATAAGGGTTGCAAAGTCTACCAAGAGATCCAAAAAAGGAAATCAAACAAACCAATGCTGAACAAAGAAATGTGGAAAAACCACTCAGCAAAAGGAACTGTGCCAGGAAATAAATCTCACACAGAAGAGACCTCCGCTCCAAGGAGTACAACGGCCAAAGAGGATCAAGAAAGGAGAGGCTCAAATCGCAGAACGTATGCACAGGCAGCTTCACAAGAAACCACATCAAAAGACTTCTCAAATGTGGTAGAAAAATTACTTACGAAGCAAGCTGAGAAAATAGATATGCTGCTCCAACAACTCGGCTCCCTAATGGGGCTGTTGACGACTCTGGTGAATAAACTAGTAAAATAAAGTGCATTCGATTCGCATAGCAGAATGGAACATCAATGGTCTCTTGCCAAATAAGGACCAAGTTGAACTATTTATTCACCATAATAAAGTAGACATACTTTTAATTTCTGAAGCGCACCTAACAACCAGATCCCAGTTTCGTATAAAGGGCTTCTGTACATACGCTACACACCACCCAGATGGTACTGGCCATGCTGGCTCTGCGGTAATAATAAGAGATTCCATCAAGCATCACGCTCTGCCAGAATACAAAACGAACCACCTTCAGGCAACATCTATTGCTGTAGAAGACTGGCAGGGCAGCCTAACTGTTTCTGCCATATATTGTCCGCCAAGACCCACCATCAGTGATAATCAGTTCCAAGTCTATTTTGAAACACTGGGTAACAGATTTATATCTGGTGGGGATTGGAACGCCAAAAACGTACACTGGGGGTCTCGACTAACATTAACCCGAGGAAGAGAACTTAAAAAGGCCATAAATAAAATGCACCTAAATGTCTTGACTGCAGCTCAACCTACGTACTGGCCGACAGATCCTAATAAAACCCCAGACCTGATAGACTTCTTCGTCATAAAGGGTATGTCCAGCCTGTACTCTTCTATAGAAAGCAACCTAGATGGCTCTTCTGATCATACCCCCATCATTGCCACAATAAGTACTGCAATCATAGAAGTAGAACCGAGGGAAAGTTTATCAAACAAACAAACTGACTGGGAATCGTTCAGAGATCACATTAACGATAACATAAATCTAAACATTTGTTTAAAAACGCCAACTGATGTGGAGCTAGCAGCTAGATCATTTACAAATCTAATTCAAGTGGCTGCATGGAAGTCCACTCCTACCGATAACACATCTAGGAAGTACGGCCGCAACTACCCGGCAGAGGTCAATAAGTTGTTGAGGGAAAAGAGAAGACTGAGGCGCATCTGGCAGGCAACCCAGAACCCACATGACAAATTCAACCTCAACAAAGCTGCAAAAACACTAAGAGAACTCCTGAAACAAATACAGGATGATACTACTCAGCATTACATTGAATCTCTGTCGCCTTGCCAGAGAACGGACTACTCCTTGTGGAAAGCGACAAAATATCTGAAAAGACCGCAAACTGGGTCGGCCGCCATCCGACTACCTGACAACAGTGAATGGGCAAGGAGCGAAAAAGATAAAGCAGAGGCATTTGCGGTGTTCCTCAGTAAAGTGTTCACCCAGAATGATGAGGCGGAAAACGATAACTTGGAAAAGGAAATAGACGCCTACCTAGAGAGTGACCTACAAATGAGTCTACCAATAAAGCCCATCAAGCCACAGGATGTAATAGCTGTCATAAGAGACTCGGATTCTCACAAAGCCCCTGGATACGACCTCATAACTCCAAGGTTACTCAAAGAAATACCCAGAAAAGGCATCATTCTCATCACAGTACTTTTCAACAGCATTCTGAGAACTGGTTATTTCCCAGAGATCTGGAAGGTTTCTCAGATCATAATGATACACAAACCAGGAAAACCAATACACGAGGTCTCATCATACCGGCCAATCACCCTATTGCCAGTTCTGTCAAAGCTCTTTGAGAAACTACTCTTGAAACGTATGAAGCCTATAATGGAAGACGAAGGCATAATACCCGAGCACCAATTCGGATTCCGGTCAGAACACAGCACTGTTGAACAAGTTCACAGAGTAGATGCAAAAATTAGACAAACACTGGAAACGAAACAATACTGCTCGGCTGTCTTCTTAGATGTACAACAGGCGTTCGACAAGGTATGGCATAAAGGCCTGCTATACAAATTAAAAAAAACACTACCACACACCTATTACGCGGTCTTGAAGTCATACCTGGCCGGAAGAATCTTCCAAGTCAAAGTGGGGGAAGTCACATCACGGTTCTACGAAATAAATGCTGGGGTCCCTCAAGGATCGGTGCTTGGGCCAGTTCTTTACACCCTGTTCACGGCTGACCTGCCCGAAAGCGAAAATGTCTTGACAGCTACCTACGCAGATGACACGGCAGCACTTGCAACTCACAAGGAGCCCGCTAAGGCCTCCGAACTACTCCAGTCCCACTTGAATAAAGTAGATCTGTGGCTCAAACGCTGGAGAGTGAAGGTCAGCGCAGCGAAGTCCAACCACATTACATTCAGCCTCAGAAATGGGGACTGCCCTAGTGTCACTCTCAACAACGAGGTGCTGCCACACCAGACTTCGGTGCGTTACCTTGGCATGTATCTGGACCGGAAACAGCTCTACAAGGAGCACATAAAAAAGAAGAGAAACGAGCTCGCCATAAGGTACAGCAATCTGAATTGGCTGATGGGCAGGCAATCCAGACTAAGCCTGAACAACAAGCTCCTCCTATACAAGGTTATAATCAAACCAGTATGGACCTACGGGATACAACTGTGGGGGACAGCCAGCAACAGTAACGTGGAAATCCTTCAGAGATTCCAAAACAAAATTCTAAGAGACATTGCACGAGCTCCCTGGTTTACAAAAAACTCCGAAGTCCACGATTACCTGGAAATGCCAACAGTCAAGGATGAAATCAGACAATTCAACAAAAAGTATAAAAAACGACTGGCGACGCATCCCAACAGACTGGCCTCCGATCTTTTGATCGAGAGAAGCTACACCAATAGGCTAAAGCGCTATCACATCCTTGCACTGGAGGATAGGACATAAATAAGCACGTAGAGGACCAGACATACGAGGAGGGTAATCAATGGATGACTCGACTCACACGACCAACCTCACACAGAAAATCTGCTTATGGTCACATTCCGATTGCAGATGGTGCAAGCACAAAAAAAAAAAAAAAAAAAAAAAAAAAAAAAAAAAAAAATTTAAATACCTACCTATTCTCAAAATGTATGGAGAAAAAATTTTTTTTTCTTCAAATTAAAAAGTCATAGAACAAAAGTTGTTCTATTTCACGTACAGAATCACCCTTCGGGTTTTACGGTTGGGATTGCAACACCGTGTATAGTATAATATATATATATATATATATATATTTTTTTTTATCGATAGCGCGACATTTGGCATCGTTACACCTACAAGTAGTACATATATATTTTTTCAGAAAATGGCAGACTATGTGGATGGAGAGGGAACTTGTAAGGTGTGCAAGCGCAAGTATCTAAGCCCCTCGCACCTCTGTCGCCACATGGCGTCGCATCTCTGCTGGCGCCGTTACGGCTGCAAGCTCTGCAGTTACGTCAACTACGACAAGAATCGGCTCGTCATTCACGCGCAGGGCGTTCACAAGCTGAAGGGCAGCGACGAGTTCTACGTATCCATTATCAAGGCGCTGTCCGCCGAGGAGGCTCTAGCGTTGTCTTCCTCGCCGAAACTGGCGCACGAGGAGTGGAAGGACTCGCGGCCGGAGGAGAGCTCGGACTCGACCGCCGCGAGCAGCAGTTCCGACAGCGAGCGTGAGTCGACGAGCTCGCGCACAGAACCAGTCAAGCTGAACAGACGGAAGCAAAGTTTCAATGCGGTGAAGGTGGTTAAGAGTAATAAGGTCGCAGGAAGTAAAGGTAATTTGATGTTGATTATTTTAGGACGCAAAGCCCTACACACAAAAAGATATAATTATCTACTCAACGTTGTTACGGATTTTGCCTTGCCAATTTTTCAGTTTTCTTTGTCTCTTATTGCCTTTTATTAGGTAAACATATAATCTTTTTTTTATGGGAACTGGCACAGTTTTCTACATCACCTACAACCTTAGTGATGTCAGCCTATAACACCTTGATGAACTAGGTGCCATGTCAGTGCTTCTCTTTGATCGTGCCCGCTACATTGAACTGAACGGAAAACACGGACTATTTAAGGGCCTTCCCTACAGTTTTACGTGGAATCCGAATCTAAGTTCTGATCATGATCAGTAGTGCTTATGATCACAAACGGCAGTCGACCGATTGCACCACTGAGCTACCGAGGCTGACAAATAATTTTAATTTATAGTAAAATAAAAATAAATTAATAATTACTTTTCAACAAGACTATTGGAATCGTTTTTTGAGTTGTTGATTGCGACATAACATAAGATGTAATATTATAATAATCCATACCTGCATTAACAATTTTTTTTTGTTCAACAGAAGAGGAAAAAGCTGAAAAGGCAGGAGTGAAGAGACCACCGCAGATGCCCCTAGATAAAGTAATGCAAGTCATACTCGGAGACAGCGACGCGACAGACAAGTCACGTCCGAAGGCCCGGACGGATAAGGAAGGGACGGACGAGGCTACGCCTCCCGGTACTGGCTCTCGTCGCCCAGTTCGCAAGCGCATGCGACCGAAGAAGGACGAAGACTTTGAATACGACTTCTCCAACGTCATGAGGTGGGAGGCGAGTTCATACAAGGACAGCGACAAGAACGCTCGCACTATAACAAGCAAACGCAAATCCCACGTGGACACCTCACCCAATGACAGCTCACCTGAAAAGCCTGAGAAGCAAGATAAAGCTGAAAAAGAGAAAGCGAAAGACGACAAGAGTCAGAAGCAGGAGAAACCTGCGGAAAAGAAGCCATACAGCGGAGCTTTAGCCACCATGTCCAACGCATCCATATCGCAGTCCAGAGCTCATCCGAAGCCTGCTTTACTTTCCAACCCCTGTCGACTAACATTTGTTATGAAACGCATGCCGTTCGATGTCCGGCGAGCAAATTTTGGACCCGGGTCTAGATTAGCTGTAGCACAAGAAGCTCAAAAACAAACTGCTGAAGCTACGTTCAGCGGTTTTAAAACACCACAAACGACAGACAAGGATATTACGGAAGAAGCAGACATTGAAAAACAAATTGATGAGGCGAACGCTATGAACAAAGTCGCCAAGACCTCAAATGTGGCACTGATACAACTGAAAAGCAAACAGCCAATAAAGAAACAGAAGTTGATTGTTATGAAACGGGTTAATTCGGGTGGTGAACCCTCACAATCCGGCTGTAAGATACAATTTCCAAGCATCATGTCCATTGGTATGGACAAAATAGAATTGAAAACCCCCATTGTTCCAATCAAGCTTCCTCCTGTCCCTTCTATTGTTGAAAAGGAAAAAGAAGGAGCAGAAGTAGACGTTATAAGTGAAATTGATAACACAGAAAAGGTAATCGATGATTCTAAAAACAGAACTGAGCCAAAGGAGATTTAGTCAGTTGACTCGGATAGAATTAAACTGAAGACAAAACAAGTTTAAATAGTGATATTTGAACAAATATGTGGATATTTTCATAAGCTTGTTCGACAAAATTACGTATTAGAACAAATTATCAAGCATACTTATGTATTATTTCCATATATGGCTGTTTATTTTTTATAAACAGCCGGCACGGGTAGCTGTGCCCAAAAGTCTGGCGGAAGATCAGACACAGGCAATAACACTTCTACTTGCGAAGCCATGCTTAATCACTCAGTTAGCGTGTAAGCATCCGCTAAGGGACATAGCCTCTAAAATCTTCGTCCAGACCTCCCGGCCTTCGGCGGTAGGTACTGAACCACTGCTTTCCGCCGGGAAGACGAAGTACAAAGACTGGGCTAAGCTTGGATCATAGATTGAATGTTGGTTGAATATTATGTGATATTAGTTTTTCTTTACTTTTGCTTCTCTGAGTTAGGTCTGCATTTAACATGCTATTAGGTAGAAGATTATGTAAGTGTGAAGAGGCCGTAGCCCTGTTCTTATACACTTTTATTTGCTTTTAGAGCATAGTTTTAGTTTCTCGGAAATGTTTTTGAAATATTTTAGTGAATGCTTGTCGCCACGAGCCACCTAGCTCCACCTAGTAGGTGGACTAAGGGAGCATCCATGTGAGGCCTACCGTAGCATTTGCCTGGACCCCAACTGGTGGAATACCTATAGTTTTTTTAATTGTTCTGCTGTCGTGTAATCACTATGTTGACAGTTTTCTTGTTCATATAGTAATAAATTCGCTCAAATAATTTGCTCCCAAAGCGACTTATGCCCGGCCATGAATCATGGAATCATCATGGCCCATGGCCCTCCGCGTTGGGCCAATGTTGAAGCTAGGGATAGCACCAAATTTGGAAAAAAATAAATTAAATTTCCATTAGTTACCTATATTATGTTAAAATTTTTATTTTTTTCTAAATAAAGTCGTACCAAAGCAGAATGTGTGGTTTGTATTTTGTTTTAAAGTCACACGCCACAAACTATGAATATGCTATAATATTATCTCCTACAAATACAAATTCTACAAATACATGTATACTTTACAATGCACTGACCTTTGGTTTGGGTACAAATTGTTAGTTGAACATTGAACCCAAAAATAGTGTGGATAAGTATTTTTTTTCGATTTCACACACTCGCGAATGGATAAAAACCTCCAATATGACGTATTCACACCAGAAATGTTATATTTTTTCGAATTTATACACAAAAACAAACTATTGACTAAAACAACAAGAAATAATGTAATAACTATGAGGTGGCAGCGCACCGAGTTGATGTAAAAAATGATGTCCGTCACCATGTTTCGAATTCAACTGAGAAATTCGTTAGTTTTTTGCTCTAGGGTGGCGCCAAAGTGAATCAGATCAAGTAGGGCATATCTTCACCATTATTTAGAAGTATTTTAATGCCGAAAGTCGGCCGCGCCACCGGGACGATTTCGTCCCAGCGACACCTGAGCGGTTAAGATGCGATGTTATTGTATCTTCATGTACCTATCACACACACAGCTAATTTACGATATTAGCGACCGGGTAATCATAGGTACCGCAGGATTGATGCAAACCTGAAATGCAATGCAAAGTGAAAATAAAACTATTTGCTCGAAATTCACATGTTCGTCATGCGCCTTGAGATTTCATCCCGCTTCACTAAAAATGAATTTGCATCGATCGCGCTCTCTATGACTCCTGGGTCCCCTGTCCGCGCTGAATGAGGATATTTATATTTATTTATACCCACACATATATTTATTTATTTATTTTATTTTCATATTTCTTGGTATCTTCAATATCTTAAGACCTACTATAAGATCAAATATATATTATCTTCCTTGTGTGTGATGGTTCAAAGGATTGTATGGTGAACAATATTGTGAAATATGCACCAAGATAAGATATATTTTATATTATCTTCATCGTCTGATGCGGTTTAGGGTTTCATTTTGCTGCTGGTTCAATAAGCAGTCCTCAGTCAGTCAGTATAATTAGTTTGTTCATATTACTGTCTATTTCCACTTTGCCGATACCTCCCTCCTCCAGACTCGCCCGCCGCGCACCCCGCCTGCGCTGTTGAGTGCCGATCAGCCGATAGCAGCGCTGCAAAGTGCACATGCATGACGCGCTCGAATTTTTTTCGCCGTCAGTTCTTTGTATTGCTTATCATATCAGTCAGTTCGGTTTATTGTGTATGATAGTCATACCTATGTTAAATGAAAAAAAAAAACAAATCTTTACCTTAGCACCTACCTAGCTTACTGAATAAAATAGTAAACTTCTTCGCAAAGATAAGAAATGTAGAGCCGATTTATTGTCTTAAAACAATATTACTTCGTAACAGATAAATCACTCCATAGAAAAAGTTCCATACTTTCGGCTTTATTAGCCTACTGCTTCACGTCGCCAATCGCTGCGTGCGAAAATGTACCTCAACGATCGAGTGTAAAGTGCATTATTGCGCGCAGTTGCGTGGGCGAGCGTGTAGGTATGTTTCGCGGGGCTGACGAATCTCTACTGAATTAGACCTCCGGACGGTAGGTAGTTAGCGCGCGCAAGTACATAGAGTGCGTGAGGCCTGCCTAAGCTAAGACCAGAAACCTCGGAGGATTCAAAGAAATTAATATGTAGGCATGTATCTGCATGTATGTAGCAGTTTATCTGTTCTTCTTATCTGCTGTTAAGTGAAGAGGAATTGTCAGCCTCGGTAGCTCAGTGGTGCGGTCGGTGGACTGTTATTAACCACACCTGGGCGCGGTCAGTACTTGGATGGGTGACCGCTCGTCGAGCGGCGCTCGACCATTGGAGGCTGACCGTGGTTCGGATTCCACGTAAAACTGTAGGTCCCTTCCCTTCTTACCCTACTAGGTGGTAGGGTTTATCCCGGGTTGTTACCACCGCAATGAATGAAAGTCTATGTAAATAGTTCGTGTTTTCCGTGCAGTTCAGTTTAGCCGATATGAAATTAAGGGAAGCACTGACATGGCACCTAGTTCACCCGGTGTTATGGGCTGACATCACAGATGTTTTAAGTGATGTAGATGCGTGTCAGTTTCCATAAAAAAAAAGGAATTTTTCACATTCGCTCAACTCTGCTGTGCTGTGGCAGACCATGGCACGGTAGCGAGCGGAGCAGCAAGATAAAATTTGTGGATGTAGCGTGGATTCGCTAGACGCTCCCCGCACGTGCGTGGCCTTCTGGATCATTCTGGTATGTTTGTTTACCCCGCTCCCCGCTAACCGCCGCCGCCCGATAGATTCGCTTGCACCATCTGTCCGTCAACTGTCGCTATTGAATGTTAAGCAACGCTGGGTGCGGTCAGTACTTGGATGGGTTACCGCTGACCGTTGGAGGCTGGCCGAGGTTCGGATTCCTCGTAAAACTGTAGGTCCCTTCCCTCCTAATCTTACTTGGTGGTAGGGTCTAACCCGCCCGGGTACCACCGCACTGAATGAAACGTCGGTCAAAACGGCTATGTAAATAGTTTGTGTTTTCCGACCAGTTCAGTGTAGCCGGCACGATCAAAGGGGGAAGCACTGACATGGCACCTAGTTCACCCGGTGTTATGGGCTGACATCACGGACGTTGTAGGTGATGTAGCCAACCGTGTCAGGTACCATAAAAAAAAAAACCATGGCTGAGACGTAATTGGTTATTTTTCATAAACCTACCCACGCATATAAGTAAAAATTAAAATAATCTGGATTAGTAAATAATTTTTAAAATACCCTAAATATTTTATATTGGATGGATGAGAAGAGCGGAAGACCGCGTGTGGTGGCGTGCCTTGGCAGAGGCCTATGTCCAGCAGTGGACCGATACAGGCAGATGATGATGAAATATTTTGTTGCGAATTTTTCGTATACTTCTTTTGCTCACCATACTGACTTCACGGCTGGCAAACTTGTAGTAGACAGTTAATAATAATCTTAAACGTCGGGTAGGCGATTGATCTGGGTGTTGGCTTCTCTTGCGAGAGATCTGAGGTTCGAATCCATTGAACCAATGAATTTTTTCTGATGAAAAAATCTACACCTACACCTGCTGCCTCACCGTTCAGAACCAGTGTAAAACTGTAGCTCCCTTCCCTTCCCCCTTACCCTTGGCGGTAGGCTCAAATTTTAGCCGACTGGGTTGATACCACCGTACTAAATGTAAGATGCTGGGAATAACGCTACGTGATATGGTGCGTAACGAGGCAATCCGCCGACGCACCAAAGTAGTCGATATTGGATACCGGGTGGCTAAGCTCAAGTGGCAATGGGCTGGGCACGTCAGCCGAAGAGACGACGACCGTTGGAGTAACCGTGTCCTACATTGGCGGCCGTGGACAGGAAAATGGAGTGTGGGAAGACCACCCGCCAGGTGGGACGACGACATCAAGTACGTCGGCGGAAAGCAGTGGTTCCGTACCGCTGAAGGCCGGGAGGACTGGAGGAAAATTGGAGAGGCGTATGTCCAGCAGTGGACGCGTACACGCTGACTGACTGACTGACTGAAATGTAAGATGGCTGCATAGTAGCCTTGGCTGTGTTCTCCTCTAGTCAGAATAGCCATCAATCCAACGGGAGGTCTCCGCTCCGGTATGGCACCTACTTCCTCGGAGGTAATATTTTCGGAGCATGTGCTTTGGCCCCTCTGATTCAGCCACCCATTACCAGATTACATAAAAAATCTTGGAGGAAACAAATACGTGCACGCTCGACTCTCGGATTGCTGATCTGTGCTAGATACACATTTATAATTATAATGTTCAAATATTACCTACTATTGTCAAGGGTGGAGTACGCAGATAGAAATAATGAATGTTTCATCTGAATCTGAGTCACTTAAAAAATCTTTGGTTTGCATAATTAATCCCACTTGACAGGAACCACCACAACATTGCCAGTCAGCATCATGGGGAAAGAATTTCTAGCAAGTTCATTAGGATACAGGGGTTTTTTTATGGATGTCTTCGTTTACTATTCCACTAAGATTCTAGTAATATTCTAACTACTGAACTATTTAAAACAGCATTGCATAAGATTCAAAACATTATCCGATTATGTAATGCATTCTTAGATACAAAATTTGTTTCTAGTTCTGTAGGGCTCATTCTCAGCACTGTGATATTGTGAATTTCATCCACAAAATGGAAATAGTGTGTTCTAAAATGATATGCACAGATTTTGTTAAACTATGTAGGTTTAATTACAATGTAATGAAACAAATGTGTGTTGACACTCCATTCTCTCTTAACTTCTCACAATAGATACTTATGCTAGCAGTATTGACAATCTAGGAGCTCTTGGCGAGCGTCTCGGCCTTTGCCACCACCTCCTCGATGGGGCCCACCATGTAGAACGCGATCTCCGGCAGGTGGTCGTATTCGCCCTGTAGGATCTGCGAGAAGCCCTTGATGGTCTCCTGGAGCGGCACCAGCTTGCCGGGGTGGCCCGTGAACACCTCGGCCACCTGGAAGGGCTGGGAGAGGAAGCGCTGGATCTTGCGCGCGCGCGATACCGTCAGCTTGTCCTCCTCAGACAACTCGTCCATACCCAGGATGGCGATGATGTCCTGAAGAGACTTGTAGTCCTGCAGGATCTTCTGGACTCCACGAGCGACATTGTAGTGCTCCATGCCGATGATGTTGGGGTCCATGATACGCGAGGTGGAGTCGAGGGGGTCCACCGCCGGGTAGATGCCGAGCTCGGCGATGGCGCGCGACAGCACCGTGGTAGCGTCCAAGTGAGCGAAGGTGGTCGCCGGCGCGGGATCAGTCAGATCGTCGGCGGGCACGTAGATGGCTTGCACGGAGGTGATGGAGCCCTTCTTGGTGGTGGTGATGCGCTCCTGCATGGTACCCATGTCGGTGGCGAGAGTGGGCTGGTAGCCGACGGCGGAGGGGATGCGACCCAGCAGAGCGGACACCTCAGAGCCGGCCTGGGTGAAGCGGAAAATGTTGTCGATGAAGAGCAGCACGTCCTGACCCTCCTGGTCGCGGAAGTACTCGGCGACGGTGAGGCCGGTGAGGGCGACGCGGGCGCGCGCACCGGGCGGCTCGTTCATCTGCCCGTACACGAGAGCCACCTTCGATGTCTTGTCCTTGAGGGAGATGACTCCGGACTCGATCATCTCGTTGTACAGATCGTTGCCCTCGCGCGTGCGCTCTCCCACTCCTGCGAACACCGAGTAACCACCGTGCGCCTTGGCGACATTGTTGATCAGCTCCATGATGAGTACAGTCTTACCGACGCCGGCGCCGCCGAACAGGCCGATCTTGCCTCCCTTGACGTAGGGGGCCAGTAGATCGACGACCTTGATCCCGGTGACGAGGATCTCCTGCTCCACGGACATGTCGACGAACTCGGGCGCCTCGGCGTGGATGGCAGCCGTCTTGTCGGTGCCGATGGGGCCGCGCTCGTCGATCGGCTCGCCGATCACGTTGATGATGCGGCCGAGCGTTTCGGCGCCGACCGGGATGCGGATGGGAGAGCCGCAGTCGAGCACGGGCTGGCCGCGCACGATGCCCTCTGTGCCGTCCATGGCGATGGTGCGCACGGTGTTCTCTCCCAAGTGCTGTGCGACCTCCAGCACGAGCCGAGGCGTGCGGTTCTGCACTTCCAGCGCATTGAGGATAGGCGGCAGAGCCTCGTCGAACTGAACGTCCACGACGGCACCGATGACGGCCACCACCTTACCTTGCACCTTGCCCGCCGCAGCCTTCGCGGCGTAGTCGCGGCGGCTCCCGCCGGCCAGCGCAGCCGCGAGCTTGCTGCACTCCTTCGCGGCCTTCTCAGCGGCCAGCAGGCCAGAGCCTACTCTACTCGCAGCGCCCAACATTGTTCAATCAGCTGCGGCGAGGGTTAGGTGCTGGCGAAACGTTCGTTCGCCTAAGAAAATTATGTAACTTGAGTGAACTACGCGCATGTGCGGTCGATGCGGGCACCGGAAACCGGCACGTGCATAGATTTGATTTGACAACCAGCACCACAGACATTTCCGCTAAACTCTATCATGAAGTTGAAAGTGAGCCATGCTCGGACGACGGAGATGATTAGTACGCAAAAAAAAAACAACAACAATATACCTATAGATTATATCGGTGGCGTAGTTGGTTATCGCGTTGGCGGCTCAAACCAAAGACCCAGGTTCTAATCCTGGCCGGGATGTATTTTTTCCAATGATTTTCGCTTTGCATTTTTCTAATTTATATAGATTATATTATAATATATGGGCACGCTGCCAGCATTCATTTATTTATCACCCTACATCGTGCTTATCACATTCGCGTTTATCTCACAATTAGTGTTTGTCTCACCACTCCCTTCGTCCTTTTATTTTACTCGTGCATGCTCCAAAACGAGCGAGACGAATGATGAGGGCCGCGCCGCCACCGACCGGGCCGCCCACACGCAACGAGAGAGTTTATACTAGATCTACTAATCTCGGGGTTTGACACCTGAAAGCTCTGGTGGCTCCTTCGGATCCTGCGGCTCCTTTCGGAAACACGGCTCAAAACGACATGCACCACGAGTGGATCGGATCAATTCTGATTACTCTCACTGACAGTTGTCCTCCTATTTTAATTTTCGGAAATATACAAACTGTTTTGGTGGTTTAAAAAAAAAAACCAGAGTTAATATAAAGAAGATGCGTCGCGTCTTCTTTATATTAACCCTAACCTAATGTTGAGGCGGTGCATGTCGTTTTTGTTACAAGTTTGTATTTCCGAAAATAATTCTTAGGTGGTTATAAAAAAACTAAAACACCCTAAAACAATTAACCACCGTAACATTGCTTAATAAGAAAAAAAAGCAAAAAAAAACCCAAAAAGATTTGGTGGGATTTGAACCCATGGTCATAAAACTACTAGTCCTACACCCTCACCCCTGAGCTACGAACTCACACGAACAAACGAATATCGAATTCCCTTGATTCGGTTTCGGCTCTATGGCGTCACAGCTGTGACGCCATAGAGCGGCTCGCGATCAATTCTGATTACTCTCGGTAATCAGAATTGATCGCGAGCCACTCGTTACGCACCGCCTCAACATTAGGTTAGGGTTAATATAGAAAAGACGCATCTTCTCTATATTAACCCTGGTTATTTTTTTTTACCACGAAACATCACTCATACGGACCACACAACATCACTCATACCACACATTCCTATGAGCCGAAGTTTTCCGAAAGGAGCCGTAGTAGGAGCCAGCAGCACTTTCAGGTGGCGCGGCGGACCGCTAGTCTCGCTGCTGTTCGCATGTGAAATGCGGTGCGGCTACAGACAGACCTACCCTTCATCCAATAAAAAAAAATTTGCTATTTGATGTGACATTTATTCATTGACAGCTGACTGCTGACAGCTCGCAGATTTTTTTATTTTCACTTCACATTTCAAAGAGGATATATACCACTGCGTGGAATAATGGAATGGTAATTCTTTTCTTATTGGATGGCCTTAGCTTTCATCTCTAAATTTTATAACATACGTAACACGGAACACGGAGAAATAAGCTGGGGCACCCGATCAAAGACTGGCCACTCACATAAATGATGCAATCCTTGTAAATAATAAAATAGCATGGAATCGTAAAGAAAACCTTTGTAGCAAAAATGGCTGAGGCTTCAGTGGACGAAGATCTCCTGTCGCGGGTTGACGACAAAATAGCTTATGGTGAGAATCTGGTGGGGCTGTTGAAGGATTTGGAAACCGTCGATGGAGTACCCAAGCTGCAGCGCAAGATCCGGCAGGAGATCAGCTTTCTTAAGAAAGTAAGCTTTTTTCATCTTAGTCTATTTTTTTTTTTATGGAAACTGGCACGGTTGGCTACATCACCTACACATCCGTGATGTCAGCCCATAACACCGGATGAACTTGGTGCCACGTCAGTGCTTCCCTTCGGTCGTGCCGGCTAAACTGAACTGGACGGAAAACACAAACTATTTACATAGCCATTTCGACCGACCTTTCATTAAGTGCGGTGGTATCAACCCGGGCGGGTTAAACCCTACCACCTAGTAATATAAGAAGGGAGTCATATCCCTTAGTCGCCTTTTACGACATGCACGGGGAGAGATGCAGTGGGCCTATTCTTTTAAAGTACCGGCCCCACACGGTACAAACTACATCACTAGATCACTACATAATTTATAAATCATATATTTACGTGTCAGACCCAATTATATACAGTTACCGGCAGCAAATAATACGTGTCAAGCTTTAGAAAGAGACCATCCGGTTGTACAGCTCCGTCCCTGTCGCACAAACTCGCACGTCTCTGTGCGACTGCGACGACGCTCTACAACCGGATTGTCTCTTTCTAAAGCTCAACATTCATTATTTGCTGCCGGGAGGGAACTGTACCTACAATGTTGTATAACTCATAAATAATCTGAAAAAGAAACTAAATCCTTTGTCCATTGCAGTTAAAGAGTTCTCAGAAAGTGAAAGAAGAGCAACTGTCATGTTCCAACCTGCGCCACCTGGGGGCGCTGGTGGAGTGCGCCCTGCGGCCCGGCGTCGTTGCTGTGTGCAAGACTTTTCACTACGGAGACAGCGGCAAGATCATCATTGACATTGTCAGTGACGGTGGTCGCACGTGGACTAAAGGTGATCTGTATTGCGTAATTTTTTTAGTGACTAACTTTCTCCTGCAGCTTTGCTCGCGTAAATTGGTAATTGGTGGTCGGAGAATTAGATTACACCGATTACTCTGCTTACTGATTAATTTTGTAAATCGGTAGATACTATGATCCGAAATTTTAGGTCCGCAGTTGGGCTGGATAAGGTCGTTTAGAGTAACATACAGGACACAACTTATTTTTTTTAACAGTTTTTTATACCTACACAAGTACCACACATGCTGTATCCCCACAATAACCAGAGTAATTGGTGTTGTGCTGCGAGAACTCAAGAAGGGAAGGTGTGGATCTAAGCTTGCGATGGCTTCACTGAACATATCCGGGCCCATCGGCAGTAGAGGAGGGTATTAATCGAGGCCGGGACTAGCGAGTGGCCACTCTAAATTTCCCGCGCATGCTTCACGTTTCGGCTCGCTTCAAGCCCTCGTCAGCTAGTCTGCGTTGACTAGGACGCGGGGAAACCACCAGTCCCGCTCTCGACCTCCCTCTCTCTACCTATCCATATTCTGTAGGATGCTTCCAGTGACGTTTTCGAAGCTCTCTCCATATATGAGCTTAGCGTCGATCTTGGGAGCCCTAGATTCTTGAAGAGACTGTAGAGCGACTTCGCTGGTAGTCCTCTTGCTCCGACTTCCACAGCGAAGAGATCAGTCTTGAATCCGTTTCTCACAATCCGGTCTACTAAGTTGCAGTACTTGTTAAGCTTGATGTTGTGGTCCTTCGGTATGTTACTTTCCCATGGAACTGTAAGTTCAACAAGTACTACATGCTTTGTCGCTTTTGAGAATATGAGTATATCCGGTCTTAATGCTGTGGTACAGATTTCCGAAGGCATTTGGTAATGCTTCTCATGTGTGTCCATCAACAATTCCCAATCCTTTGCTGCTCCCAAAATTGAAGAAGGTTTAGTCCTATCTTTGGGCAGCTTATTGGCTCCAGGTTTCACAAAGTTGACCTTCTGGAAGCCGCTACTGGTTTGCCCTTTCCTGGTCCGTGCAATTGACAGGTTGATGGCCTCTCTGATGATTTGGAGGACTTTATCATGACGGTAGGAATACTGGCCTCGCTCAAGTAGTATTTTGCATCCGCATAACAAATGTTTGGCCGTGCCTACGAACTCCTTACATGACGGGCATAGTCTATTTGTAGATTTCCCCCATCTAACTAGGTTACTCGGGTCGGGGAGAGTAAGCTGGAATGCATTTAAGTAGAACTTAAGCAGCTCAGGGGACCAGTTGTATATTATGGATTTCCACTTCAATGCAGGAGGGATGCAGAAGTCACCCACTGTTAGCCAATCATTCTGCATTTCTAGGTTTAAGGCGTGAAGTTTGAAGCCTTGTTCCATGTCCTCCTGAGCAAAACCTTTCAGTATTTCTTTATCAGACTTTGCTGTTTCTATGCCCAATCCAGATCTATTGGTGCGTGTACCAACTTGGAATGATTTGTAGAAGTCGAGTCTCGATTCCAGTTCATCTGATAGTGATGTGTTGGGTAAGGCTTGAATAGCGCTATCATTGGAGTCTTTGAGTATACATCGTTTGGCTATTCTCGCCTTTTGATAAAATATCGACGGTTTCTTAATGTTCAGTCCAAAGTTATTGTGAGATCTGTATAGCGTTGACGAGTCAGCCGGGTGAGCCAGTCCAAACCATGATTTCAGGAATCTGGTCACATACGAGTCTAATTTAGTCAGGTTTTACTTTGTGAAGTCGTAGACGAGAAATGGCCATGAAAGTTTTGATGTCAGGTAGTTATCGTAAATCCATGCCTTTTGTGTACCCAGGAGGGGAAGATTGTCAGTTTGGCGGAGGCTCTCTTCGAAAAGTTGGACAATATCATCAGTAGGATGCTCCTTTCCTCTGCTGGTGATCCTTTTGCCCAAGAATTTAAAAGGAGCTTCATCAGCCACAGTTGCGATTGGTTTTCCGGCTACTGTCAGACCTGGATTGCTCGAGGTAAACTTTGAACCTTTCCTGGTTAAGCTCAAACAGTATCACTTCGCTGGTTTTATCTTCATCCCTTTGGTCCATTCACAATAGTCATCTACCACCTTAAGAAGCGCCTGATTTTGTTTTGGATTGCGGGTTAACAGCGTAATATCATCCGCAAATGCCAGGATGGCCGCCATATATGTGTCTCCATATTTGAACCTGTATCCCCATTTGTTTTCTTTTACGACAAGCGTATCAATTAGAATGTTGATAACAATGTTAAATGTAACAGGAGAGAGGCAGCAACCTTGGAAAAGTCCTATGCCGTAACGAATTTCCGGTATCTTCTCCGTTTCGCCTTTTACTTGTATTACAAAGGAAAGTTTTTTGTAGTAGGAGGCTATTATATTACAGATCAGAGGTGGCACATTATACCACTCTAGCGCCTTTAATAGTAACTCATGGCGCACCGAACCGAAGGCGTTTTCAAAGTCTAACCACGTGGCAGTTAATTGTCTCTCATTCTTCCTTGCATCTCTAAGACATTCAGTCAGCAAAGAATTATGTTCGAGACACCCTGCAACTCTTGGGAGAAAACCTTTCTGGTACTTCTTCGGTAAGTAGTCGTTGGTACACATGTGTTTGAGTAGTCTGGCCTGTATAATGGAGAAGAATATTTTCGAAATTGTGTTCGTAAGGGCTATAGGTCTAATATCCTTGGGATCAGTAACTTCTTTCTTTTTTGGTAGAAGAACAAACACGGCTTTACCAAGACAGTCTGGCACTTCTCTGTTCGTCCAAATTCTTTTGTAGATGTTCAACATGTGTTTCCGCACTGATGGACATTTTTTGTATATGATGTATGGTATGCCATCGGGTCCCGGGGCGGAACTATTTGGTTTCCTTTTTATGTGGTATTCCAGCTCTTCCATCGTCGGTGAATCAGCATCAAATGCTAGAGCAGGCTCTTTGGGTTTTGGAGCTGGTGGATCCCTGTAAGTTATATCTGCCTCCGGGGTGGTATATGTGGATTTAAAGTAGTTGAACATCTCGTCCGTACTTAACCTAATTGCACCCTGCTGTTCCTTAAAAGCTTTTTTGGCGAAGTAAAAGGGGTTCTTCTCGAAAGCTGCTATATTCTGAGCCTTTCGAAATTCATTGCCAGCAACCGTAATTTGCTCAGATACTTTCTGGATGAGTTTTAGGATAGATCTCATCGCTCTGGCTAATTGGTGGCATAGATTTCTGTCTCCTGAGGCTTTAGCCTTCCTTAGCTGCTTTATCAACTCTCTCTTCCTTCTCCTAAGCTTTGCTTTGAAAGTGTTTTCTCTTTCCATTGGGTTGTGGTGATAGCGAACAGGGTACAATTCGGAGAAGTAGTTGTAAATTGTTCCCTGGAAGTCACACAGCTGATCTTCCGGACTCTGCCTGCAGCCTGGGAGGTCAAGTCTTTCGGCTAGGCATCGATCATGTTGCTTCCAAGTGGTCTCGGATATGCTCGGTAAGCTTAGTCGGTCTCTGGGCGAAAATGCTTCATGGTGAGAGGAAGGTTGCGCAACACTTTGTGACTTGTGAGGTTGTACTCTGTCAATAGTGTCAGGTGGAGAACTTACAGGCGCTTTCTGCCCTGCTTCACTATCGCTATGTTTCTCCTTCACGTGCTTTTCTAGCCAGATTTTTCGCTTATATTGTTTCCCACACTTCGAGCATTTCAAGTCCATATTCATGCCAAGGTTGTCAGAGATATCGATCGGTGAGCGGTTCATCCTCCCTCCCTCTCGGACCGCTCTGAGGGTATTTACTCTTTTGACTGTCGTAGCTTTTATTTCCTGGCGCGGCTTGCTAGGCCTAACGCCCGTCTGTCTCTCCAGCGTCACCAGTCTTTCCCGGTCGTCAAATGGACTTTCCCATTCGTCAACGGTCTTTCCCGGTCGCCAATTACAACACAACACCTTAGCGTAAAATAACACAAACCTGAAACCGCCACGTTTCGCAAAGTATTCAGAAAAGCTTTTTTTATTTTTCGTTTATGGAAACTGACACGGTTGGCTACATCACTTACAACATCCCTGATGTCAGCTCATACATAACACCGGGTGAACTAGGTGCCATGTCAGTGCTTCCCTTCATTTCTTCAAGATAATTATCAAGCAGCAAGAAAGGCACGAAGACCCACCTGCTGCACGACTTGGTGGAAGGACCGTGCCAAGGTGAGAGGTGGCTAGGCTGTCGCCCTTTAGCATGGCATTTTGTCCTTATCCCTTAGTCGCCTTTTACGACATGCACGGGGAGCAGTGGGACTATTCGTTAGGATTCCGTAGCCAGCAACACTGGCAGGAATAAAGACCCTTCGGGAAGGATAAAGTCGGTCAGGTGTCTATCTTTCTGTCACTCGTGATGTCCGTAGTGAATACTCCAGAATATAGAGTTAAATAAATAAAAATTATACAAAACATAGTACCTTTAGTACTTACGACATGAAAACTATTTTGAAGTTTATCATAAACGGTTATTGAAAAAGTAGCATTCTAGTGGATTGATGTGCGCGCCCTGCGTGCGAGACACGGTGTGACCGCGTGATCACTGCGCGTAATCACTATGCGTGCAAGAACAAAAGGCTAAGGACTCCTCGATATGTGAACAATGTTTGAATACTTAAACTATTGAACCCACATGGTACATAATGTTTTCATAATACCTAGTAGGAATTTTATCATTCTACTGTATTGTTATGTATAGAGAATAATTTTTATTTTAATTTAAATAAAATCTGTAGAAAGAAAAAATGCTACTAGCTCAAGTTTGCAAAATGGAAGCCTTCGTTCCGCTTTTTACTTAAATTGCCCCTATGCTTTTTTTTTTTTTTTTTTTTTAATTTATTAAGGAGAAAAAACAGAGACATGTAGTACCTACATAGTTTATGACAAAAGAGAAAAAATAACATGTCCCCACTACGCTTCCCTCTGGACACATTGAACATGATAAAGGCAAGTAGAAAAAATAAAAGTTATTACATAAACAAACAATTAATAAAGACAGTTGCGAAACAGAGAAACAAAAAGAAAAGAAAAAAAATACATAGTCGATAGTTGTGAGAGGTGATGACAGAATAGACGAGAGGGTATACAATGAGATGACTTACCTACCTATCCATCCAGCAGGTTACGGACTATATTCTTATAGGAATGGGCCGAACTTAAGAATATATCTGTCGAAACTTTTTCACAAATTCCACATCAGCATGAGAGGTGAGCAGGATGTAAACTACAGATAGATTTTCCATTTTATAATTTTGTTGCAGTCGTGGCACGGAACCCGCGCTCTCTCTCGGCGCTGAGCCACGGCAACGCGTCGTACGGCGCACGGTCAGTTCTGGACCAGGCTGAAGATTACCTGGAGTGCGCCGGCCTCCATCCGTGCTTGTACCAAGCTCCGCAGGTACACACACACTCACATTCTCCAACATTGTCAACTACTGGGCTTTTAATTTTTTTTTTTTATGGAAACTGACATGGTTGGCTACATAACCTACAACGTCCGTGATGTCAGCCCATAACACCGGGTGAACTAGGTGCCATGTCAGTGCTTCCCCCTTTGATCGTGCCGGCTAAACTGAACTTAATTTATTTATTTTAGTATTTTTAAAAGTCTCGCTTTTCGAAATAGTCCACATCACTCACATCTGTTTTCAAAATTGTTCCTCTGTGGCATGGTGAAAATATGGAGTGGTCTTCCAGTGAGTTTGTTTCCTAATTACCTTTATGACATCCGGGTGATCTTCAAAAGGTGTGTTAATAAATTTTATGACAACCTTTTTGTCTGTCTTATAGCTGGCATGGCGTCTGTCTGAGCGTGGTTTTGTTAAGAGTGGTGTTTTATTGGCTGTGTCTGATCTTCCATTGAACTTTTGGGCACAGCCGGCCATGCTGGCTGTCGATAAAAAAAATTGCCAGCATGTGCACTTCTGTTTATTTATTAATCAGCACTCTTTGAAAAATCAACATACTTTTCATCCATCTTATTCTATTGGCGAGAATGAAAAGACACTAAACTTGCCTACAGTAAATTTTAATTATTCATTAGGTATGTGCAAACTATTCTTCACAACTTTCATGGTGTCGAAAAGGTTAGTAAATTTTATCGACATGCTGAGTACTTTTTTTATTGCTAATCTATAATTAGCGAATAAACCTGATAGTGTTTTGCTTATTAACCCTTTCGGCGCCAGTCGCACATATTTGTGTGCACCTATAGTCATTTTGTGAGGCCAGGCGCACACATATGTGATTTAGAAAAAGTGCTTTCATATAAATAGGTGGCGCCAGTCGCCTATAGTCATTTTGTGAGGCCAGGCGCACACATATGTGATTTCGAAAAGTGCTTTCAAAAATAGATTTAATTGTAGTAGTAGTACGGTGGAAGTTTCGTAAAGACTTGGCCTGGGCGCATGACTGGGCCCTAGCGGTCCCGGCGACGAAAGGGTTAAATGTAGTGTTTATGTATATCCCCGAATCTCTTCCTGGGTCAGAGAATGTATCATAATCATACATCGGAATCCGCGGGGCACGAATACGACCTTGTTAGGGATTGACTACGGCGATCAATAAACAATCGACACTGTTATCGATACTCATATTTATTTGTTTATTGTATTTTATTCATGTCATATTTCAGACCTGAATACTTATATACCTACAGTACTTATATAAACATGTATACTTTATGTTAACGATTGGTCTTTCAAAATTAGTTCATAGTACGCTAAGGGGGGGTTCTGTATCATATAGGGAGTAAAACCTATATACATTTTTTTGGAACTTGGGCTTTTTTAAGTAAAAAATTTTTTTATGTAGGTATTTAAATAAAAAAATAGGTGGTTGATTTATATAACCTAATCGATTCAGTTTCATAACAGTAACAAAAAAGTCTTCATGACCATTATGATGTAACACGTGTAAGTTGGTAAAAAAAATTAAATTCTTTCTATTCCATACTAATAAAACTAAAATTGTGGTTTTTCACAATTTCTGAAAGAAAGAGATATACGTGTTGGAAGACTTTTTTGTTCCTAGCACGAAACCGAAACGATTAAGAAAAATTTTTTTTTACATTTAACATTAAAAAAAAAAAATTTCGTGAAAAAAAAAAATTCTTTGTTCTTCAAAAGTGATCTATTTCCGATACAGAACCCCCCCCTTAGCTTATTATGAACTAATTTTGTAAGACCTATTTTTTTGGACCTTGGCTTTTTTTTATGTAAAATATTTTTTTATGTGTTTAAATAAAAAAATAGGTGGTTGATTTTTATAGCCTAATCGATTCAGTTTCATAACAGTAACAAAAAAGTCTTCAATATCATTATGATGTAACACGTGTAAGTTGGTAAAAAAAATCAAATTCTTTCTATTCCATACTAATAAAACTAATATTGTGGTTTGAACAGATTTGTATTGTACCTACAAAGTAAATACAACATTTGTTTATTATATCTTATTTTCTTTAGAAATACTCTTAGTTTTAATAATCGACATTATTTCATATTATTCTAAAATAACGATCGATTTTCGATATTTGTGGATACATTGTCCCATCACTAAACAACCTTGAATCATTCGTGCCCCGCGGATTCCGATGTATGATCATAATATACGGACGGGCATATAGACAATGAAAAAACTGTCTAAATCTAAAATAAGTGAGACTATCTGTCCAGTCTGTGTGGGGGGAAGGTGATACTTACGTCACCGCGTGCGACTGATGCCTGCGAACGAGTATTCATCGAACAATGTACAAACACTCCGAATGCTCGTCACCGAAGTTGCCTCAATCACCAATGCTATCACACAAGTCTATCTTATTTCATATGTCTTACTCTTGGCCACAGGTGGTGTTTGAATTTATGAGCGGAATCGAGGATGTGTTGGCGGGCAAGTTGGAGGAGGCGGGGGTGACCGTGCGTGGTGCGCGTGTTCCGACTTACGGAGACTTCCGCAGCGAACACTCATGGAGCGACAGTGACAGCGATGACGAAGCCGCTGTTGACAGGTCGGTTGGAATCTTGCGACATCATTTGGTGGCATTAATATCACCTGCCCATGTCTTCTCCAAGCATAGCAAATTCTATTAGCAGTAATGTGTTTGTCCGTCTCAATCACTGTTTCTAATGAGACAGAATAATCGCCAGTTTTGTGGTACCTAGTTGATGGTTTTTTTTTGTGAGGTGGATTTTGTCCCTACTATTGGGAATACATTTGAATTTGTTTTTTGGTGTTAGGCGAGATCATTTTTTAATAATTTTTTTTTTTTAATGGTAACTGACACGGTCGGCTACATCACCTACAACATCCGTGATAGCCCATAACACCGGGTGAACAAGGTGCCATGTCAGTGCTTCCCTTCATTTCATGTGTCAGAATCATTGTGTAGTTGTTGTGTTAGTTGCTGGATGAGGTCCATCCAGCAACTAACAACAGTACAAAATGTCAAACAATTTTGTTTTCACAGTATCTTTTGTATGATGTATCACAGTGAGCAAGAGCAGATGAGTACCGAGTTCACGTGCACGCCGGCGCAGCTGGAGGTGAACACATTGAACCTGGACGTGACTGCCATGATGGCTTACGTCAGCAATATGACAAACGGGCACTGCCAGTTTGTCTTCAAGCAGCCGATTCTGACGCAGCAGGCGGCGTGGGAGGCGAAGCGACCTGTCAAACCGGTTATTGAAGCATTGTTTGAAGGTTTGCATGTTTTTCATAGCTTCGGGTGTGGAACTTTATTGTTGCATCTACAAGTAGGTATCTTAACGATACCCATGGGAATTCTGTGATGCACAGTGATTGCGAATGCCATGCCGGTTGACTATCGGTCTATGCTGGCCAATTGCTTCTGTCGGTCAGACTTGGAACTGATAGAAACCGTAAAATTATTAAGATTAATATATGACAGGGTGAGCAAAACTAAAAACTGAATGAGAGAACAAAATTATATTATGAATTGCACTTTTTATTCCAAGCATTCATACTCATGCATACTGTTTTGTGCTCAACCTGGGCGCATTCAGAACTTGGATGGGTGACCGTTCGAATGTTGAGGCTGACCGTGGTTTGGATTCCACGTAAAACTGTAGGTTCCACGTAAAACCCTCTCCTTCTTACCTTACTAGGTGTTAGGGCTTAAGCCGCCCAGACTGGTAAAACCACACCGAATGAAAGGTCAGTCATAGCGGCTATGTAAATAGTTCGTGTTTTTCATCAAGTTCAAAGTAGTCAGCACGACAAAGGGAAGCACTGACACGGCGCCTAGTTAATGAAGCTGTTATGGGCTGACATCACAGGTGATTTAGCCAACCAAGTTATTTTCTAATTCCACAAAAGAAAACATGCCATGCCCATTGGGCTATTTCTATCTGTGGCATAGTTGACCTGGCAACACTGCCTGCAGTCACCCACGCTCCTCCTCACTGGTTGACCATGTCTGTGTGTGTTTGTTTGCATTGTCTTATGGCAATATAATAATTATCCAAGTGCTAGTTAACATGTTCATCTCACGTGTGTCGTGTAACCTACAGCCTCCCGTACCGCTGGCTATGCTACCTGGCTATAACAGTATCAAATCTGATAATTGATTTTTTTTTTATTTTTTATTATTTAGTTTCCACCATGCGACGGTGCTTGCACCTCTAGAATGTTCGGTGATATTATCGTTTGGTGGCATATAGGGTGGATCATCCCTTTAGTATTCCCCCCTTTACTGAATATGGCTTTTTTTTTGTAACCATTACGCAGGTCTGCTATTGTTTGACGTTTCAGTCTCCTTATGTCATGTTTGGTGTCGATCAAAGCGACGGCAAGTGTGTTTACATGATTGATTAATTGTGAATTTAATATTATAGGTAAGAACTTAGTCTGCTGCGACACAGCGTGGGAGGATTTTGAGAAAATTGTGACGACACTGGGAGGAGAGAGGGAGAAGGAACGTACAGAGAAACTCAGGAGAAGGATTACAGTTATGCCCGACAATACTGGAGGTAACAATATTGATTGGAATAATCATCACCAAAAATTATTCATCCAGTCGATCTGAAGTGGCCGTAGGTATTATTCTAAGTGGTGCGAGATCCCGCAATTATCATTCATCGCAGCCGATCTCTGCGTGCGTATGTATTTAGTCTCTCAACTGATGAAGAATTGATGACGATCAAAAACACAGAATGCATTTTTGTCCAACCATAACCGATCTCTGCGTGCGTATGTATTTACTCTTTCAACTGATGAAGCATTGATGACGATCGAAAACACAGAATACATTTTTTTCCAACCATAATTCGACACCAAAACTATATGTAAAATGGATTCTCTTTGTGTATTTTTGTTGAATTTCTGTAATATGTTTAGGAGAAGACGACACGGGCCGAGCGACTCTCAAAGTTAGAGGTCGCGTGAGATTAAGGTCCAAAATAGTGTTCAACTTTGGCCACCGGATTAAAGCACTGACTGTGTCGGCCAACGAAGGTTTTGTACGGGCAGCTCATCAACAGGTATCTTTGTGTTTTATTTGACCATTGATGACAAAATGTATTTAACTGCAAATGTTTGTTGGACCTCGGCATAGCCTGTAAACTAGTCTCGCTTGACTTTTGTGCAAAATTCCTCTGCAGTGGCTGCCTACCTAAATTATTTTCGACAGATGCCATTATCAACAAAAACTTTATTAAGACAACTGTCTTGTGTTAAGTGCGTGTTGTATAAACAAATACTAATATGAATATCTTTTTCAGGGATTGAGTTATGCGGCGTTTATTCACGAATCGAGAGCATTAACTGAGAATAAAGAATCGACGGCTACCCCCGTGCAGTCTTGACATTTTATATTCGAATAGGTATTATGAAATTATGTTGCAAATGAATTAAAATCAATTGGGAGTATGTATGTATTTAACTGTGTGTTTTATTACACCTGCTCTTTGTATGTATTCAAGCTGTGATTCAAGTCAACCAACAATATACATTGTTCATGAAATAAAAGTTAGTTTATTTTAAGAAATCTTGTTAAACTGATACCTACTATAAACTGTCACTTTGCAGTGTTCACACTTCAATAACACAAAATCACTTTCATTATCAACCTTACAAAATGTTCACATTGTTTGCCCCAACACGGTATTATCAATTTTTCATTGGAGGTCCATTCATCAAAGGCGGTCGCATTTGTCCCATTTGACCCATGGGCCCCATGGGACCCATAGGCCCCATCATTGGTCCCATCGGGCCCATCATGGGAGGTCGCATTCCCATCATCGGCATCGGACCGTGAGGGCCCATCATCATGGGAGGGGGCATCGGTCCGCCGGGACCCATGGCGGGTGGACCGGTGGGCGGGGGCCGCGCGCCTCCTAGAACCGCGGGGTCCCACGGCGGCGGGATGGCGGCACCTTTTCCTGCTGTCGCGGCGAACGGGTTCTGTGGGATCTTGCCGGCCTTGAAAGCGGCCGTCGTCGCGTCGATGAGGTGTTGCGCCTGTTCTTCCATCCACTTTTGGTAGTAGAATTTGACGTTGTCCTTGTGCTTGCGACCGGTGCAGTGTGTCTTGCGCACGCTGGGTGAGTCGTGCGTCAGGTACGTGTCGCAATAATCACAGTAGTATTTCGGCATCTTGTCTGTTTCACTTGTCTTCTAACCGAACAATTCGTGCACAATTTTTACAGAACAAATTGCAAAAAAGGAAGACAAACGCGGTTTCGCTCTTGTGAATCTTTCGTTTACGTTGATTGACGTATGCATGCAGTATGCATCAGTAATCTGTTTCACATTACGTGTTCAATTTCACATTCAATTCAAGATCCGTCTTTGTCTTTTTTCTTTAGACAGACAGAGAAATCAAGAGTAGTGCTCGGTCTGAACTTGACGCATGTCACAAAACACCAAATAGGTATGCGTTCCGCCACCTGAAAGAGCTGCTCGATCCTGCATCTACTCTTTTGCTCCTTTCGGCAAACTTCGGCTTGAAGGAGTAATGTGTGGTATGGTATGAGTAGTGTTGTAAAGGCAGAAAAATACCGACAAATACATTTTGAATAAAACGAAAAACACGGGGTTTTTCCGTTTCTTTCATGCATGATACCAATACTGGATGAAATTTTCGCCGCGATGAAAGCTCCGCCCCCTTTCCTGATTTAATTTCTCGAATGTTGATATTTTTTCGCCGGAATCTTATTACTAGACAAAATATAAGACACTCTTATTCTTAGACATGTTTCAATAAAATCGATATTTCCGGAGAAAAAAAAAATCTAAATTTTTTTTTTCCAAAATGTTCTCGATTGCTGATGTTTTCTTGGCGGATTCTTATTTCTAAACGAAATATAAGACACTTTTATTCTTACACGTTTTTCACTTAAGTCGATATTTCCGGAGAGAAAAATAAAACAACTTATTTTTTCATATTTTCTCGAATGTTGATGTTTTTTCGCCTGAATTTATTTCTAGGCGAAATACGAATCTGTAGTCAAAATTTAAAACAAGTGGCCGCCATTTTGAACTTTTTAGTTACTGGACTGATTGCTTTCAAAATCGATATCTGGGTGTCTGTGTGGGTTTTGATTACGAATCTGTAGTCAAAATTTAAAAGAAGAAGCCGCCATTTTGAACTTTTAGTTACTGGACCGACTGCTTTCAAAATCTATATCTGGGTGTCTGTGTGGGCTCTGAATATGAATTTGTAGTAAAAAACTAAAAGGTTCAAAATGGCGGCCACTTTTTTTAAATTTTGACAATAGATTCGTATTCAGAGCCCACAGAAACACCCAAATATAGATTTTGAAAGCAATCGGTCCAGTAACTAAAAAGTTAAAAATGGCGGCCACTTTTTATAAATGTTGACAACAGATTCGTATTCAGGGTCCACACAGACACCCAGATATCGATTTTGAAAGCAATCGGTCCAGTAACTAAAAAGTTCAAAATGGCGGCAACTTGTTTTAAATTTTGACTACAGATTCGTATTCAGAGCCCACACAGACACCCAGATAGCGATTTTGAAAGCAATTGGTCCAGTAACTAAAAAGTTCAAAATGGCGGCCACTTTTTTTAAATGATTCCTTAAATAATTTAAATGATTGAAACTACAGATTCGCATTTCATCTAGAAATAAGATTCAGGAGAAAAAACATCAACATTCGAGAAAATATGAAAAAATAGGTTGTTTTATTTTTCTCTCCGGAAATATCGCCTTAAGGGAAAAACGTGTAAGAATAAAAGTGTCTTATATTTCGTTTAGAAATAAGAATCCGCCAAAAAAACATTAGCAATCGAGAACATTTTGGAAAAAAAATATTTTAGATTTTTTTTTCTTCGGAAATATAGATTTTTTTCAAAAACGTGCAAGAATAAAAGTGTCTTATATTTCGTCTAGAAATAAGATTCAGGCGAAAAAATATCAACATTCGAGAAATTAAATCAGGAAAGGGGGCGGAGCTTTCCATACAAATGCTGTCCTTGGATAATTCAGAATCGCGGCGAGCAATAAATCGAGAACCAATGATGGTACGACAACAAATTAGGTCTTGTTTTGTAAGCAGTTCGATACACTCTTAGATTATTTTATCACATCTTCCCCTGTTTTCCTGTAAATTGAGTAGAAATAAAAATTTATGAAAAAAATTATATCTCCATAAGCGGCCACTCTAGAGAAAATCATCTAAGAACAAAATAAGCTTGTATTTAGTCAATAAGTACGATCCCGAAGAAAAATCCAGTCCCGGAAATTTCCCAGGAAATTCAGAATTCCCATACAAAGGTTTTAACAACTCCATATTATATCCTCTCGCGAACTTTACCTACTTTGGTACCAAATCAATCACTCTCCCTAATTCCGATCCCTCATAATAAAACATACCTATTATGTGAAAATTTTCACGGGGTACCTGCCTATTACGGTTCAAGAGATACAGCCCTCGGACAGACGGACAAACAGACAGACAGACAGACGGCGTAGGCTTAGTAATAGGGTACCGTACGACGGATACGGAACCCTATAAAACACAAATTAAAACAAAGATTGCCCCTTACTAGGTGGTAGGCTCAAATTGTAGCCGACTGGGTTGGTAGTCGTGTCGTGCGTGAGTGCTACAATACAAATACAAACGTGCTCGAACCGCCCGAACGTAAAGACAGACGAGAAACGAATGAAAAATAAAATTGCACTGTCGAACCGAACCTATGTAAAAAAAAAATTCATTTTTCGTAGGTTCAACAGCGGCCGGCGGCGTCAACGCTTCAAAAGTACAGCGAATTTTAGATCATCTTGTCTTAATTATTAGGTTCATCTTAGCTTGAAAATGGACTTCTTGCTTCGTGCCTTCACAAGTAATTGCAATATGATTCTTAGACAGATAAACATAGAACACAAAATTGCATGCTACGCGGCAGTCGGCACCGCTCTTGGGAAACAAAGAGCGGTGCCGACTGCCGCGTAGCAAAGAAAGCCGCGCCTTCAAAGGAAGCCGCGCGTCTTTAAATAAAACCGCGCGTTAAGCCCATTCCTTTGTCGGCGTTTGTCGGCAAATCACGGTGCTGCCGTATTTTAGTACCTAAAACATTCATTTTAAGAGTCAAATTCAAGTGACATTAGAACTTTAGGTTTGTTGCACGCATGCATGCTATACAAGTTCAGAACAGAATATTAATGGAAACGATTGTTTTAAAGTTTAATAATGATTATTTGGTATATTATTTTTCTATGATTATTTTGAAATCGGAAATGTCATACATAATCATCTTCTTCTTTTACGCGACTTTAGTATTGATAGAAATGTGACACCTAATCTGTCATCTCATCAGTCATCCATCACATAAATAAAGTTTAACTGGCATTAGTCAGCATCAGCACGGAAATCACACGCAGGCAGACCATCGATCTGATACCTATTTGAGTTAGGCAAGTAAGTAAATATGTTTTATGATTAGGTATGATATTATAAGATATTCCTATTTATTGAGTAGTTAACCAACCAATTTACAAAAAGGTAAACAATACCGTATAATTAAATGTTATGAAATTATGTTACGGCATAGATAAATAGTTGAATTAAAACAAAGAAGTATTGTGAGTACCTACATAATTTTTAAATGATAGGCTTCTCTGCGATAGAGCTGTTCGCGACTCTATTCCCTTTTCCTGTTGAATCTTTCCGTGTTTTACGGTGTTCGATGCGAACTTTGGTTACCTACTCACTTTTTGGTTTCAAGCAAAGAACAGGAATAAAATGCGAAAAGAGCAAGTATTTCATATGAAAATACGTTTCGTATTTTTCCGTTTTTCACGGTACCTAAGTCAAATAAATCCGTATCAAAGTGCAAAAAACGGCATCTTTACAACTCTAGGTATGAGTGATGTTGTGTGGTATTATTTATTAGTAATGTTTTTGGTGGTTCAAAAAAAAAAAAATAACCAGGGTTAATATAGAGAAAATTCGTCGCTACGCGACGCATCTTCTCTATAATTATTAACCCTAACCTAATGTTGAGGCGGCGCATGTCGTTTTTGTTACGTTTGTATTTCCGAAAATAAAGCTTTCTTAGGTATTTTAACACCCTAACACTGCAAAAAAAAAAAACAAAACAAATTTTGAAAATTAGGACAAGTACCCATGGTCGAGATGTCGAGATCGAAAAAATTAAAATCCTACACTCTTATCACCACTGAGCTAACACATTACATAAACGACCAAACGAATATCGGCTTCTGTTGGTTCGCCTTCGAGCCGAGTCAACCCGAGCGAGTGTTTTCGAAAGGAGCGTAGGACGAGGTGCAGGGCAGGATCAGCCAGAGCTGTCAGGTGTCAAACCCTACTCGAATGTCAGATACAGTGCTGCCAGCTCTGATTAATGGAAAAAGCGCTTTTTGGTAGTCGAACTTAGTTTTCGCGCTAATTTAAGTCGTAGAATTGTACATTATATTTCTATGGATGGCGCGACATGTGGCATCGTTTCACCTACAAGTAGGTGTCTAACGATACCCATGGACATTCTGTGATGCAAGGGGATTGCGAAAACCATACCGGCGCGGGCGGCCTGACAGGAGCCTTTAAAATCTTAGATTTTTTTTTATGTATTATTTATAATATCAACAAAAACTCTGGAAATGGTTTTTAGGTGAACGCATTATACACAGATTATTACCCTACAATTAGCTTAAAAAAATTGCTGACGAATTTACAAAATGTAAGTGTTAAATGTAAAGACGCCGCCCCCGCCGCCAGTTTTAGCCTAAAACTTTTAGGCCCCAAGAAGCCCTGTGATGTGACTCAAGAAAAAAAAATGCAGTCGAATTGAGAACGTCCTCCTTTTTTGAAGTCGGTTAAAAAGTGACGCGATACGCGTTCTGGAGGTAGCACTGCTCTGAAACTGATTCGAAAGAAGAAGCGTTCCAAAACCTAGTGAATATTGTGTGGTGCACTGGTAGCGTGTGAACGTATTGATAACAGAGCACGACGGCCATCTGGGGTTCCTAAATTTCAGAACATTCTTGAAGTGCTGTCATGTATTTTTATCACGTTTTGCTTCGTGTTGTCCTTTTCAATGAGCGTATGTAGGCGGTGGGAGTGAAGCAACGGAGCCCAATCTATGGCAGAGATAACGCCATTTTAAATGAAAAGTAGGAGCTCTTGAACGGACGGTCTTCGGTTGATTTGACATTTAAAATTTTTTTGATTGATCGAATTCGAACTCCAAAACGTGTATTTTTGCGAAAGTCGGGCCCGTGCTTTCAGCACGCGGTTTTCGCGGTCTTTAGTTGTTCTGTGCGTCTGCTAGTTGCGCCGCGTAGTAAAAGGTTGTTCTCATTAAAAAGTGCTTGCACGTGGAACAGAAAAATGTCTGATATGAAATATATCTTAGTAACTGGCGGCGTGATCTCCGGCGTGGGCAAGGGGGTGATCGCGAGTTCTTTCGGGACGATCCTGAAGAGCTGCGGGATAGACGTGACATCTATAAAGATCGATCCGTACATCAACATAGACGCAGGCACCTTCTCGCCGTACGAGCACGGTAAGCGTCGCGCGTCACGTGCAGACATTTGGCACGGAGTCAACGGTCCCGTATTTCGTTGACGAGGCCTATACATGCGGAAGAGAGTGTCTACATGGTCACTATTTCAGCCACATCTTCCTGCAGTCTTGTCTTGCCTAAAGGTGCGTATCCACTAGAGGCAGACTCGGGGCGAGGCAGCCGCTCGACCCGAGGCCGCACAAGTGGAGACGCTGCCTCAACCTAAGGCACGCCGCGCCATGAGGCAAATTCGTCGCCTCGGGCCGAGCCATATTTTGTCGGTTTTTTGCCGCGCTCAACGAAGCCTTAGTCCGAGGCGTGCACTTGGTCCACGCCTCACCTTGATCCGCAACGTGCCTCGAGCCTATGCCTCAGAGTGAGCAGCCTCAGTTTGCTTCAAGTCGAGGCTACTCGGCCTGAGGCTGCTCTAATGGATACGCAGCTTAATATTATTGTACCCACAAAGACCCACCTGCTGCACGACCTGGTGGAAGTACCGCGCCAAAATGAACTAACTGGCTAGCTTGTCTCCGTTTAGCACGGTGTCTTGTCCTTAACCCTTAGTCGCCTTTTACGCCATGCACGGAGAGAGGTGTAGTGGGGCTATTTTTTTAAGTACCGGCCCCAAACGCTACGGTAAGTACGGCTATTGATGTGCCAAAAAGATACATGTAGTATTTTCCAGATCTTGCCATTTTATAAGGTGAGAGTTAGGGCCCCTGAGTCCTGTTATCACTGCGTCCTAAATCCTGGCTACGCGCCTGGTGTAGTCCGACGGCGCCCACGGGCATTCCGATATTTACTTGGGCTGCAAATACAATGTGGGCCGGCTAGGTGCACCTTCACATTATGTTTGAAGGAAGACTGTACATTGGAGGAAAGGATGCAGGTGGGAGGGCATTCTACATGTTGGCAACCCTGTTAGTAAAGGATTTAAAAGATAGATTTGTCGTTGTATGTGCAGGCGAGGTATACGTGCTGGACGACGGAGGCGAAGTTGACCTGGACCTCGGCAACTACGAGCGCTTCCTGGACATTACCCTGCACCGCGACAACAACATCACCACCGGCAAGATTTACCAGCAGGTCATCGACCGCGAGCGCAAGGGCGACTATCTGGGCAAGACTGTCCAGGGTACGTCTCTTGTTTAATCTATAAAAATTGTTACATATATTTTGTTTATAAATTTTTGTACTTCAGTAGAACCTCGATTATCCGAGCTATCGTGGACCAGGCCTACCTCGTATAATGAAAAGCTAAAATAATACTGACTTTTATATATAGTCAGATAAAGTCACATTTTTCAGTAACATTTATTTTGTATACATATACATATGTGTTATTCACATTTTGAAAGCAGGTGACGAACCCAGCACTCCACGGTTTCACCGAACACAGTCGGGTCCATTGCAAGTAGGAGACAATTTCAATCAAGCAAGGGACGAGCGATTGTCCACTCTTGTTCTCTTTCAGGGCGCTAAACGTTTTGACCCACAGTAAGCTATATATTTACTTGTCTATAACAAAACACCACCAGAACGAATGATAATGATATTACAATGTGCCATAGTGATCCCACACATAACGGATGCGATCCAAGAGTGGGTGCAGCGCGTGGCGCACATCCCAGTGACGGCCGGCAACACGCCGCCCCGCGTCTGCATCGTGGAGCTCGGCGGCACCATCGGCGACATAGAGGGCATGTCCTTCGTGGAGGCTTTCCGCCAGTTCCAGTTTCGTGTGAAGAGGGAAAACTTCTGCTGCGCTCATGTCTCCCTGGTACCTCAGGTCAGTTGGAGTTTCTTTTTTATTGAGCCTGGCATGGTTGGCTATGCCACCTGATTAACTAGTTGCCATAGCAGTGCTTCCTTATGGTCTTTAAATAATTTTGTTTTATAGTTCCCTAAAATGTGTTTAATTTATTTTATAATTTTTTTCATTACTAATAAAGTGTTTGTCAAACTGGTTTTTAAAATCATTCCGTGAGATAGCACTTATCACTTCTTGTGTCAATTTATTCCGGGAGTCCACTACCTCAGCTAGAAATAAATATATCCTAAAACAATATCAAAGAGTTGCTGTATTTAATGGAATAATTACATGGCAGTAATTCTGATTTGTAGTTTTTTTTTAGTAGTAAATTGTGAACAAAAATCTGCGCAAAGACAGGCATACACCACATTTTATTTTTATTTTCCTAAGTTTCCAAGCGAAATTTTCTTTTTCTGATTACACAGTATTAGGGTTAGTAACTTTGGTTGCCATCCTAATAAAACAACATGTTTGGAAATTGACTTGAAACTTTATTAGCAATGAGCCTATTTGTGTCGCGCTCCGGTTTGAGTGTTATATTATGTATTGATTCTGCTCTCACAACTAACATACTGGTGCACACCAAAATGAAAATAATTTATTACGAAATTTTCAAGTGCACATCAAACATTGATCTAACATGTATATATATTGTCTACAAACAGCCGCGTTCTACTGGCGAAGCCAAGACGAAGCCGACACAGTCATCAGTCCGCGAGTTGCGCGGCCTAGGACTCTCACCGGACCTCATCTTGTGTCGGTCGGAGAACCCCATCGGACATGCCGTCAAGGAGAAGATATCCAATTTCTGCCATGTTGCTCCAGACCAGGTGAACTTAACCCTTGGAGTCCCAACTTGACCGCGCGGTCGACCTATGTGTTCCGCGCGAACCGGGTGAAAGTTTACATCTATTGCTATTTCAATGAATTTTTCTCATAGAACGAGAGATGAAATACATCTACAAACAACTCCACACTCGAACAGAAAAAAATATATTCTGACGTCTTTTTTGACTGAAGGTTCCTTGTTTATCTTTATTTATTTGTGGATTGGATTCAAGTTTCACGTATGTACGTTTTTTCGGCATTTTAGTGGCAGCATTTTTTACCTACACATTGATATATGATTTGTATGGGGGAATTATTAATTTTAATTATCCATCCATGATCATGCGCAACAGTTTTGATTGTAACCTCTGTGTGTTGGCGACGTTGGTCTTAGCTATGGTGCCCCATAGCTAAATGCCATAGGTCCATACTGGCTTTACGATGTTTTTATATATAAGCAGTTTTGCTGCCTTGTCGGCTAGCAGCAGTACGGACACACTTAGTAAACAGAACACATTTAAAGTAATGCTCAAAACACTCACCATTCTATGCCTGGTGGAACCTACTCCAATATAGGTACTAAGGCTGATATTTTTTCATTCTGACAATCTAATAATGGAATTCTTTGTATTTTCACTCAGAATGGAATTTGATATGTTTTGCTAGGTAAACAGTGACTGTTATGAATGTAAATGGAAACAAGTTTCAGTTTATATTAACCGTGTTAATTAACTCTAACAAGATTATGTACTCTGGTTGATATTGCGTTTGCATGAGTGCATTATAATTGTACGAATACTATAGTTAGGCTTGCTATACGTCCGGATGTAGTCCGGACTGTCCGGATTTGGCGACCATGTCCGGACTTTTGTCCAGACTCGTAATTACGTCTGGATTTTTTTATATTCGCGCGTAGTAATCGATTATGCACCTGAGTTAGACGAGCTTCACCACCGGCAATAGTGGTGATATCAGCCCAACACACTTTGGTGAACTGGGTGCCATGTCAGTGCTTCCTCCTTTTTGATCGTGCTGAATTGGTAGGAAAACATGAACTATTTTATTTCATAGCTGCTTCGACCAGCCTTCATTCAGTGCGGTGGTACCCATCTGGAAGGGGGAGGTTCTTGTTTTTGAGGATCAGTGTGGCGTCCGGACTTGAGTCCGGAAAATTATGGCAAGCCTAACTATAGTGTAATTTCTAGACTCTGCTTAGCTAGATTCTAACTGTCAGTGTTCGCCCCCAAGGTGATCTGCGTGCACGATCTGACGTCGGTGTACCATGTACCTCTACTGATGGAGTCCCAGGGGGTTGTGCAGTACCTCAACGAGAGGCTCCAGCTCAACATATCCTTCCCTCGGCCCGGCGGGTGAGTGTGCTGCTTCATTAGTTTAAAGTCCAGTTCTGTCAATATCGGACCAAATTATAGCACTGCTTTTGAAAGGAACAAAGTAAAAAAAATATATATATATACGTAATGGGGAAATAATAAATAGGGAAGAGTCCCTTTTATAGAACTAATTGTGACAAGTTCGAGTGCAGTCTAACTCCCATATGAATGATCAATAAACAAATACAACAATACAATACTATTACACTATGCTCTCAGCTCTTATAATAATTTAGTATTGTTTCCATTTGGCGTAACCAAAATAATTAACATGTCCAAGTGTTTTACCAATTTGATTTATAAATGAACTTTACTGAACTAACATATAACCAAATACCATAAGGACCTATGGGTAAATTTTATTTACTACCATAAAAAAACATAAACTGAATAGCTTTTCCCTGCCAGTCGAGTACTACACTGACCTACACACTTTACACAGCATCCAACATTGTAAGGAATTGTGCCTAGTAAAGTATGTAGGTATTCTAACCTAACCTCATCTATTTTTATAAATTTCTCTAAAACGATCTGTTTTATTTAGATTAAGGTTTATGTTATGTTTCCCCTGCGCAGGTTCATGCAAAAGTGGCGTAACCTCGCGCGGCGCGTCGACAACCTCCGCAAGGAGGTGAACATTGCTCTCGTGGGCAAGTACACCAAGCTCGAGGACAGTTACGCCAGCGTCACCAAGGCGCTACAGCACGCCTCCATAGCCGCCGGCTGCAAGCTCAACCTCACCTACATCGAGGCGGCCAATCTGGAGAAGCAGATGAAGATTGATGACCCCGTCAACTACCATAAGGCCTGGCAGAATTTGTGTAAAAGCGAGTGAGTTTAAATACAGTTTGTTTTTTTTTGTCTGCGACTTGAGACTGTTGCGACCTCTGGTTTCTTCGGCCCGGCCGTTGTAAGAGAATTCCTGTGTGGAGTTTACAACCAGAAAATAGTGGCACCAATATATCTGCCCTAAACATACCTGGAAATATAAATTTTACATACATACATATCACTCACGCTGAATCTCGACAATCGGGATAAGCAGAGTAATCGGTGTTGTGCTGCAAGATTCTGGTAAATTACAGCACAACACTGACCACCACTTTTCGCAAAGTATTCGAACAACATTCAATCGATCAAGCTGTAAATGATTATGTAAATTTTGTTATGGTTAAACACTTCTTTAGTATTTAGCTGTTCCCACGGCTTCCTCTCGTTGTGGCGCATATCCCATAATGATCCCTAGATGTGCTAGAAACGGTAGTGAATAGCACATTTTTTTTTTATTTTTTTTTTTTATGGAACCTGACACGGTTGGCTACATCACCTACAACATCCGTGATGTCAGCCCATAACACAGGGTGAACTAGGTGCCATGTCAGTGCTTCCCTTCATTTCATGTCGGCTACACTAAACTGGACGGAAAACACGAACTATTTACATAGCCGTTTCGACCGACGTTTCGTTCAGTGCGGTGGTACCAACCCGGCCGGGATAAACCCTACCATGACCTACATGTGAATTATTGAATAGTTCTCGACTTATAAGCTATCATAGACTCGAAGACGCGACTGCTCGTTAGTCATTTGGTGTGTCGTTACAGATTTTCGACAAATAGGATATAAAAATTTAACTATTAAGAAACCTAAAATTAATATAAACCATGTACGAATGGTATGAATAAGTTCAGAATTGGTCACAATTTACAATATAATAATTTTAAGATGCATAATTAATTATATGTGTGTGATTTTACGGAAATATGTAACTTTAAATTGCAGCGGCGTAATAGTCCCTGGAGGTTTCGGGCAGCGCGGCATCGAAGGCAAGATCGAGACGTGCCAGTGGTGTCGCGAGACTCAGAAGCCGATGCTCGGCATCTGCATGGGGCTCCAAGCGGCGGTGATAGAGTACGCGCGGAACGTACTGCACCTGAAGGACGCAAACTCGACCGAGGTGAACCCGGATTGTAAGGATCGGCTCGTCATCGACATGCCCGAACATCATCCCGGCAACATGGGCGGGACGATGCGACTCGGCAAGAGGACTACTTATTTGGAGCCGAGCATTATCAGTGAGTTATGTATTTTAAATACATTTTTGAGGAACCAATGTACGGCTGTGAAAAATAAGTCAGTTCTCCGTCTAGTTCAATGTAGTCGGCATGAACATGAGGTCTGTTCCCAACAGGTACTGGGTGTGATGGACTGACAATGGTGTAGCAGGTGACGTAGCCAACTATGTCAGATTCTCAAAAAATATTTTTTTTTTATATAAATTTGTTTGACAAATTTATGTTTACTGATAATCATAGATTTAATAATAGTTAACTATACTTTCAAAATTGCTGACAAAATGCTGATGCAAATTTACATCAAACAGTTTAGGCATTGCTAGCTTTGGCTAAGCCCTAAAAATATTAGATAATTTTTTTTTTAGGAAATTTAAATAAAACTTGGGAGTGGGTAAACGAGAAGAGATACAAAATGTAAACAAACTCTCAGGGATTCATAACATGTTTTGTTGGAGTCGCGATCACCCGATGGCCGCTTTATTGTTCCCACCTACCTCGGTGCTCGATGTACCTTCGTTGGCTATGTATGGAAAGGGCACCCCTAACGGCTGCTGATGACTCAAACGATGTGGTCGCAATCTTTTGACTTTTTTTTGTCTGACAACAATAACGATAACGAATTTATAACAATATACCTAACAAAACATGGAAATGAAAGCAACATTGACCCCAGTAAGAAAAAAGTTAAATTCACAAAATTTATTTGAACTCGCGCATCGACCGCTTTCTACTACAATGAAACACCTAGCAACAGCCATTTCTAACGTTATTGCGTGCGAAGGAAAGGACAGATACAAATTGCTTAAAGTCGTAAACACAACCCAGCGAAGTGTTTACGATTTATATCTTGCGTCTTTTGGGCACACTTTAGTTTTGTAACAGTTGATTGTTTCGATTTGCAGCGCAACTGTACAAGAAGGATACGATAGAGGAGCGACACCGACACCGCTACGAAGTCAACCCCGAGTACGTGGACCGGCTCCAGGACGCCGGGCTCAAGTTCGTAGGTTCGTGACCCGCCAAGACTATCATTATAAATTATCACGTAGTGGTAGTTATTTGTCTGGTTGAACCAATTTAAATGTATGCAGTTTTCACCAATTCAATCAATACATAATATAAAATCCAAAGCAGAAGTTCTAAGTCGATTTCCCACAAAAATGTTTACTAGGATGGCAACCAAACATACTGTTTGTTTGTTTGTTTGCTGCCGAACCTCTTGGGAAGGCGGGTGGGCCATTCTCCGCACTGAGACCTCAAGACGGTCCGTTGTACGTTGGCGCTCGGGTAGTGCTACTCCAGCCGTACTATTTTCTACTAGTATCTTTTTTCCCTTTTTTTTATTAAATCTTATTTTAAGTTTGAGGCTTTAGCCGTATTTGGTTATATCAGCCCCATGGTGACTTTTAAGTTGGTAGAGTTAAAAGAATTAATTAAACATCCCTAAAAGTGAGAGAATCCTCCTCCTGTGTAATCGAATCGTGTTCATAGAATGTGTTTGTAGGTAAGGATGACAAGAAGGAGCGAATGGAGGTGGCGATAGTGGAGTCGCACCCGTTCTACGTGTCGGTGCAGTTCCACCCGGAATACCTCTCGCGCCCCCTCTCCCCTAGCCCTCCTTTCATGGGGTACGTACTCACTGCTTCAACCACCATTGGGACCGACGTGTATGGCGAGTTAGTCTATTCAGTCACGGTACGTCTGTCGACGTCCAATATAAAAAAATCTGATATGACGACGTACATAGGTGTTCGACCACTTCTAAGATGGCAACACCGCTCAATGACAATTATTAGAAGCCTGTTTCCTACTGTCACGCTAGATGCAACTGTAGTTGAACTGCATATTTTGTTCGCACATAAACTCAAATATTTCGTAAAATATCAAACAGGTAGGTCAATAAACTATTTGCACTTATATCAAATGAAATTATTCACAATACTATGTAAAACAAGTGCGGATTCACTTATTTAAAAGCACAGACATACTTTTTTTAACTCCAGGAAAAACAACATTTTTTCCGAATTTTTTCTAATCTTAAATTGACATTTCCCCTTTTACATACAAAATTTTAGGTGAACGTGCGTGGCCATTGAATGTATCCACAAAAAAAAATTATTATAAAGATAAACAAGGAATGTTCAGTCAAAATATAATACTTTTTTTTTCGTATATATGTGTGTGTGTTGTTATTTCGTTCCATAGAAAAATTTATACTCTGTGGAAAGAAAATTTCATCAGCTCTCAGTCTATCTCTGTCTTTTCTATAGGCAACATTGCCTGAAATAATGATAGACCAAAACTTGCGACCGTAGAATCGCACGAAGACGCAATACCTACCGGGCCTATCGGCCCCTATGGGCGTTCTCGGAATAAAACGTTTCGAGGCTGATACACTCTTATGGGAGCCTACGGATTAAAATATTTTTCAGCATGTTCCAAGTATCATATCCATATTGAAGTATCACAGGATGGTCCACAATCCATAACAATTGCATGGTATTTTTAACATCGTTTTTTTGTTACAATTTGCAGATTGATACTGGCATCGGTAGGGAAGCTACAATCGTACTTGTCCAAAGGTTGCCGCCTCAGTCCCAGGAACCAATCGGATGTCAGCTCAGGTACACGTCTACCACTTCATACTTCACATTGTATATTTAGGTGCAAAATTCAAAGTGGATTTATTAAATGGCGAAATTGTTCTTAAGGCTATGTACAGGTCGGTTAACCAAAGCTGGCGCGTACACAGTACTCACACCAATGCAATTGTGCAAGTGCGAGTGAGACAGATCGGGGCATACGCATCACGAAAACCCGATCTGTCTCACTCGCACTTGCACAATTGCATTGGTGTGAGTACTGTGCACGCGCCAGCTTTGGTTAACCGACCTGTACACTTAGTATTAGAAATTATTACAAAATGTCATTCAGCAAGTGGGTTTTCGTGCTTACTTGCTGCTTTATAGTTGTCTCGTCCTAATACTTTGCTAAACGTGGTGGTCGGTGTTGTGCTGTAATTTATCGGAGTTCTTGCAGCACAACACCAATTAAACTGCTTGCACTGATTGTCGGGATGCAGCGTGTGCTATGTATTTCAATACATTCTCTTGGCAACTCCCACCTCCGAATGACCACTCTTTCGTCCGAACCACTCACTAAATCTGAAGTTATGCTCTATCCTTTGCAGATGAGGAACTGTCAGAGGCGAGCCTATACAACGATAACGAGAAGACGGTCATAGAAAAGAATAAAAACAAAAACTCCCTCACAGTGAACGGGACGGCATAGACCAAACCTGCGATCCAAGTAGGTGACTTATTGAACAGACTGCTCCAGAGATTAGTTCAAACCTTTTAAACTCGCACATCGGAGAAGTAGTGGCTAGATGTGGGATGACACACGCATGTTGTGACATCACACCGTCAGAACTGTGATGAAGTTCTTGTGTTATATGATTTGACGCGTGAGTTTGTTAATAAATGTCCCGAAATGGCTATATTTTATGACATTTGTCTACTATATATATAAAGTGCTTCGTTATTCATGTCAGTAACTTCGGGAGCGTTACATACGCACTCAAACAAACACTTTACGTAATAAGAAAACATATGTTTATAGGAGCATTTTTTCTCCTAACAAAAAAATAAAATCAAATAAGTAGCTGTAAAAACCAATCATAGTGACCTTGTGACTTACTTACAACAAACAACTGTTCTGCGTTTGAACATAGTACGGTCATTGACCCCGTACAATGCAAGTTACCTACTGTTACATGCAGGTTAATGTTTAGGTAGCCAACAGGTTTTGTCAAATTTCCCGAAAAGTAACGCTAAAAACATATATTTTTTTTTGCGTAACGTGTTTATATGAGTGTGTAACCGAAACATTTGACATGAATAGCGAAGCACCTTATATATATATATAACACAATTTGTATACTAGTCACGCTCCTAAAATGGTCAAAACGTAATTTAAAGGATTAGTGAGGCAACAATTCATTCGAAATATGTACTTTTATGTGATTATTGTGGACGTGGGCGCTGCCAGCCCACTGTTCGTGTCGGCTTCGCAGCTCCCACGACCGATGTTACCTCTGTCGCCGAATATTAATACATAATACGTAATATATTGGGAAAAGGGAAATAAATAATATACTAGCGTAACCAGGAGCGACACCCTTGAATTAAGGCTCATGCGTGAGTACTGTGGGGCGCCGCAGTCACACCCTTACGGTCATGGTTCCGCGGAACAGGGAAAATGCAAACTTGGATTTTTGTGAATTTAGGATATTTTTCGGAATTGTATTTTACAATATTAAAACAATTCACTTTTACTTGTATACAATTTTCACTAAACTCTTTATTTACGGAGATATTCAACAATATTTAAAAAGTAGTGTGGAGAAAACATTTCATTGAGTATTTCATACATTGCTCAGAATAGGTTAGTTTGGCCGGTCTCGCAATTATGAATTCTTATTATATGAGTGTTATAGAACACTGTTTAGAAAAAAATAATATAAATATAATTTGGTGCCTACTTAACGTCAATCAGCGTGTATTGCGTCCACTGCTGGACATATGCCTCTCCAATATTCGACACTATTGTTTGGGGCCGCTTTAGGAGGGTGCTCAGTATATACGTGCAGCAGTAGCAATGGTTTGTAACGGGCAGAAGCAACTCGAATATGCAGACGTGTGTACTGTGAATTTTTCTGGAAATAGTCTTGCTAGAGTAACACAAGGACTATGGAACTCTGTGGGGTCTAATTGTGTAAGTAATAAACTCTAAGGCCCAATTGCGCCAACACGAATTTAGAGTTAAGTAGCGAGTTATGGATTTAAACGCGGTTCCCACAGTCAACGGGTACTAGCTTAACGAGTTAAACTGATTTATATCGTTAAATTCGTGTTGGCGCAATTGGCCCTAAATATAGGAACTTAAGAATAAATAGGACTTATATGTCTTAATATTTTATTAAATTAATATTTTAAGGGCATGTTTCGTGCTTCGGCTCCCATACTAGCGTAATCGAAAACGATCTCTTTACACATGAAAAGGTCTGAGGCAGTGGCGGTTCCCCCGGTGAAGCAAGTGAGGCGCCGCCTCACTTAATTATCTTGAAGGTAAAGAAAAAAAAATCAACATGGATGTTTATTTATTGCTAGACTTTGGGCATGTCCTGTCCTCGAAATGAAAACTGCAATACAACATTAATAAACTGCTATTATGTAGGTGGTGCCTCACTAAAATTCATTGGCCAGAGCCGCCACTGGTCTGAGGTTCGAATCCGGTTGACTTTTTGTGATTAATGAGTTTTTTCTGATGAAAAAATTTACGTGCATACCTACACCTGCTGCTGCTTCACCATTCGGAACCGGTGTAAAACTGGGTTGGTACCATCGTACTGGATGTAAGATGGCCGCATAGCAGCCTCGGTTGTGTTCTCGTCTAGTCCAGTATAGCCAGCAATCCAAAGGGAAGTCTCCGATATGTCACCTACCTTCTCGGAGGTGATATTAGCTGGTCGGAGCATGTGCTTTGGCCCCTCTGACTCAGCCACCCATATCGGATTACATAAAAAAAAATTGAGTTGAGAAAAGTTTATAAAATGTTAAATGTATATACCGCAATGGTTTTAAAGTGATCATTTGATTACGTTAGTACGGGAGCCGAGGCACGCAGTATGGCCTTAACTCTTATCACTTCGTGTAAACGTCTTCACATTTTGCATCTTATCGCTGTTCTGTGTGGTATGTTTTTTTTTTCACTCACGCAAACCCATCTCATATCCTGATGTCAATTTCCCTAGTTAATGTTAGGTAAACACAATTACTACTCTACGGCTGTGCATCTATTTTGGGAAATTCTTTGAGGAAAAAAGACATAGAAGGCGGGGTCAGAGTATCAAATTTGTTCCATGAAAGTGTTACCCAATTTCCATACGTGTCGGTTTTGTATGTAATTGTTAACACTTTCTTGTGACACTTGTGATTTTTTTTTATATGAGACTGCGCCTCTCGTAATTTTTTTTAGAAGGGAAAATTATACTTATTAGCATTGTAATAATAATATCAATACCTGGTAAACCCTGTCATGATTTAAATACATACATCTTATATGAACTGATGTATTATGTTACATTTAATTTTTAACTACTACCTATATGTATTTTTTGATCGTTACCTAAGGTCTACCAATCGTATATTGGAAGTTTAAGAAATCCTACAAACATAGGCTTGCCGTACGAATATTTCAGGAACCAGTGAAAATGCTACCAAAACTATACACGTTCCTTGCTTAGTTTGAATGTCTTTGGAATGTACGTAGTAGTGGTATTCGGTAGATAATAATATTTAACATGAAACATGCTGACAGAATTTTTGTCAAGCACTTTCCATGTTGACACACATGGACAGACTTTTGTCAAATGACACTACCACACTGGTCCGTTATACTGCTTTACTTCTAGCTTGTTTACTTCCAAATTACTGTCGTTGAGGAGGAATTGTAATAATTAGGGAAACAAAAAAAATCATCATATATTTTGGTAAAACATATTGCAATAGATTGAAGCATAATTTATTACATAATTGAAAGTCTATGATGTTAGAAAATGTTGTATTAAAAGCAGTGCTCGAATTGAACCGGAACGCCGCACTATGAAAAATGGTAGAACAAGCCCAGATGAAAATTAATATAATTACAAAAACCTTAATTGATTTGATTTTTTTAGTCCATTTTTGTAAAAATCTTTTTTAATCTGGGCTTGTTCCACCATTTTCCTAGTGCGGCGTTTCGGTTCAATTCGAGCACTGATTAAAAGGTTAGTTGGATTGATATGCTAGATAGGTATTTAGGTAGGCGAACAGGTTATAATGAAATGAAAATCAAACAGATATGTATTGTTTGTACATAGTAGCAAAAAATGACAAGAATTCATATTTTTTTAAACTTTCATTTCACACTGTGGTCACATTGGCCAAGTAAGGCAAACATTTTAGTTCCATCTTTATTTAATTGCTTAGTTGGAGTGAGACAGAATTAAAATGTTTGCCAGATCTTTTATACCTACCGCCATGTAATGTGCCAGCATTAGACCAATGTATATACGGCGACACAAATTAACTATTGTTATAATTACATGAACTTTAACCGAGATCATTCCTTGTACTAACTTCTCTTTACCTTATATAATAAATTAAATATTCAGTTTTTTTATGCTGATCTCCGTATCAATATAGTTATGAATTTTAATAAGTTGTCTTTTTAATAAGTTACCTAGCATAATTCAGTTAAGCTGGGCTGCTAATATATTTTGGGATTTTTTTAGCTAAGTACTTATATTTTGTATAATTCAATGTAAAAAATAAAGAAATTTTTCTAAACACTTGTTTTATTTCAACCGCATAAACGACAAATAAAACAAATTTTAATCAAATGTTTTTTAATGCTATCTGTATACAATACAGTCAATAAATTACTAAGACTAAGAATAAGTAGAGCTTATAAATAAAGTATTTACAAGTTACAATAAAAATAAAACGTTGGCCCCTAGACAAAAACATGACAAATCTTTAGAACTTAATACAAAATCTGTTTTATTATGCTGCTATTTTAAAGGTGGTTCTGGCCGATTGCTCATAAAACAGAAAACAATAAAGGGGCTACATTACATTACAAATGAAACAATTCATAATGTATAATTTTATTTCAGTTTTTATTATTATTGCGTAAGCTAGTTATTGTGTGTCTGTCAATTTATATTAAATTCTTAAGATTCAAGTCGACAAAGTATAAAAAGAAGAGACTAGATTAAAGCTTCTATAAATAAAATATCACTACGGATAGAAAACATTACTAGATGTAATAGCAGGCATAGGTGTCCTTACACCGCGCAGACTTGGTTTGGTGCCTTCATTGCATACCGCACTTAATTTAAAGTAGCGATGAATTGATAGAGAGTGTTTCAACTAAATCTTCCCTTCGCCGTTATGTTGGCTCCACTGTCTATCTGTCAAAACAGCGTTGAGGGTTGCTATGTGTACAGATTTACCCGTAATTATCGGTATGTACCGTATTTATTATACGGTAAATACCGATTACATTATTAGGAAATATAATCTTCACAATCTGGCAACACGAATTTAAGCACTGACAGTGACACTAACAGTGGATCCAACATAACGGCGAAGGGAAGATTTAGTTGAAACGCTCTCTAATACAGAAAGGCCCCTCAGGTTCACTGGCCCCCTCGGCAGCTGTCCTGTATAGCTATGAGGTTCATTACTGCCAGCGCCGTCTTGAGACTACTCTCTGGAAAGATACTTTGCTCAATGGTACCTATTTGAGGTAAATGTGGGGAACTTTTATATGGAACGCTCTCTACACATTTTATTTCACAAACAACCTGTCATTAACCAGACATAAATGTATAATTGTAAAAATTGGACACATATTATAGTGCCGTACGTAGAGTCAACTGTTTTATTTTTCACACAACAAAATGTTGAAGTGAAAGCCACTGACCAACCATCTGATGTTGCGGCGTACATCTTGCATCTCTAATTTATAGTATCACATCAAGCACTGTCACGATTCGTAAAGAACGAGCAGCGCGGTGGGCGGCGGTCATCATAAAGCAGTTTCCAAGGCCGGCGGAGACGGGGTCCTCTTATCTGAAGGACTAGCCTGGATTTGTCCCGGAGGTGATCTCTTGTCGGACGCCGGGGCCTTGAACGAGGTGAAGCGAGGCGGCGAACTCTCAGGAGAGCTACTAAAGAATTCAGCCCTTTTAGCCTGCAGCATCTCCGTTCTCGACATGCTCTGTGTCCTCGGGACGGCAGGCTCCTGCGCTATCGGCTTCACACCGGGGCTGAAGTCGGCGAAATCGCAGTCCGTCTCCAAAACATTCTCATTAATGGGGATAAGATTTCTCCTAGCTCCAAAATGCTGATTAGTCGCGATGGGGACCGTCTTGATGGCACACGTCGCAGGCGAGTCGTGCTTCTCTCCAGAGCTGTTGGAGGCGTCGTCCTCGTTGTTGGCTTCCGGGATGGGGGATGACAGTACGTCCGACCGCGGACTCGAGAAGCGCCACTGCGACTTGGGCGAGAGCAGGATCTTGGGGGTCGACTTGTGCTCCTTGATGAGGGCGTTGGTTCGGCTCGGGGAGGACGTGGAGGGCGCACTTCGCATGACCTTCCTGTGGCTGTAGGTCTTGGGCGAGCCGCTGAGGTCGAGGATGTTCACTTGCGACACGTTGCTGTGCTGCTGCTGTATAGGTTTCATTTTATTTATCTTGAGTTGCTCAACGGCCGATATCCTGTTCGTGCTCTGCTGAGGGTTGAGCGTGTTCAGTTTGACGCCGTGCTGCAGCAGGAGCTTCTTGAAGTCGAGCCGGGAAGTCTGAGGCAGCGGTCCCATTCGGTCGGCGCAAGTAGACTCGGGTTTAGCAGTCGGGTCGCCCGTCATTCGATTAAAGTGGAATCGCTGATCTTCCCTGCTGGAGGCCCAGCTGTTGCGAGTCCTCGGGTCTACTAAATAACCAGACTCCGGCTGCCTGGGCGCGGCTCTCACGGCCAGGGAACTTTCCGAGTTGACGGGAGACAAGCTGATTGTGGACAGAGCTGGCGAGTCACATCGATCTTGTTCCCTGATGTTGAGTTTCTTTTTGCTCTTGTGGATGACGGCGTAGAGCTCCTCGTTGGACATGGAGGACTTTACGGGTGACAGCAATCTGGAGGAGAGATCGACGACCGAGTCCCTTGAGGGTGTAGAGGATTGGAATGGCGCGCTCGCTCGCGGATCAATCGGGGAAATCTTAAATGACTCCTCTGTTTCATTCGTTCTTTCCTGAACTGGCAGGTACTGTCTTAGCGGTGCTTGTGGAATGTTCCTGTGTCTTTGCAGTGAGTTGTATTCTGGGTTCGCTGGCGGTTGGGTTCCGTCTCCCTGAAAACTGGTCTTCTGAGGTCGAAGAGTCCAATAGACAGAGTTGTCCCTGTGGAATGGGGCCGGCTGTGGAGGATTGGCGTAGTTGATGACGCCGGGTTGTTTCCTTGTGTTGACGCCGGCGGTCGCCCCGGGACGGTCTAGAGGATGGATGATGTGGGTTCGAGGAGGTTTTGACACCGTGTTGATGTAGGGTTTGTCAGCAGTAGAATGTCGATAGTCTGAAATGTGAAACGTTTAATTACAGTGTCTGCCAGCGTTCGTTCACTATCAGAATTGGTCATAGAGAAGCTAATTTTAGTACCAGGAACCTGTGAGTCCTACTTAGTCTTGAAGTCAATATCGGGAGATAATGGGTTTTGTTGTGATAATCGAACAGGAACATAAGAAAGCAAAATATTTGATTAAAGCTTATACGCCCACAACTTCATATCAATAACAGGACCTATAAATAAAGCCAAGCAGCCAAACAGAACTAGTAATCTAAGAAAGAGTGCTTTTAGCGTCAAGGTTTTAAAATATGTATAAAAAAATAGAAGCTCTTAAAATTAACAGCGCACTCTATCAACAACAACAGACAAAACAAAAACCATACCTTAAGAAAGCAATTGCAAACGAAACAAATGCAATGCGGCTTCAGCATCAAACCATTCCAGCAGCGAAGAGAAGCCGGCGACAGCACCAAAGCGTTCATGCCCCGTGCTTCCAAAGCTATGTACACTTGGACACCAGTTAAAAAAACTTAGTATTCTTCCATTAATTTGTATTAGTAGGGATCCCTGAGTTAACTTCCGTGATGCTGATGACACTGAATGTGTCTGGTGAAATAGAAACATTAAAAGCGCTGGGTGCATAAGTTTGGTGAGTGAAGAAAAGACCAGTCGAACGTGTGAGAGGTTTTTAGTTTTGAGTTATTGAGTTAGACATTGTAATCGTTCTATACAATTTGTCCTTGTGGCTTGTAGCAGGGATCCATTGATTTTCAATCCAATGAAAAAAATCATACAGACAAAAAAAATCCATATTATTCTATATAAAAAAGTCCATTCTTAGATGAAACCAGCAATGCAGTGGTAGTAAAATTATGCAGTTTTAATGTTAATTTTCGATTTCATCTATACGCCACCAATTACAACAAATGTGTTGAGTAGAACAGTTTGTTATATTCTAAGTTTCAACTAGTTATAAAAAGAATATATTCAGTAGATCCGAAGATATCGGTGTGTGACCGACATAAGGACAGACAGACAGACAGGCATCAGAGTGATTCCAATAAGGGTCCCTTTTTCGTAATTTTGCGACGGGACCCTAAAAAGTCTGCACCCGCATTTTATGAAAAGTATTTTGTCCAAATCCAATTTGTAAAAATTTTCTTTCTTCAATAGAAATGGTTCACACACAATAATATAGAAGAAAACAAGGTGTATACAAAAAACCTGAAGAACTAGGCGTAAGGTGCATTATTAAAATTAGTAGTGATTTCCTTCAGTAGGTATAGTTTCAGTCAAACTTTGCGTGACGAGGAACAAACTGAAAAGTGGAAGGGAATTAATTTATGTGAGTTAAAAACTTATGTGCAGTGAAAATTTGTGAGTGGTATGGGGTGCCAGTGTAGGTGCTATGTGATGTGATGGAGCAGTGAGTGCATTGGAGAGGTATCAATGAAAATAAAATGTTAATTCGAAATTTCATCTATTATTTACAAACACACACACACACACACACACACAAAACACGGTGCTTCCTAAGAATTAAAAACCCATGCACTTACATATTAAGAAAAGAAACCACGAGTAAGTGTTGTCGCACACTGCAGGAAAAGCAAAGCATGCATGTGAACCTGTGCTGTGCTGAAGTGTTGCCTACAAAATTGCTTTTATATTTTGTTTGGTTTCTTAGAAAACTTGTTAGAACACAGAGTATTCTAAAATTTGATATTTCGCACATTTTATAATTGAGGGATAATATGTACAATTTTAGTGGATTTACTGTGCACCATTTTGTTGTTAATGTCTGTACTGTTCTGTTCTAATTTAATGCACAATGCAAATTATATTATTATTATTTTCACTATGTAATTTTGATTTGATTAATACCATACTGGGATCAAATAGAAAACTATCCAATTTTCTCATCTTATATCAAGTTATACCTAAACATTATGTGTACTTATCGACTAATAAGGTAAGAAAACTTATCACAGATTTCGTTGAATGAAAGAAAGGCTTACTGGAAGACATAAATCACAAAATTATCGACGGCAAGAAATTGAATAATTATAAAATTAATTAGCTTTAAATGGACGGCAACATGATTGCATAAACCTATTACTAAAGTATACTAATACCTAGGTACTCGTAAAATTAAAAATTACTACATAAAAACTCAGAACTAAAATAATACCAAGTCAGAACTGCTAGTGATAAAAAAAATGCCAAAAGGGAAAGCAAAGTACAAAACACACAAAGCCGTTTGTATCTCACACGAAACACATACACCCTGTTAAAACACATCGACGCGAAATGTTCCCTGCATCACCAGATCTCAGTTCCGAATTCAGAATCAGAAACGGATAAAATACGCGCGCGATGCATGAAGCTGTCTATAGGTACAGTCACTTTACTCGGCGATAGAGGACACGAGGGCGGCGAATGCAGGAAACATACTTCGTCGGGATCAGAATCTAGGATAGCGTTCAGAATATCCATAGACGTGTCTCTATTGTCGGGTATGAATGCTACCGAACTTCTCTTAGGGAGCGGTGTAGTCAAAGGGCTCAGAGTTAGAGAGGATAATTCTGTCTCAAAACTGTTGTCGGCGAAGGAGAAGTCCTTGTCGGACTTTTCAAAAGTGGAAACGGGACTGAGGCTGTGCCTGTGAAGCTTAGGTGACACGGTGGGAGGATAGTTAATTTGATCGCGAAGCAAATCGGCCGACAGTTCGGCCTCTATTAGCTCCACTGAACTAACCTTTTTGGAGTTAAGATTAAAGGTTTCCAGATTAAATATCCTCTTGATAGGAAGCAAGGGGGAGTTGGCTAGTTTGTAACTGTTACTTCTCTTTACTTTAGTATGGGGACATGCCCCGCTCTCTTTATCGGTAATGGAGGTCTCTGTAAGTTCACAGGCACTGGGCGGGAAATGCTTATTGGCATTGAATAGTTTTAAGAGTTCGGCAGCTTTCTTGGTAGACTTCTGACTATGATTGCAGTTTTTTATTTCGAGCATTTTAGGCGTTTGGAAGTTAGGGACGAACGGTGCAATGCAGTCGAGCGTGTCGAGGTCTGTTTCAATTAGATTTTCAAAAATGCGTCGGTTCAATCTAGTAGAGCCGTTGCGTTTCTTACCTGTAGAATTGTCTCTCGTCGGAGACAGGCTGACGCCCTCGGCGTCCTGAATATTTACATAAGCTCCGCCCTTCGACTTTCCCTCCTCGGATAGCTTTGCATCGAGTTTTCTCACAGAGTGAGAGAGCTCTGGTTTGATCGTGTTAATAGGCCTATCGGGAACGAGTGCAGCGGTGATGATGGTGCTGGGTTTCGGTGCAGGTAGAGAAATCATTTCCGTGGTGACGGGACCATTGCGCTCCACCGGGGCTTTGATGATGATTTTGCCGAGCTGAGGCGAGGTCGGAACGGACAGGGGCTTCTGCTTCACAAGAGTGGCGTCTACTTCATCCGAGTCGGAAGTCCCGGTGTCTGTCGAGAGAGCGAGCGTCCCGTCGGAGCTTGTTGCTTTCACCTCTTTCACGAAGGGGCCAGGTTCGAAGGTAGTGTGCGCTCCCTTTCTTCTTCTGATACTGTCGGAGGAGTAGATGACTTTTCCTTGTGAGTCGAGGGTAACTTTGGCTCCTCTTCGCTGGAATTCCTCGTGGGCGGATGGTGTTCGCGGTTCTGAAGCACTCTCTAGGAAATCTTTACTCTCGCTCAAGCAATTGGGCAGCTCGTTCAGTGAGATGTATTCAGTCTCCTGTAATTTTCCAGAGAGAACGGTTTGCAAATTCTGCTTGACGATATCGTTGCTACTGTAGACTCCCTTCGTGTGCATGTTGACCTTCTGATTGTTGTTCCTTACGTCGGCTATAGTGACATAGTCTCCTGAGTCGTAGATATTGTCGGTCATCGCAGGCTCCTTCACAGTGGGAGACTTCTTTGTGGATAGCTTATGTGGGAGGACGCCTTTCAATCTACACATGAAGTTGTTTAGTGGCAGTAAGGAATTCTTTATGTTGGAGTGCTTAGGTGCCGCTGGTGGTTTGGGCATATCGTTGATTTCTTTACTGTCTTTAATTTTGGATTCCATCAGAGCCTCGCTCGGCAGTTCGAGCTTTGGTCTAGTGGACACTTTTTTGTGCATCTCCACTATAGTTGGAGGTTTTATCTCCTCTAAATCTCGAATTGAATCCCTGTAGCTGGTGACGCTTTCATCGTCAGAATTCGAAGGTGTAATAACACAGAGCGAGGGTATACGTGAGCTGTTGATGGTCGTCTTGTAGCGAATCCTCTCTATGCGGTCTGTTCCTTCGAGATCTGAAGATTCAGAGTAGTCTTGTTCGGACAAGCTATGCTTGCCTTGGGCGCTGGAGACTGAGTCTTCAATTGGAGAGCTAGAAGTATTGTGGCCGGAGTCTGGAGAACTGGTTCCCGTGCTCTTCTTCGCGCTTTCTACTTCCGGTTCGTGATGCACCATCGCCAGGACTGTCTCCTGCGGTTGACCTACGTTTTTGGTTATCGTTATAGTCGCTTCAGGCAGCTCGTTGGTACTGGGCATGGAGTAGTTGAAGCGTTGTTTTTCGACCGTATCTCTGGCGGTGTGGTGGTATCGTAAGGAGTTAAACCGGTCGGCAGAAGTTGAGCCAAAGTTGCGATCGAGGCTGGCGTTGGCGCTGTGAATGCTGCCCTTGCTGCGGTTCAGTTTTGTGAGTGAGCTCTTTCTCTCTGGCACCGTCGGACCGATCACTAGTGATCTATCGCTACCAGCCGCCATGAGAGTAGTGCAAACAGTTCCCGCTGAGCTGGTGGTGGTGCTAGTCGACCCTTTTCCGAATAGCTCATATTCATTTTCCGCGGTTGCATTCTGACTGTTCGACGAATTAGACAGCGCGTTACTAGTGTGCATCGGGGTGCTGGGCGTGTCCTCCTCCTTTAAAGTTTTGAGGCCAGAGTCCATGTGGAACGAGGTGTAATATCCTTCGGTGTCGCACGAGTACTCGGAGCTAGTTTCCAAGTCCTCGTGGAGATCGTGTATGATGTCCGGCGTCAAGGTGCCCTCGCTGGTGACGCTGCCTGACCCGGAGGTGTTCAGGAATCTCCGCCGACTGATGATGGAGCTCGGGGGTCCGTGAGCGTGCGTGTTGAGTGAGTTGCTCGAGGTGGCCGCGGACGTGGTGCTCTTGGGTGGTACGGTTGTCGACGTTATTTCAGACCCTATACTGGTTCTTCCGGACTCCGAACTCGCCGACCAGTTGCCGCTTGATGAATGTGGTTCCTCTTTGCCGACGCCCGCTCGCCGCAGTCTCCTTTGAGCCGAGCAGCTTCTCAGTTTAACTCCAGTGCTGATTGTGGCAGTGATGGGTAAGGAGGCCGGGACTCCCGTGCTCTTTTCATCTGACGAGTAGGACGCGCATCGTTGATGCGACAATCTTCGCTCCTGTTCAACGGTCCGCTTCTTCCTCATTGTGACAGTTTCTTGCACGTCGCTCTCCGCTTCCTGGCGGTTGGGAGATTTATTCTCCTTGCTCTTCTCGCTCCTGAAGGAGTCTCGGAAGCTGTCTCTGCTCGCGCTGGGAGAGCGACTCATCATCTTGAGGCGAGTCTTGCCCCACTGCTTGAGGCTGTTGAAGTGGCTGGACTTCTTGCAGAGCAAGTCGATGGGGCTCCTCTTGAGCAGATCGCTCGAGTGCGAGCGCACCACAGTGCTCGTGTCGGGGATCTCTTCAGAAGCGACAGGACTTGAAGTATCGCTACGATAAAAACAAACCAAGCGAAAGCATTAGTCACACGCTAGATGCAACTGTATACAAATCGAAAATAAAGTCGAACCCTCCGGATGTTGCTGAAGGTTACGGTTTTATTAACAAAGCAATGGCAGTTGCTTAATTAGTGATAATGTGCAAAATTATTGCCATTATTGTAACCGTTTAGGTAAAAATTTATAAACAAATATTTTTTTTCATTTTTACCCCAAACGGTGACAACACTTTTTAGAGTTTAAAGAAAACAATTAAAATTAAAACAAAACATAATTTGTACCAGTATTTTTAAAACATACAATGAAGTGCAATCGTAAAGTTATAAGTTACACTTAAAAAAAGCTCTTCCACACGGTTTGTGCACATATTATGTTATTTGCTCCATGATACATTGCGGACCCTAGGGTACATTACCTTCTTGCGGTTACACTACTGGACAACAACTAACGATGTGAACATAAAAGTGTTGGTCAAAGAAATAAACACCCAGAATATGCATTGTCTTTAACAACATCTAGTCGGCTTGTACTCCATTTACATCACACATAAGATCCGTGATTAACCAAGCGTGACAGAGTTAAGTATACATGCATTTGTAAATTGGTCCTTGACGACTTTTCTGTCACCTCGGCAAGTCGATGCCTTCTAGGTATTTATTCCTTAAGTGTCGATGCAACGCTACGAAGGTAATATAGTCTAGGTGGTGAATGAGTGCTTTCTAAGCTTACCCAGCGATAGCCTCTCTAAGTTCTTTCTGATCTGTGCCAGAAATGGTGTTTCGTCTTTTACCCCGTGGTTTTCTACTCCTCGTCCGCCGCTTCACCGTATCCGTCTCCCCGTTGCCCTCTATGTGCAGTAGAGATTTTCGTGAGGTACACATTCTGTCAAAGAATTTGCCGGACGTATCTATGGGTATCACTTCCGGAGCAAATCTGAAATTGAATACAAAACAACGATCAGTTCAAAGTTGAATAAAACGTTAAATTATCGAAATCACATAACTTAATCTTGGATAAGAGTAATTTGATTAATAAATGGCACATCGTTAAGCGTCTTTATGCTCAATCCTTAAAACTGGGAAATGGGAAGATTTAAAATAAAAAAGGAATCAGTGATTTTCTGTATCAAACCGCAGTAGGTAGATCATTGGGAAACGAAATTGCTATTGAAACTAAAGTGCAAACATATCGAAGGCCTCCGATAGTTCCAAAGCTTGCTGTTGACCTATGTAACTTTAACAGCCGGTTTTCTACGGCTATTTATTACTCGTTCTAGCATTCAAACTAGGAAACGGGTCAACGATTTCATCATAGAGTACACAATATTCTGTCGGTACCGTGGTTGGTACATGCAAGTAACAACTTTGACTTCAGAAGTGTTTATATGCAAGGTTACGTAGTGACAAACTCAATATTTTCCAAGTTGCATTTCGTGCCAGCCGAAAGAGGAATATTTGAAGTCAATTTAAGGGTTATAGAAACAGTATTTTTGTCATTGCCCATTTGCACATATGTCACAAAAATTACAAGAGCTAATGTTATTTTAAAATTTACCCCACAGGAGGACTGAAGCCTTTTTTTATTGCTGCCGAACTGGGTGGCTGTACTTGAGTTCGAAACCGCAGGCGCAGCCAAAATCATCCCCGAGGAGGTGCCAGTCCGGTTTGAAGGCGGACTAATGAGAATCTAGTCTGAGATAAGACCAAATGGTAATGGGACCAAAAGATCAAATGGGGATAAATATCTTCTATTTGAAGTTATGTGGATTGCAGAAGTGGGGAAATATGTTCGCCGGAAACCTATATTATATTATATATTGTAACACACCGTATTAGGAAAAGATAATTTAGATAATCACCCGGTTCGAAAACGCTTGCGTTGGCTAGCGAGGGCTATGTTCCTGTTACAAAATAATTTAGACTCACTTGGAAATGATAACTTGTAGCTGTTCTTCAGGGCTGGGAAGCTGGTGGTCTATTGGCTCGTCCTCTCCAGATCCGCAGTCGCTTAGCTCCTCGGGCGTGAGAGTCACGCCTGACACTATGCGGGTGGAGGCGTCTGGCAGTGCGGTCACGTCGCCAATTGCTTCCTGCGACGTCCATTTTCGGAGCTCTTCTACTGCTGCCGGCTGTTAGTTAAGTGAAATATTTGGTTAGTTGTACATGTTGCCGATCTTTCTAATGGTTGCGGTGTAATGGGTTGCCTATTGATGAAGTGGCTCCATATATTCTGGAACTTTTTTAAATTTTTGGGAGACTACATTTTGCCATCTACCAAGCTGACACTTGGCGATGAGGTTCAGCGATGGAGTATCGTAATTGCGATAGAATTTTCTGACAATTGCCATTTTGCATTTGCCATTTTGCAATCGTGGTAGATTCGAGGCCACCAGGATTTCGGTCGTATTTTAAACCGCAAAGTGTCTTTTGTAATTCTGTCAAACTAAGGTTGTCCTGTAGACTTACAATGTGTGTGTCAATCTCTGCATCAATCCTATGCCTGCGGCGTCTCGCGCCCAGGACGGGCGTGCAGAGCAGGTAGGGGGAGTGCTGGGAGTCTCGCCGTAGTTGTTCCAACAGCGAAGCCGGCAGCCGACCCGAGGTCGCCTTCTCGTACAGCTCCCGGACGCAGTGAGGCCTGTGGACGACGTGTTTGGTTTGAGCGTTTCGGTTGCGGAAAAAAAGAAAAGATCGCTGGAACTTGTCAGCCTCGGTAGCTCAGTGGTGCGGTCGGTCGACTGTTGTTATGCAACGCTGAGCGCGGTCAGTACTTGGATGGGTGACCGCTCGACCGTTGAAGGCTGACCGTGGTTCGGATTCCACGTTAAACTGTAGGTTCCTTCCCTTCTTACCTTACTAGGCGGTAGGGTTTATCCCGGCCGGGTTGGTACCACCGCACTGAGCGACACGTCGGTCGAAACGGCTATGTAAATAGTTCGTCTTTTCCGTCCAGTTCAGTGTAGCCGACATGAAATGAAGGGAAGCATTGACATGGCACCTAGTTCTCCCGGTGTTATGGGCTGACATCTCGGATGTTGTAGGTGATGTAGCCAACCGTGTCAGTATGTGTTTATGTTCTTTATGTGCTTGGCTACTTCACCTGCTAGAGTCATAAATAAATGATGTTTACTACAGGGAAGTGATCTACCTACAGTTTTACATGGAGTTCGCACCAAAAAGAGAACAGTATTCATGTCGAAAACCGGAAATGCACTTTCATTCTAGTATGGATGAAATTACACAATTTTCTGAAGTGATGAGAACAGTATTCATGTCGAAAACCGGAAATCCACTTTCATTCTAGTATGGATGAAAATTACACGATTTTCTGAAGTGATGCGTGTTGAGTTTTAATCCAATGCGTGTACGCGTACATAGGTACATAACGTATGCCTATGTATATCACCAATATCTCTACACATACATACGTTGACATTTTAATGGGGTCACCAATCCATCGATTGCTCAGCCTCGAGCCTTGAGAGGCAAATGCGGCGATGCAGGAAAATGCAGGCTTTAAAGTGCACCATACAACCGGCTCAGGGCGCGACATGGAAATGTCAAAGCGAATCGAACAATACGTACCTCGTGGTGGGAGTGAAAAGCTCTTTTCCCAGAGGGTGCTTCGCCGTGTAGTGGACTTTGCGCGCGGCAAAATTCGACAGGCTGTCCTCCGCTAGAACAAGGAAATGATTATGTCAGCATTTTGTGGCAGTCAGAGCGAGTGTTTTGCGGGGGGTGTGGACTGTCGAAGAGAGGAGGAGGAGCGTTTTGTGAAAACTTGCGGATGACTTCAATCAATTTCGTTTATTTGCAGTTCAAACCTTCTACAGTGGGAATAGACCCACATAACAGGGGTCAATTTGATTTTTGTTGTGAGATTTATTAGATTGGACCAAAATTTAACTACAAACTGGAACAAAGAAATATTTCAATGTTCTGTGAATTCAATACCTAGTCAGTCATTCATTATAGAAAATCTTCAACAAAAAGTTTCCACAACAAAAGTTTAAACTTTTAGAACATTTACCTACACACACCGCATAAGTATAAATCAGTACTTTTAATTTATCTCTCTCTTCACCTTCCATCTAACTAACTAAGTGCGGTCAGATAACTCCGGAGAGACAAATGAGCCTACATTACACCGTGGCCGACTAATAAACTAATTTATCCAGTCCGCCAACATCCTCGACTTGGCGGCGCGGCGGTGTGACTCAAGATTATGTTCTATAGTATGTCGATATTCAAATCTTTGTAAATATAATAAAGGTTACTATCCTTCTGTGTAATCAGAAAAAGAAAATTTAGAAAATTAAAAAAAGCCGGCCAAGTGAGAGGCCACCGAGGGTTCCGTACCCCACGTAATCGGCCGGTTTTTATTATTTGTTGTTTTACTTTAGGTTTACACTATAACCTCACCAAGATTTGACGCTTGTATGAATTACCGTTTTTATTACAGACAGACTAGCTTTTGCCCGCGACTTCGTCTGCGTGGATAACTGAACATGACAAATTATTCTTTCAGAACCACATGACAATTAATTTGGAATACTAAATTCTAAAAAGAAAATAGTTTTTACTATTTCAAAAGAAGAAGTAAGTAACTAAAGGCGAAGGCCGAGCTTCGTTCAGGTAAAATGTAAACCCTCTCGAAGAAAGTAAGGAAGTAAAAGCGAGGCCGAAGACCGAACTACGTTCAGGTAAACCATAAAATTTCTCGATGAAATTAAGTAACTAAGGGCGAGGCCGAAGGCCGAGCTTTGTTCAAATTAACGATATTATTCTCGATAAAACTAACTAAGGGCGTTCAGGTACCTAATCGATATTATTTCTCGATGGAAGTAAGTAACTAAAGGCGACTTCGAAGGCCAAACTGGGTTAAGATAAACAGTAAACTTTCTCGAAGAAAGTAAGTAAAAAGGCGAGGCCGAAGGCCGACAAAGAAAAACCTGTGGCATTTAGCACGGCATTTTGTCCTTTAGTCGCATTTTACGGCATGCACGGGTAATCGACAAGAGACGCAGTCGGCTTGCCTTACTTGCTGCTTGATAGCTTGTCCGAATACTTTGCTAAACGTGGTGGTCGGTGGTGTGCTGTAATTTACAAGAGTATCACAACACAACACCGCATTACTCCGCATGCAGTACATCTCCGAGTACTCTGCCTACCCCGATTGTTAGGATACAGCGTGTGGTATGTATGTACATATGTATGCAGTCGGCTTATTATTGTGACGTACCCGATCCAAACTGTTCATTAAATCGATATATCGTGAAGAACCCCAGCTAGAAGTCAGTCAGTCACGACCGCACGAGCAGACAGTTCGGTCGTGTCGTGCCGGACCCATTCTGTTCACGGTGGGTTGGATGACCTCGTGTTGTTAGTTGGGCTTGGGTGCATTCTTCACTTATGGCTGTACCCGGGAAGCATATCAGGGAAAGTTATGGGGCGAAAAACGAAGGGGATAATGAGAAAACCTATAGGGTCAGGGTTGCCACATGGCCCAGATAAATAAGGTGGACATTTTTCACCACTCAGATTTTTCGAGTTAATTTTTTTCGAAAAATACCTTTGATTTTTTGGAGGACCTATTATTAAAATCACTAATATTGGAGGCAGTAAGGAAATAGGCGACAAATAATTTAAAGACATACATAGCAGTCAAATTTTTCTTTTTATATTTTAAATCATCTGCAACTATTTTCCAACAATTTTAAAAATCTCTTGAGTGTGCGCGCCAAAATTAAAAAACAAGGACACTTCATAGACCACGTTGCTTATATTGTTCGACGTGGACAGAACATCGAAAACATGGACTGTCCACGGTAAACGTGGACACTGGTGGCAACCCTCTTAAAATATAAGGTGATGTGGAGACTGGTGTCGAGAATGCGTTTGAGCGGCTCGCGGTCAATGGTTCAGATTCAATATTTCGCTATAAAGAACACACTACGTTAATCATCATCATCATCAATCATCATCATCAATACTAATAATAAATCTGTAAGGGATGGTCATGGAGTAAGTTGCTTTGTTTCTTGAGATATTGGGTTTGTAGACTCTGTGTATGATACTAAAACTAAATTTACGATTTTTAGAAATCATTTCTGTATGTATGTATGTTCCACCATAACTCTTAAACCGATCATCTGAATTCGATGAAACTTCGTACAAGCACATTCACCTATACGGGACACAGGATAGGCTAAATAAAATTCACTTCCGGTTACGCTAAGATGTGGCTCCCATACAAACCGATATGTTCCGCGCGCCGAAATAAAGGTATACACGGTAGCGGGCTTACTTACGACTTTCACGCGAGCGAAGCCGCGGGCAAAAGCTAGTAAATAATATATCATTTAGACATATGCATATTCAGTATGGTTCGTCATAAAATGTATTGTTTTGACCCGTTCAGCAATAGGAAGAACCGGGCAAGAAACCTTAGAGTTTTTTTAAATGTAACTAAACTTCAATTATCTGGGTTAAATATAATATAATACAACTAAGCAAATAAAAATTTTAAATAATAAGTCCAAGATTTAACAAAAAAATAAAAAATAAAATAAAAACAAAGAACATAGGATTCAGTCAAGGCATTATTAAAAGTTAAATTTCGTAAAATTTTCAATTAAGTTTTTGCCCGCGGCTTCGCTGAAATGAAATTCTAAACAGACAGTAAGTCACTAAAGTAAAGACGATGGCGAAGGCCGAGCTGTGTTCAGGTAAACTATGTAATACATAGAAGAAGTAAGTCACTAAAGACGATGGCGAAGGCCGAGTTGCGCTCAGGTAAATGATAAACTCTCAGGAAGATACGAAGTCACCAAGGGGGAGGTCGAAGGTCGAGCTGCGTTCACGCAAACGGTATACTTTCTCGAAGAAAGTAAGCCAAAGGGTGAGGCCGAAGGCCGAGCTACGTTCAGATAAACGGTATATTCTCTCGAATAAAGTAAGTTTACGTGTTTTTGGAAAGATAATTAGAACTTTAGTAGTAATGCGCCTTTTTGTATCGCTCCGGTTTACATTTTACATTATGTATCGATGACGGATAAGATATCGAAAGGGAGAATGCCTTGCCTTGTTTAAGAATGCACTAACGCACCCCGCATTAGTGCATTCGTGAATGACTAAAATGTACCACACGTTTCCTACATGAACAAGACTGCATGGTTAGGATTTAACTATGTTAACTATGTTTCTTTGCCGTGTCGACTTGCTAATTTAGTGCATTGGTAACTTGGTACCAATTCGGACGAGTTTTACATTACCATGTAGTAATGGAAACTTGAGGACCTGTACTGAAGCAACGCACGACGGACATTTTAATTAATGTCTAAATGAGAAAGAGAGCGGTGGTCATGGATGCGGTGGTGCACGCCGAACGGATATCGAACTCAAGCAAATCTTTCATCTCACTCGTTTTCACCGCGCCGCAATAGTAGAGGGCCATGATCGAACCCATCGCTTTTCGCAACATAGGCAAGCGACAAATCATGAAATCATCATAACACGTGTCTCAACTCAACCGCCATTACATCTGTATGTCAGGCGGAAAGCGCCACATTACAAGGATATACATAACCAGAAAGGTGAGTGTCATTTTTATCGTCAGTAGCACTTGGTCACACAACACTTGGTCGGCATCGGATCGGAGCACCCCTTTGTAGTTGACAGAAGAGTTCTTCAAACGGCACGATTCTCTAAATCGTTCTTGTGTCGCACTGCAAAGGTGTGGAACGGGTTTCCGGGGAATATCTTTCCCTACTCCTAAACAATCCACGGGTCTTCAAAGAGCCTTTCCCCAGCGATATTAGTCCGCCCCCAAGCCGGACTGGCATGGCAACTCCTCGGGCACAGCAACCCAGTTCGGAGGCAATAAAAAAGTCAGTTCATTTGCATCAGAGAGATGATATAGATGAGTAAAAAAAGTGTAATAAAGATAGAATATATTTGTAATTCCCGTCTTCGTGCACTTTTATGTCACTCCCACGATAAGTTAATAACCCTTCTAGGTATTATTACCTTGCCCACACACATTATTCATTTGTAACCGTGCGTGGTGGTTCAAGCATGTTCAAGTCTGGCTCGTCTATGCTATGACGCATGTTGATTGTGGAACGGCGGCATAGGCGTGCTTCCGGCCTGGTTTGAAACTCCCTGGGGTTGGCTGGACGTACAGAAATAAGGCGTTGGAATTCTATTTCGTTGGCGGTCTGCGTCCTTTGGGAGGACTTTTACCGTTACTTTCTGATTGGGGTTCGTATAACTTAGTTTTCATATTGTGTACTTCATGTGCGTGATATTAAAACTAAGTTATATAAGGGTCACTTGGTTAAATATTGGTCAGGTTGAAGAATTGAAACGAAATGAAAATATACTTTTTTGTTCTAGCAGCATTCTTTACAAACTCATCCTAGGGATGTGGAAAACGCGTAGCGGAATTTAAATAATTTAACCGATATATTGTCAATATATTGCACTCGTCCCCAACATGACTACGTGCGGTGATAAAAACACGTGATTCCACAAATGTGAAAAAAAAAAACAGAATATATATTTTGTGATTACGTCTTTGTGCACACCATTTATGACTTCGCCTATTCGACGAGTTGATCCATCTCCTACCGTTTTGAATTCTTTGGTTGCTACCTAAACTAAACAAACAACCTGCGAATAGTGTTTGCTCTGCAGGGTTTCACTACCACTACACTACAGCCCTTGCCACAGTGTTACCATAACAGAAAACCGTTGTTGGCAGCTCTCAGTGTTACCCGCCATTAACCAGTGTTGCCGCATTCCCTTCTCTCGGTGCCAGTTCGTGAATTGTTTGTTACCCGTCACCATAGAACTAAATACTAAGAAGGGCCTACGACTTGTTTATTGTGCACGAAGAAGACATTAATATACACGGTGTTGCAGTTGCCCCCCCCCCCCCCCCCCCCTTTCGGTTTTACGGTTGGGGTTGCAACACCGTGTATATAAGGTCTTTCAAAATTAGTTAATAGTACGCTAAGGGGGGGTTCTGTATCGGAAATAGATCACTTTCTTAGACACTTAAGACCTTACATATTTCAGTTTAAATTCATTTATTAACTACTTATATAAAAAAATACAAATTATATGTCACCCCCCCCCCCCCCCCCCCCCCCCCCCTTTAACTAAGTTTTCCCTGTAGGAAGCAACCTATCATAAAATATACAGATTTGACAACTTTACAAGTACCCAGCCAGCCAGCTTCTTCTCATAATATTGTCCTCGTGTGTGTTGGTGTAATTTCTTACATGAAGACTTCACTACATATTGTATTGTATATCATTATTGAAGTTGAATAAATATCTTACAATTAACGCTTCCGGCATTTTATTCCAGTATACCTATGGCGTGATGCTAATAGCCTATACCCTTGTGGAGACTTGTCGCATTACACAGGTAAGAACCACAAGTAAATAGGGTGAGGTGTTCTTGATTTACAAGCGAACATACATACATACATACACTTTCCATTTACAATATTGTCTACTAGCTTTCGACCGCGGCTTCGCATCACGTGGCTTTTTGCTCACAGCTCAGGCTGTCGATGACGACGCGTTATGATTTATAGCCTACAATCATCTTGAGCAATCACGGAAACCGTGAAAACCGAATGTAAATCGATAAAGTGGTTCTCGAGTTATAACGATATTCATATATTGACGACCGCCGCCGGCCGGTCGCTTGTAGAATCTTCGCTTTTATTTATTAGGAGGATGCATGGCACACTGTTCTAAATGGAGTGCATGGCAACCAAATGTTGGTAACTACGTCAAATGTGCGCAATTTATGAGTGCCGTGTCTAGGTATTTATTTCCATGTACCCCACCACTTTGTGCCCGAGTAGACGATTTACGAGGAGTAGACACTTCCATTGTAGGCAGAACAAGCTCTCTGGCTTGACAACGTGTAACGTATCGGGATGAATGTGCTTTGGCGAGATGGAATGAGATTGTGGGTTTGAATTAAATTACATGATTTTAGAAATTACAAAATTATTTTTAGGCTTCCGTACGGGGTACGGAAGCCTATTACTCTACGCCGCCATCTGTCTGTCTGTCCTACTGCTGTATCTTTGGAACCGTAATAGGTCGCCGGTTGAAATTTTCACTGAATATGTGTTATTATGGTGGATATAACAACAAAAAATAGAAAAAGTAAAAAATTAAGGGGGCTCCCATACAAGAAACGTGTTTTTTTTTCAATGTTGTTTTTGTGGTGCGGAAACCTCGGTGCGCGAATCCGACTCGCACTTGGCCGGTTTTTTATTTACATACATAGGCGCACGCAACGCGCTGAATCCCGACGATCGGATTAAGCAGTGTAATCGGCGTTGTACTGCAAGTACACGCGTGAATTACGGTACAACATCGGCCCACACGGTCAGCAAAGTACCTATTAGGACAGCAAGTAAGGTACGAACAAAGTTACCTACTGCATGACTTCGTGGAAGGCGACAGGTGGCTAACCTGTCGCGCTTTAGCGCGGCATCTTGTCCTAATCTCGCCTTTTACGACATTTAAAGTTTATTTATTGAAATTGGATGTTACAATGTCAAACTGCAGATCACATTCCTCGTTTTATTATGTGGACAAGGTGATAAAAGTTTTTTTATTAAACGTGCCATGGTTTAATATGCCGGATTTCAGATAATTTCGTAGTATCAGTAATTTCTTTCGACCGACCTCCATTCAGAATTCAGTGAGGGGCCGGGTGGTATATCGGGACCGAATTTACCGTATCGCCAAGTAAGGTTTACTGAAAGAAATCACTTACCTTACTAGGTGGTAGGGTTTATCCCGCCCTGGTTGATACCAGCGGTACCACCGCATTGAATGAAACCGGTCGAAACGGCTATGTAAATAGTTCGTGTTTTCCGTCCAGTTGGTGTAGCCGACATGAAATGAAGGAAAGCACTGACATGGCACCTAGTTCACCCGGTGTTATGGGCTGACATCGCGGATGTTGTAGATGATGTAGCTAACCGTGTCAGTTTACATAAAAACAAAATACAAAAAGTGATGAATGTACATTTCTCTATAATAAAATAATAAATAATGACTGTGCTATAGCCAGACTTAAGTTAGCCAGATGAAGAAATAATTCATTGAGGTGTGGGAGCGAGCAAGGGTGAAGGGGGAGTCTCCCTCCATTGTCGCGTTCGACCTTGATGCAGCCTCGACAGTGGCGGTCCGCAACACCCCGGTCGCCGCCGGCCGCGGCGGCTACGGCGGCCGGTGCAGGCAGTTGCGGACCGTCGTGGGTGGCTTCCAGATCAAGCCTATTTGGTTCAACGTCCTAGGAACACGAACGAACACTAGATCCATTGAGCTATTAGATCTATTGCGGTCAGGTGCAATTATTCATGTCTAGGTAATATTATAAAATTCAATGTCTGACTCTGAACGGGTAAACTCGAGAACGATTGAACAAACTTATCATGCGGTTTTCGGCTGAAACAATTTACAGGCAATGTACACTTTGAAACACTGAAAGAGCAAAAAAATTATGGATGAAAAAAAAAATTCATATCCCGAATCCTTTCTCGAACCCTTTAGATGCACTTTAATTTAGAAATGAAAATTATTCATTATACCATATTAAGTAATAAATAAGTAAGTAATAATATTAAGTAGATTGAAAATTTGGTTAAAATTCAATATTTAAACATAAATAATCCTAAAAATTTTAAACAAAAACCTTTAGATTACATGCCCAACGCTCTTCCAATGAGGTTCAGTCAGATATCTGGTACGGGCTGAAATTTTTTTTCAATAAATAATGTTTCTACTCTACTCCTAATTTCGGATGTTCAATGAGTAGATGAATCTATCTACATAAAAACAATTATAAATTAAATTATAAATTAATAAAAAATAATAACGTGGTGAACGTTAAAAAATCTGTTAAGTGCGAGTTTTACTCGCGCACGGAGGTTTCCGTATCTATCCGCTTATCAATCCGCCTATATTTTTTGTCTTTCAGCAATGCAATGCATAAAAGCCTGTGGCGCCATCTATTATTCAGTAGCGTGACTAATCGATATTTCGCACGTTTGTTGTATGGGAGCCCCCCTTAATTTTTAACATTTTCTTTTTTTATTATTTGTTGTTATGTCCGCCATAGTAACACATATTCTGTGAAAATTTCAACGGGTTTTGTACGGGTCATTACGGTTCAAGAGATACAGCCCTCGGACAGACAGACGGACGGACAGACAGACAGCGGAGGCTTAGTAATAGGCTTCCGTATGGGATACGGAAACCTAAATATGAAAAGAAACTTTCAATAAAAATTGTCAGCCAGTTTTCGCTAATGAAGTCTGACCCATTGTACGACAGAGCGCTCTCGTCATCTTGAGGCAAAAATCCTGAAAAACATGAAAACTATAAGCCGGAAGAAAAAAACATTATGTAACAGTTTTTGTAGCTTATGAACGAGTTAAAGGAAACGCGTGCTAGTAATATAATGCGCTCGATCTGAGACAACCTGTATATAGATTGCTGGAGCTGCGTTCCGTTTCATCGTCCGTCCTCGTGCGTAATAGTGTAAAATTTTTATTTCTTGTCAAGAGATGGTGAACAAATATTTATATTTCTCTTTCTTTCTTTCTTCCTTTCATGCCGTGCATGCCGCACTTGCACAATGGTAGCGCAGGTTTTCAGCTCGCCCGCACCGTGCTATTATGCCGACAGTACAAAGAAACGAAAAGCCGCGTAGTCCACTAGGTACCTATTTCTATAGTAGCAAACGGCCCGCCTCGGATTTTGCCCAAGCAAGGTATAGGAAGTTGTTTTGTAGATATTTTTGTCGATACTTTTAAAATCATCGATATTTATAGCGATACCTCGATAGTCGAATAAATTGACCAGGATAATTATACTCGTAGATTAAAATATTTACAATTTACTATCGATATAATTTCGATATGTGTATTGGCATCGTAATACAATCATATTTTAGGGTATAAATTGATCATTATGACAATATGTGTGTTTCGTGCAAAGTTTCTGAGTTATCCATACATTTTCGTAAACTCAAAATGTATGGAGAACTAAATATTTTTTTAAATTTTGCCACCGTTATTCATTGAAATCTACTTAGTTTTCTATACAGATAACCACCTTAAACATGTGGCATAGTAACAAAGCCACTCAGTATATCGGTCTCTGAAATATTAGGAGCAATATCGTTATATCGATAATTTACCATCGATTTTAGTCAAAGTTTCGATATTGTCGCAGTCGCATCCCTAACTCCGCAATAAGAAATAGTTATGCGGCGTCGTTTATCTTCATGTCAGCGATTCTATTATTTTCATGGCTTTGTTTGTTCCGCCTCGCTCCAGCCACTAAGTATTCTGCGGGAAACTTCCCTCATATTCTCTCATTTCCATATTTATCTGCGGGATGATTAGGGAAATGTTATCATGTCGACCTCTGGATCAGCTCGGATATGCAGATTGTAATGGATACATTTTATTATCCGGCCTGTGTGTCTTCTGTTATGTATGTATGATTCAGTACTCCTATAATGGTATTCCTTTGATTCATAATTTTCAGGTACAGAGATGTACGCAAGTAAATATAGAACAGGTAAGCTTCAAAAATAAAATATTTTTGTTTATTTTATTTTAAACAGGACCACGCCTAGCAACAGGTTGCTCCAATATCTAGGTTGGTACTGAATACATAATTATTATTAAGTAGTATGAACAGCACAACTATTTTATTCTAGCTTTTACCTACAATTCCGCCCGTGTCAGTTGTTGTTGTTTTGGTTTGGGGTTGGCTCTAGGCCTGCAAACTAATCCCGCTTGGTTGGGGACCTTCGTGCAAAACCCCGCAGTCTACAGCTACCCCAGCCAGCCTATGTCTTCCATGGAAGCCACAAGTCGACCGGGGTGTCTGCAGGCCGCTTATCCCTTAGTCGCCTTTTACGACATGCACGGGGAGAGATGCAGTGGGACTATTCCTATTAAGTACCGACCCCACACAGTACCCGCCCGTGTCAGATAAGTACACCCAATAGTAGAGTTCTAACCTTGAGATCAGTAAGAATCACTCGATCCGTCTACTATAGAAAGAAAATGTAATCGGTTTTTATTATTTGGTAGATTTTGTCAGTTTATTACTTTTTTTGGGGATTTGTGAACAAACTTATAAAATCGTTGCTTTATAAATAGGAAGGAATAGGACAGGTTACCGGATATACCGTGTAGGGCCGGTACTTAAAGAGAATAGCCCCACGGCATCTCTCCCCGTGTATGTCATAGAAGGCGACTAAGGGATAAGGACACGATAGCGACAGGGTAGCCAAGCCACCTCTCACCTTGGTACGGTCTACGGTCCTTCCGCCGAGTCATGTAGCAGGTGGTGTAGTTACTGCTTGATAGTTATCTTGTCCGAATACTTTGCGTAACGTGGTGGTCGGTGTTGTGCTGTAATTTACCAGAGTCCTTGCAGCACAACACCGACAACTCTGTTTTTTATAGACAGCCGGCGCGGGTGTCTGTGCCTAATACTTCAACGGAAGCTCAGACACAGCCAATAACACCATTCCTCGTGAAACCACGCTCAGAGAGGCGCCATGCCGGCTATGAGGCGGACAAAAAGGTTGTCGTCTAATTTATTGACACGCCTTTTGAAGATTCCCAGGATATAGGTGGTGGGGAACACACTCAACTTGCTTACTCCGATTGTCGGAATACAGCGTGTGCTATGTATGTATGTAGGATAGGATAGTAAAATATTATTAAAGAAATTTTAATTTGACCTACAAACAATTCCGCAATCAAACAAAAACATTTGTAAGTTTAACTTACGGTTGCGTGCGAAGTGAAACGAAGATGTATGTTTGTAAGTAACTTTTATTTTGACTGTTACCAATGTCCAATCAATTGACCAATAAACGTTTATATCCGCAGGATTAACGCGGTTTTCTTTCTAGTAATAGGCATGGCTTCCGCTTGAGTCTAGACAGCGCGTGGTGGTACTACGCTGCTCCATCCATACGCCCAGCCATCCCCGGCCATCGGACGCGAGAGTTGGCCTAAGAGGCCACGAGTTATTTCCAATGTATACGTATATCTGCGATTCGGGGTTGAGGGTTGGCGTGTAGAAAGGAATGTAGCTTTCATGAATAACTGATCTCAACAATATTCCCAATACGACCGCAGCCGCCCGCGTCGATCCCGCATGTACATATAGGCACCTACTGAATCGATAAGTGTAATATGTATATTGGTGTTTTGGATGGTACATATCCCGGGCGGTATTGCTTTGATTCCGATCTAAATGCTTATCCAATATAAATATTCGCAGACAACAATGTTTAGAGTTAGAAATTGCAATATACAAATATAACAAACACTGCGTTCAGCTGAAAATAAATTTTATTGAAATGTAATAAACCCGAATAATAATAATGTTACAAAGAATAGCCCCACTGCATCACTCCCCGTGCTTGTCGTAAAAGCCGGTTGAAATTTTCACAGAATATGTGTTATTATGGCGGATATATCGAAACAAATATTTTCGTTATCGTGTTTTATAAAAAAATATGATTAATTTAATTGTAATTATTTGAATTAAGCAAACATTTATTTAATTCGACCGTGACTCTTACTGCGTCAATTCCATTAATATCGTCCCTTTGCAAAGAACATAGCAATTTACAGGCGGAGAAAATTCGTCTTCTAACTTCTGTTATACCTCTGTCGATGGAAGACGGAAGCTTAAAGCATCCTAAAGGGAAGGAAAAGGTCTGTAAACGACCGTATTTGTTGCGAATATGGAGCAATAACAGCCGGGGGCCAAGTCACCGCTGTTGTATACAAGGGTATGCGGATTTCCGAACCCTTGTGCGGTTCAACGCTAAGATAGCTGCACGGCTGGCGGGGAGTTTCAAAAGGGTCAGGGTGCATAGGTTTTGTATCACTTATTTGTACTTGTATTTCCTTCCGTACTTGTATATTCCTTCCATTCCTTATGTACTGTAAAGTGTTAGGTCTACCGTTGCCTTGTCACGTTATACTGCGACCACCACCGACCACACGCCAGGTGTGACGACGACATCAAGTACGTCGGCGAAAAGCGGTGGTTCCGTACCGTTGAAGGCCGCTTTAAACTAGTAACGGCACCTGTAACTAAAGGCTGTCGTGTATGTTAGTGGAATCAAGTGAATTCAAACCAAAAAGTGTTTATTTAAGCAGGCACAGATAGCGCTCTGTCACAAAATGTCCTCACAGGTTGTCAAGACGTTGAATACTACTCAGCATTTGTCATGTCGCCGAGCATGGCCGGTTTGTTTGTAGCGTAGTGCCGCCTCTTAACTACACATTACGTCGGGGACAACGGGCAGTTGAGATAAAGTGATGCGACGAGAAACGCCGACGCAGCCTCCCCGCCCCCTCATCAGTTTAATTGTGAAGAGGCTCTCGCGCGAGAAATGATCGAGCACCAAGGAGAGGAGAGGACGAGAAGGAGCAGGCGTGAAGGACGAGCCTTAAATGTTGAAAATATTTAATATAAAATCAGCTTGATTTGACAAAGCACTTCCCCTCCTGGGGAGCCCATTTCGGAGTGGACGCTGGAAATGTTGATCTCTTGTATACTAGTATCTGAAATTAGGTTTAAACGGCACTTACCACTGTGGTACTCAATGGTACTGTGAAACATTTGTAAGACTGTGCAACAATTTTATACCAAGTACCTAGACATCATTATTAACGCATTTTGTGTATCTGAATTACAATGAAGCATTCACAAAAAATATATATACAGGGTGTTTCAGGATAGGGTTTCGTAACTTCAGGGTTCGAAAGGGGTCCATATTTTTTTTGAAAAAGAAAAGCTCTGAAACTTTTTCCCAGATTCGGTCATTTTATAGTACTTTTTGGTGAAAATAATTTAATCGAGATTTGGTGGACGGTTAACGTCCGCCTTTATTAAATAAAAATTAAATGACTAAATTGCAATGTTTAACTAATAAAATTGAACTGCATGTAGGTAAATTCCAAACACTTTAATTTAAATGACATAAAAAGAAAAAGGGGACTGGACTAGGTCATTGCACTACCTAGACCTAGACAGCGCCTACCCATTCTCACTGCAAATCGAGTTTTTAAAACAATTTCCAATTTTTGTATGAAAAAAAGTACGGAATTTCGATTTGAGTGATAAGGATTTTTTTTCTTCTAATAATGGTACTTTCTATTCCTGATGTTTCTCAAGCCTATCCTGAAACATTCTGTAATATTATAAATACCCTTTTTAAAAACAAGCTTTTATTTAAGTCATATACTAAAACGAATATACACAGATCTAAGGGACACCAGTAATAGTTTTAAAATTCTATTAAAAGTAAAAGTACCTGTGCCTTTTTCAATTACTATTCACCACCTTAAAGCTTTTAAAAAGCCATAAAAAGCAAAAAGTATATCCCGATAATATAAAAACATCAGAGCCAGTTAAATTCAACGTAGGCATAAACGCATCGTGACGTGATCTAACCGAACCATGGTAATAATTTCCCAGAAATGTCATTGTCATATCTTGCGTACATTTTTCCTTGTTACTATTACAAACGTGTGGTCGTTGTGCACTTCATTTGCACCAGAGAGAAGATATGCGAGTAAAGTAAAAGTGTTAATGTTATTAAGTTTACCCTGTAATTCATTACATTACACTCACATTTGAAGCCATTAAACAGTGCTTTTAGTGGTTTCATCATGAACCGCGGGAATTCCTGAAGTCGACATTGGGTGTCCGCTGTACCGAACGTCAAACAGTTCTTTAAAAAATAATTCAGTTCAAAACAGTATTTTTAAAAACCACTGTCAAACCGTACAAATGTATAATAGAATAGAAACTCTTTATTGCAATCAATTGAAAGAAAAACAGTACACGACAAGAAACAAGAAATACAGGAGTGCGCAAAGACGGACTTACTATAGTAATTTCTTCCAGTCAACCTTTGGGTGATGGATGAGGAATAAAGTACAGAAAAAGAAGTACGGGTAGTGCAAGCGAAAGTGAGGAGGAATACGTGTTTTATTTTTATGAATATCCCTACATTAACCATACATTATCTATTAATGTAAAATGAGTGTGAAGTAAAATTGTGTCGGAGACGTATTTGTAATTCCGTCTTGGACTTTTCTTTCACCTCCAAGTAGATGTCGTTTCGAGGTATTGATTTCCACGGGCCGCATAAATCCGAGAAAGCCAATCAAGGGGTGACATTTAACGATCTCGAGGATGCACGGAGGAACATTATCGGCAGATTCCACTTGGAGGACATTAACTGGTCTTAGGCCGTGAAGTGGTCGACACTGTTTCACCCACTGGCATTGTAGGTCGACAGAAAATGAGAGCATTATTACATTTACCTATTGAATATTAAATAAAATTTTTACATAATGTTTTATTAAATAAAATAAAGTATGTTTGTTTCCTTGTATCATTTCCGAGAAAAAAAAATACAAATAAAATAAAATAGGAGATAGTTTATAGGAAGCTAGTTAGGTAGGTATATTTCCAGCTAGTACGACCTAGTATTGCACATTGGCAGTAATTAATATTTAAAATTCAGCATTTAAAAGAATAACAAAAAAACAAAAAAAAATTTATTCAAAAAAATACTCACGTCTCTTCACTGACAGACAACAGAAAACAAGTAATAATCTGAACATTGATTGTACTTCTAACCGTAGACGGAAAAAATAGTTCATCTAACTCAACCATAAAATTCTATATTTTACACCAGTAGAATGACAATGCTCCTTCACAAAGCTTCATCAGGCTGGTTCCGCAGATGCGCGCGCTCGACCACAACACAACACGCGCTTCGCTCTTCAGATTCTATCAAAAGTTTTCAAAACTTGTTAGAAAACTTGAATGCATCCGAACTCATTGCCCCGAGAGACTGCACTAGGAAAGCTACAAATTTATGATTTTCAGTGGAATGTCTAGATTTCAGCTTCGTCGTATTCGATTTAACAATTCGAAATATAAACTTATATTTTATATTTTTTAGGTTAGTTCATCATATTAGTTGTTATAAGCATCAACTTATAACAACCCTTTTTTGCGTCAGGGGTTAAAAAAAGGGCAATAATTCCTATTACTGCTAGATAATCTGGGGTTGGCGAAACTATCTTTGTCAGCCTCGGAAGGTTCATGGTGTGATGTATCTGCGTTCGATCGTGAAGTTTTAAACGGCTGTCAAACTTTGGATGGGCGACGACCGTCCGACCTTTCCGTCGGCCGTGGTTCGAATTCTAAGTAAAAATGTTGGTCCCTTTCCATACCTTAGTATTGGTGGTAGGGTTTAACCTGTACGGATTGGTACCACCGCACAGAATGAAGGTCGGTGGAAAATTTTCCGTTCTGTTCGGTGTAGCTTACTTACCTGTAATGTATCTACTAACCCTATTAAAATCAAAATGTAAGCTTCAGAAACCGAGGAGAACAGGGGGTTTGGGCACATGTTTTGCACATTTTTAGCTATTTCATTTCAAGACCACTAAACTTCGAATTGAAAAAAAAAACTTAAAAATTTTATCTTTACAGCTAGCTCTTTGCATATCCCCACACTATATTATGGTAATTAAAACTTTTTTTTATTGTTACCAAACGAAGCCTCCATATATTAGTATAAAGTTAATGTTTATCTAGTTATTGAACATGTACGCGCGATAATTTCTATCATTATTCCAAATTTCAAGTAAACCTCTAGAACAGACGGATGGACGGACACGGGAGTGATCTTATAAGGGTTCCGTTTTTTTTTTTTCGTTTTAAGGTATGGAACCCTAAAAACGGTCCAGTGTCAACAAGAGAGTTGTCGACCAGGCATCATCTCCAGGAGACCAACGACAAAAACCAAAAACAGTAAAACCAATGGGAAAGAGCAAAGAGACCGCCGCGACGAAATTTATGGTATTGCGGTGGCTTTACAACTATCGGCGGGGATAAAACTCCTGATGCGCTCTGCCCCGTGTAATAGAGGCTTAACGAAAGAGTTAAAATGTGTAGACGTGGCACAGACGTTTTAACTCGCAAAGGCGGGCGAGCCATTTAGTAGTTGTGTGTGACACTGTGACACAGACGCTGTGTGCGGCGCGCGGCTTGGCGGTGCGGCGCGGCGGGAAGGTGGGGTTACAACTACAAGAGCGCTCTGTCGTACAATAATTGTTTTTTTCGCAAAATAGTATTGTATGGAACTCAACAGTTTTTCGAAAGCTGAAATAATTTACTTTACATATTATGCAATTTACGTTTGAACATAGCAAGTACACTTATAAGGAATGCAACGTATCAACTACAGTTATATATAAGGCATGAAACATAGCAACTAAAGTTAGTTATAGGATATGAAACATAGCAAGTGCAGTTAGTTATAAGGCATGAAACATAGCAACTACAGTTAGTTATAAGGCATGAAACATAGCAACTACAGTAGTTATATTATATATAAGGCATGAAACATAGAAACTACAGCAGTTATATATAAGGCATGAAACATAGCAACGGCCAGTTCTATCCTGAATAATTCTTCGAGGCTCTCCCTTCGTATATTGGTGCTGCCGCGGGCTCACATTTCCAGCAAACGATCCGTTTGGGTTAGATTAGGACGGAGGAAAATGACGCAATGGGATGGAACATTTGGTTATAAAATATGGATGGATAAGACTCCGCTGTGCGCTCGCGTAGCGGATTTGAAACGATTATTTGATAATATAATTGAGAATGAACCTATCAAATGAAGTGTGCGATTTCAGCTAAGCTACGGAGCTTACATAAGAAATAATTCTGGGGTTAAACGCTGCTCGGAACTAAGTGAGAGCGAGATACGGGCGACTAGTTCGACTAACCGCAGATCCAGAAATCCGCAGAAATCTATAGGCTGCCAAACCTCTGCCTTGCCACACACATGAAATTAATGAAAACGAAAATATAATTTATAGAACACGAAAAAAAATATCCAACAAGATGGAATTTTTTTTATGGGAAGCACGACATGTGGCGCGCGCCAGACTAACGCAGAGGTGTAGTCCGACGGCGCCCACGGGCATTCTGACATTTACGGGGGCTGCGAATACCACACGTCGGCCGTCATGTTTGTGGGCAAGGTTGGCTGAATGGAGACATTAATGTACCGACAAGCAAAACATTAAGCATTTGACAGGATTTGTAGCCGTCATCTTCCTATTGCATTGTCTGCCCGTGCGTCGACATTCCAAAGTTTAGTTTGTAAAGAATTCGTATGGCATTGAACTGGCCTTTTGTAACTCGTTTGTAACCCGGTGCAAAATTTGCAAGACGAAGTGGCAGTGGCCTGGGCACATCAAATATCAAACGCACAACTGTCGCAGATCCGATAACCGCTGCAGCGCTGGGGTAGACGCGTGATCGGATGTAAGTAAACGTAGCAAGGGATAGTTTGAAGTGGAAATTATTTGAAGTAAATTAAATCTTCAACCCTATCATAGAAGTTAGATGGTATCTTACTGTCCGTCGATATTTTATGATTTACGATTTCCTGACACGATTGGCTTCATCACCTACCACGCGTGATGTAAGCCTATAACATCTTGGTGAGCTAGGTGCAGTACTTATCTTTGGCCGTTACTCTTTTAAGTCTGGCTGGATGGCTTCACCTAAACCTGCATGGTGATAGCTGACGCGCCAACCTAGTGAGTATACGGTATATTCTTTCGAACCGAAGAAGTCGCAGACAGAAACTAGTTATAGAAGCATCGATAGGAACAAGTGTACGGCACTAGCTCTGTGGCACCAGTGAACAGATTCCAGAGGAGTTCTTGAACTTAGTAAAATGTGACTCGGTAACGAGGACAGACAGTTCCAATTTTAGCGCCGTCCGAGTGCAATGTAGTAAAGAGAATCGTAAAACGCTAGTATATTCTATTTGCAATATGGCAACAAAGGAATAAGCTACAGAGAACAATATGTGTGGCGGAATAAGTGAATATCTTTCCATACAAATTACCTATTTATGGACTGACTATAGTGAAAAGGGTGAAGGTATAAAAATTAGACAATTTTCTTTATTTTGGTGTAGACCCAGAAATGAACTAACTGGTGCAAATAACTAAGATGGGAAAGAAGAAATCAGAAAGACACCAGTAACGTACGGCTATACAGCGTGTCCCAGTTCGACCGAATTCGCTTACCACCACGGGGTTCCTCATTTAATAATAATAAAAAAAAAACAGTATTTTTCTAGATACCTAGTTAAGGTTTTATGCGTTAGGAAAGGGTCGCCAAAACCATGTTCAACATCGCACACTAGCCTTTTAATGGTGATTATCTCAAAAATGCAAGATTTGTTGAAGCCTATTCAACGAGGAATTTCGTGGTGGTGAACATATCCGGTCGAACTGCGACATAGCAATGCATTGAAATGTTATGGAATTTGAAAGAAGACAATGAAAAGTGAACAGTAATTAAGTTAGTTTAGGCTATGTGAATACGAATACACATGCATTCGCTGCCAAAATCATAACCCTCCTTTTTGTCTACGCCGTAGTCGGGTAATACATTTGCCAATGATATAGATAGACACAACTGAAGGCCAGACTATTATGGAAAGAACATTTATCTAGCACATAACACATTTATTTTGATAAACTGTAATTAATTCATTTCGGGTAATTAATGGCTTTCTCAGTTCTGATGATTATAAGGAAATGATTTACGATGAGGCGAGAGGCGTCTCGATGGGTTTACTGGACCGGAAGGCCTAATTTATGTGTCATTTTAATGTTTCGTGGATGAAAGGTTGCTTCACCTCGAACTATCGATGCTTGAGTTTACGGCTGACTTTTATCTGTTTTAATTAAACGAGACAGCCAGAACAATAATACACATGCTTTACATATCTGTGTGAGCATAAGAAATGGCTACAAGCTGAAAAAACAAAGTAACACTTTTCGTTGCGCACTTTTTTTAATAGCCATAAATCTTTGGGGGAGAAGAGGGTGGAATGCCACTGAAGCAAACGGCCCTGAAAATTTAAAAAATACCCTGTCGTTGTTTTCTTTTGCGAATGCCAAGTGCCGGAATAATGTAAAAAAAAAATGCGTTATCTACATTTTGTGTGAAAGAAAAAGAAATTGCTTGGTAATTTTAACATAATGTTTGGTGATCGTTCTAGGTTTGGTGGTTGGTTGGGTTAGGTAAGATTTAGAATTGCAATGACTCTATTATCCTAAATAATGAGGCTGAATACAAGAACCCTAAAAAACAATACTGAATATGGATACTCGAAACTTAATAAATCATACATGATATAAAATGGAAACCGGAGCGCGACACAAAAAGCCTCATTGCTACTACTAACGTTCTAAGGCCCACTTGCACCAACACGAGTTTAGAGTTAAGTAGCGAGTTATGGATTTAAACGCGGTTCCCACAGTCAACGGGTGCTAGCTTAACGAGTTAAACTGGTTTATATCTTAAATTCGTGTTGGTGCAAGTGGGCCTAAGTCGATTTCCAAAAGTTATAACATTGACAATTTTTTTTTGTCGCTTCAGTATAGGCCCGATTTTCAGCGAAAGTGCGATATCGCCCTGGTGTCGTGGGTTTTAGGCCTACGTTTCGGCCAGAAAAAAAAAATATCTCGAAAACGAAATGAGATATCGAAAAAAAAACCTAGAGATATGACTTTGGGCTACATTAAAAAAATGATGGAAGGTGCGTATCACTGATGGGTTATATTCAGAAGTTGTACCTTTGTGACGCGGAGTCTACGCGCAGACAGCGCGTGAGTGCGGTAGTGACGGTAAATAAATGTTTTGGAGCAATATTATGTTTTTGGACGAAGTGATTCTTCTAAGTTAGATTAATAATTTTACTATACCGCCTACTACCTACTTTGTAATTTTTTGGAAAAATATAATTAATATCTTAAAACATTTAATTCAGTTCATTTGGCAGATTCATTTTCAATGTACCCGAAGGTCGTGGCAGACACGAGACCTGAGAATTTTTTATATTAGGATGGCAACCAAATCCTCCTTTATCGTAACCTCCTTAAAAAATGTGGAGTCTGTCTGTTTTTCCGCAGATTTATGTGAGCGATTACCTAGAAAAACTACAAATCAGAATTGCATGCCAATTAGATTCAGCAACTCTTTGAGATCGTTTTAGGATATATATCATCACGCTATCTACTTGGTGTACTGAGCAGATTATTGTTTATTTATCATCTCTTGGCAGTACACTGAGCTCAGATTTGTCATATTTATATTGTAACATTCCGCCAGTTCGATTATCTCAGCTAAAAATAACTCGCAAGAAACTTCACTGGAAATTTTTTCAATTAAAAAAAATGTTTGCCAATAACTAAACACACATCACGTACCATCTCTGATTACTCCTTTACTCATCACCAAAAACTACACACTGCATGAATATTACGAAAGTAAATATAATAGGATAAGCAGCTCGTCGCACGCAGCTCCGGACAGCTGCCAGCTCTCCATAAACATTCGTTAGTCTCCTATCATACATTCTTCCAAATGTAATATATTATTATGTATTTCAATTACATTTTGTACCTGTTATGTTTTCTCTTTCAACAAACCTTGATTTCCTTTAAATAATGCTATATGAATAAACAAAGTTAAAATATTCAGACACGTAGTAAATACGAGTATGCCAGAGACGGCAAAGTTAAACCCCGCAAATATCTTCGAAAGATGCCGTGGTTACATACAATGTATTGCTTGAAATAACAAACACTTACTAAGAAATATGACTACTTGGAATGCTAACTTGTGTTGCAAAACGATAACTATTCTCGTAATGTTAACACGGTATTGTCAGTCGATTATTCATATTGATTTTATCTTTTCTTCTCTACTATATAACAATATTCAGGTGGGCTCTGTGGTCTGGCATCTTCTTGAGTTCACTTGTAAAATGGAAATTTTACAAAGAGCTAGTTGTACTTGAAGTCCATATACGGATTATTATATTGTCATTTATACAAGATTACCCAGTTTTCAGTATACATCTTTGTTATCTACACTGCAAACGCTTAAAAATCTACATATTGGTTTAATGCTTATTTTAATTTCAGCAACCAAACGAACAAACTTGATACTTCCAGATCAACCGGTGAAGACGAATGATAGTTGACTTCGAAATTACTCGAATAGTTAGTCAGCTACAGTTACTTACGCTATTTCCAGGCATCGACATTAGGAAAGTCTCGGAAAGAGGTATGCCCTGCACGGAATGCGGCCGCGGCAGACACTGATCCATTTTAATTCTGCTTACAATGACGGAGCAATTACAACGCACGTTCATACTACACTTGAACTGGAGGATAATTTGCGATTCCCTAGTGAGTGACCATTACACCCGTCTTTCGGACACTACTAGCCGTAAGATCCATTTATCCGCCGTTCTAGCCCACTACAGAGATGTAAAAAAAATAATTTTTTTTTTCGTAACCCATTGGCCAAGACGCGCGGCCGCACGGCCAATGGGTTTAAGAAAACGTCTAAAATCCTTTTTGTTATGTTGTAAGTTAGAAGCATAAGTACTGAAATGAACAGCTGGCGACTCCATCAAAATATTTTTTTTCTGGAAATTAAGGAAGTTGACCGGAGAATAAAAGTAAAGCAAGAAAATAACACGAAGTGTCCTTGCAATGATAGTTGTAATCAAAAACAAGAATGCAAAACATCCGACTGAAAACTAAATGGCCGTAACAAACGCACGCAATCGAACAGAACATGATGTCGAATGCGAGAAAACCTCATAAATGTTTCTCGAGCATTATTAGCCGTAAATAAGATAAACGTGCAAACGCAAAAGTAGGAAACGTCTATGAGACCTAGGCCAGCATGTGAAGTAATGAACCGATCAACATAACTCTCTTCGCATGTAAATAACAAACGTCCACATAACGACAACTCCTATGATACTCCTGCGAGCAAAACATTCAAAAGGATAGAGAAGGCTTCAACTAGTCGAGCAGATGAAAAAAATAAGTGCACAAAGACGAAATAACATTCTTCCCATTACAAGTTTCCCAATGTAGTTCTCTGTCGCACCGTTAGGGCGTGAACTTGCCTAACCCGCGAGTGTATTTCTTGATTCCTTCAACCAGTGGGTTTTCGAACGTCGTCGTATCATCAAGCTGGACAGTCCTACATCAGCAGGGCAAATATTTTTGTATACCTGGCTGAGGATGTTCCGTTAGAGGAGGTGAAATTGGCGGCTGTGGAAGGGTGTTGCTTGGTCCTTCGGTACTGCTACATATGCTGGTTTAAAAATAAATAAGTAAACAACCTGTCTATCTCTGTCATACTAAGTGTGCCCACAAGTCTTCTGGACCCAAATTGTACGAAAATGTTCCTGATACAATAAAATTAATAAATAGTGACAATGTGTTCCAGAGTCAGCTGAAAATATTTCTCTTAGACAATCCATTTTATAAGTTAAGTGAATTTTTTTCATACTGTAAATAAAAATTCTGCTGACTTTGATAATTCAAATTGCTTATATGCATAAACACAAATTTTATTAATAACTTGACTGAACCCTATGTTCTTTGTTTTGTATTTTATTATATTTTTTAATGGGTATATTTTTGACTTAGTATTTTTAATTTTTTGCTTAGATATAGTATGTTATATTTAACATAATGAAAACTTAGTATGTAAGTTAAATTTAAAAAAAGCTCTGTAAGGTTTCTTACCCGGTTCATCCTTATAGATTGCACTACTGAACGGACATCATAAAAAATGATGACGAACCATACTGAATATGCATATGTCTCAATGAAATATTGTTATTGTTGTGTGTTCTTTATGGCGAAATAAATATCTGAATCTGAATCTGAATCTTCATGCGATTTCCTCACGTGATATTAGATTGGAGAAAATTGTGACTTTCGTTAAGTCGGCAAGTCAGCTATCAACATGACAATTTGGTGCAACGAGTAACAGACAGAAAGAAGGCATTCGGATTTTATAATAGTTGGATTATTGGGGATGAGTATTGAGTGCAGCAGTTCTATTATTTTCGATTCATTGTCAGCAAGCGAACAGAGAAATTTACACACGCTCGTAAATTTGGTGCTGCGATGCCGCTGGCTGTATTGCTTTCCACTGTGGATGTGGATGTATTTGGAATCAGAAATACGATATCAGCTAAAGGATCATGATAGTGACGCAATTTTGGAAAATATTAATATCCTTTTATTGTTGGCAAATCCGACATTAAAATTTAAGATGAAAATTGAAATACACCTAAATACAGAAATCTGTTATAAGGACGTGGAAGGAGAAGGTGTGTAGATGTTGAAAATCTATAACTTTAGGCTTTGAAGCTTGATCGAAATTGTTTTTAGAGCTGATCTTTGGAGAAATAACAAGAACAATTCTAAGGACCAACCTGTGGTTTGGGAGGACATTTTTTTGAGCTATTAATTTTTTTAATCCGCAAACTGATGAACGAATATGTGATCAAGATCATGATATTAGATAGAATCGCCATTACCAATTTGATGTCCAAAATCTTGATGTCATGTGATAAATAATGCTATTTCGTCTAACATAAATATTGATGAAACTTAATGATGTTTTCATAGAGTCTGAAAATGCATCTTCAAATATTATCTCGTCAGTCGTTATTAACATTTTGAACAGTACACACGTATGGAAGCGTGATATTGGTAACCAGTTCCAACCTACTAATTACATTACGAAACGGTCCGGAGGAGGAGTAAACTGTTTGTTGCAAGATAAAGCGAATGTAGTTGCACGCGGTTGCATTAATTATTACACGCTCTTTATAATAAGAACGATAAATATCGGCGAGGAGCCAATGAGTAGATTTATCGCGAGGAGTCAGGCAGGCTCCGATTTACTCGGCAACCATCTACTGTAGGCTCCCGATTACCTTCGGGCGGGCCCTGTACCAAGTTATTTCTTATTATAAGTCATTGAGTTAGTTCTTCTGTATTTGATTATCTGTTTTGGATTTTTGATTACATGTAGGATATTATTTTAATTAACATACATTAAGGACTATATTTAAGTTTAAGTTAACATTTTAAAAAGCTCTATAAGGTTTCTTGTCCGGTTCTTCCTTATAGATTGCATTGCTGAATGGGAAAAAGAGAAACATTATGACGAATCGCACTAAATATAAATTTGTGTGAATCAAGTATCGTTAACACTGTTCTAAGGTGAAATAAACATCTGTTTCTGAATCTGAATACCAATGTACGTTGGCTTAATATTTTTGTATATATTTTTCAAAATTGCAAACTTTCACGATATCTTGTGATTAGTAGTTGAACCATGGATTGAAGGCATTTTTATTTTTGCTATTCCAGGGCTTTTCTTTGTTGAGCTTAAATTGTTTACAACGATTTTGTTTTTAATTTCATTCAAATTCTATGGAGTAGACTTATGTATGAGTCTATATAGGAGTATGGACGCAAAGTAAGTTATCGTTAACTTTTCTTGGTAGACGTCTATACCCGACGAGCCGTCATACTGAATGAGTGACTTTAATCTTCGGTGCGCGATTCTAAAGCAGTTTTTCTTCGGGTTAATAGGATTAACTTTTTGTTCATTCATGCACGCGTATGAATGCCATTGGTACATCACATCCGCTAATACGTTAACTTGTGAGGTGAGCAAATAAGTATGTTTCCTTTGGCACGACCAAAATGAAGGACAGACGACACTATTCGTTCCGACCATCTTCCGACAGGAGGAAGCAGAAAGGCAACCATGTTAGGTGCTATAAGACAAAATGAAGCTTTTCTGCGGCAGTGAAGGTCGTAGAAGAGAAGGACGTAGTAGTGAATAACATTTACGTCAGTCAATCAACACAACAACGAGTTAGCATAATATTACAGATTGACTCGCGGTGCTTCTGTGCTTAATATGGACAAAATAAAAAAAAACATTTGAGCATGACAAGCCACGGACAAGCCTTTGGACAAGTCGATGAACCACAAGGCGAGCCACACTCGTATTTCAACTGATCTTAGGTAAAAATTGATTAGGTATACTTTAACAGTTTGTGCTTATATCGAGGTGTGCGAGATTTATGGGGACTATAAAGTTTACGTTCCTGTCGGTGGAACAGCCATCGGAGAGAAACTATAAAGTGGAATTATTACCTAGGTCGGCCCTTTCAGCTCCTTTAAATAACCACTTTCTTTTGGCTTGCACAATGTTTCACGTTGTACACTTACATTGCAGCCGAGCTCCTCAGAATAGAGTTGTATCAGTTATGTATGACAGCGGGGCATCAGGAAAATTTTTATATTCGAGTTATTGGAATCACAGGATGATTTCAAGAAACCTATGAAGTTTTAAAAGAAAGAAGGAAGAAGAAAGTACTGATATACGGCGGTTATTCCATAATTTATTTGGCGAGTAAAAAGCAGCCGATGGCCGGTTGAAAAGACTCATGTACGAAACGTAAGCTAAGTCCGACAACAGTTTTTAAAATGTTGAATACCTTCTGAAAGATTTCAGCTGCTTGCAAGTCGACATCCAATCTCACGTCGCAAGATAATTGTTCGATCGAGAAAAACTCTTGACCATATTCTGTTAATAGAAAAAGGTTATCTGGATTACGGATGGCAGTTTGCAGAAGACCTGCACATGGGTATACGGCAGCCGGATAATGTTCTGGGTATAAATCATTGCGAACAGCTGACGCTGGCTCGCCAAGTGAATTGCGGATGAGAAGACGAGTAGGGTCGTCGCCTTTGTAATTTTTTTGCTGAGAGCGCAACGCGTTTGCTGATGTTTCCCTCAATAGGGTGCGAGTTGAAAAGTATTTTTGTCTACACATGTCGGACAGGTTCTTGGGGTGACTTGACCGAAGCGCGGGGTTGTCGTGAAGATCGTGTTTTATTATTTACCACCACTCATCTGCTTCGTTAGCGTGAGATTTTATTTTTGTTTATGAAATATTAAATAATAGTTATAAATTTATTTTTTATAGGAAACCTGTTCTTAATCGACCGCAGCCGAGACGCTAGATTCTACGAGATACTCTAAAATTTTGGGATTAACCAACCTTTGTTGTTTCAAATTTATGTGTGAGAAGTAGGATATAAAGGGTTTGAATTTAAAGTTTAAATTTTACCAAGGGAAGCACTGAAATGGCGCCTCTCATCACGGATGTTATATGTAGGTAAAGTAGCTAACCGTGTCAGTTTAATAAAAAAAGCCAAGAGCGAGTCGGACTCGCGAACCAAGGCTTCCGTATCACCACACAATATATTATTATTTGTTGTTTTACTTTAGAGTATGTACTATAATCCTACCAAGTTTGACGCTTGAATGTATAACCGTTTTTAAGATAGAGAAAAAAAAATACAGCCAAGAGGGAGTGGACTCGCGCGTCGAGGGTTTCGTACTACAATATAATATTTTTTTAGGTGTTCACAAAAAAAGAAATATTCATTCAGTTCGGGATCCTTAGCGCGACCCCTACTCACATTTGTATTATTTATTATTTTACTTTAGAGTATGCACTACAATACAATTACGTTATGATATCCATCATAATGACATCTTATGTAATATATTATATTTTGTGAAAATTTCTACCGTATACCTATTACGGTTAGGACGTCCGTCCTTCCCCGCGCCAGCGTAACACGATGTTTGTATAAACGTACAAATTCCATTCGTTACCAACCAATCAGAGCGCGATACCGCCCGATACAACCCATCAGAGCGCGCGCCGTCATCTCCGCTACCCGCGGAGCTCGGCGACGCTGTTTCTCATTTAGGCATTGGACAGTCTGACGTCCAAACTCTCTAAATGTTCTTGTACGGTTCAATAGATACAGCCCTTTAAAGGTAGGACCGACAGACAGCGAAGACTTAGTAATATGGTTCCGTACGTACGGTACGAAACCATAAAAAAAGTGTGGTTCTGATATTATGCAATTTGACGTGAGAACTTCAACATTAATCATCACATCAAGAACGAATTATGGTTAGGTAATCGTAATCGAAGGTTTCGTTGACAACCCTGAAGCCCTAGAGATGCTTTAAAATTGGAAATTGCGCCAAAAGCTCACGTTCCTTTACGTCGCAGAAACAAGAAGGGGGCGAGGTGCGGCGTGGGGAGGTTCTGCTCACTATAAAATACATGTGCCGCTCTCCGAATCGGTAATATCCGCTGTAGCTGTGCTGTGCCGTAGCAGCGCTCAATAATTCAGTTAATACTTTTATCCCAGCTGCCCCTTACGGGCCGTTAAATGGTGAACACCGCACTCTCGTGACGGGTGGATGGAAAGATGAAAGGTTAGCTGAAAGAAATATCTTGAAACTGTCTCAAAAATCATAGTTTTTGGAAATTTCGTGAAACACACATGCATACCACACGCTGTAACCCAACAATCGGGATAAGCAGAGTAGTCGGTGTTGTGCTGCAAGTACTCTGGTAAATTACAGCAAAACACCACGGCCGACCACATTTATTCAAGATACTAACTATCAAGCGTGAAAAGGCACCTGTCAGGCCGGCATGACAATCGCAACCCCCGCATACGACTGAATGTCCAGGGGCGTCGTTAGACACCTTTTGGGTGGCTCGGCGCCACATGTCGCGCATTTAATTAAAAAAAAAGTAAGTAAGTAAGACACGAAGTCCCACCTGCTACACGACTCGATGGAAGGACCGTGCCAAGGTGAAGGGTGGCTAGCCTGTCGCCCTCGCCCGCACGGCTTCTATTTTCATTCATCTACTTTATGTATCTGTCGTTGGATATTATTAATTGTTTATTTTCGAGGTATGAGAGCAACTTTTCCTAATGTTGAACACATTCTACGTCAAATGTGATTTTGTTTACTAGCAATCGTCGCGTCTCGTCGTCACGTCTCGTGGTAGCAAGTAATTCGAGATCAGATATTTCATCAACATCCTTGATGATTCTACTGATTGCAATCATCAACACCGCTTACATTTTACTCAATTCCTAGACAATCTTGTTAAAATAGCTTTAACGGCGCAAAACGTGGCAAAACGTCTTCCGCAGTTAACATAAACGACTTCGATTAGTCCTCATAAGGCTTATGAGGCCTCGAGCGAGGACGACATCCCGTGGAGGTGTGGACGATAGAAATGGAGGAGAAACATTTTTTAAATAAGAAAATAAGCGAAAAAAAGCCTATATTCCCAATTTTTTTTTTCGAAATTTTAGACGCAGTAGTTTCAGAGATAATGGACGAGGGAATGCTAGATTTTTGTATAATTTCTTTAATATCTTTTAAACTATGCATTTTAAAAAATCGTCCAGTATATTCGGAGAAAATAAGCTGTGACAGACGGAGAGACAGACAGACAGACAGACCGACCCAAGAGTGATCCTATATGGGTTCCTCTTTTGAGACTCGGAATCCCAAAAAAACTAAGAACTGCAATGTTTCTGGAACAATCGGGGTAAGCCGAGTAATAGAATCAGAATCATATTTTTTTTATACGACGACGTTGCAACTAGTCTAGTAAATTACAGAAAGACACCGACCACCACGTTTCGCAAAATTATTCGGACTATTTCGGACAAGATATCAAGCGGCAAGTAACGCACGAAAGCCCATCTGCTGCATGACCCGGTGGAAGGACCGTGCCAAGGTGAGAGGTGGCCACCCTATCGTCCTTTGCACGGAATCTTTTCCTTATCATTTAGTCACCTTTTACGAAATGCACGAGGAGAGATGAAGTGGGGCTATTATTCTTAAGTAGCCGTCCCCCACGGTACAGTAATAAGCTGCTTCATTTCAGAATTTTGGAGCTGAAGAAAACAGGGATGGTGTCTTTCGGAAAATATAAAGATTCATGTTCAGATTATTAATATTAAGGAGTTTAAATGTTGTCAACCACATGTAGACAAGAGCACACGTACATCTTACTCGGTTCACCAGCATACGCACATCTAACTAAGGCATACAAGGAAAGACTGATCAGAAATCTGACCAGCCTGGAACCAAAAGGGCCAATGCTCATTGGCCGCGAAATCTTCGTCAAAAAAGCCGATTAGTTTTTGAGACTGAAATTATTTGAAAGGTAGTTCCTCCAGTGTGTTATTAGCTCCAAGACAGGTGCGCCGACGAGACGGCGGAAGGACTGCAAGTGCAGCGGGGCAAAAAGTAATCGCTCTTACAATTAACTTCAACCTGTTGCGCGACCCGACTGCGGGAGCTGCTGGGAAAGGAATCCCACTTCTCTCTGTGTCCTTACCCTGTGCCCATAAATGTATAATTACTATAGATGTTGCAGAGATCTTACATTCCACATGCTGTATCCCGACAACCGGGGTAAGCAGAGTAATCGGTGTTGTGCTGCAAGGACTCTGGTAAATTACAGCACAGCACCGACCACCACGTTTCGCAAAGTATCCGGAAAAGATTAATAGCAAGCAGCAATTGAGGCACGAAGACCCACCTGCTGCATGGCTCGGTGGAAGGACCGTGCCAAGGTGAGAGGTGGTTACTCTGTCCCCCTTTAGCACATCTTGTCCTTATTCCTTTGTCGACATGCACGCCTTTTACGACATGCACGGGCAGAGATTCGGTGGGACTATTCTTTTTATGTACAGGTACAGGCAGATCTTAGTATCCACACAGCATTGTGTGCTTAGAGATTTATCTTGCAAAGGAAGTCATCATTCAGTATTTATCGAACGATAAACGTTGTAACCCTCGCGTAAGAACATTCATCATACAGTCACCGGCATAGGACAGTAAAACTAGCCTTCCTAGAACACCTCCAGGCTTACTTGAAATATGTCCATCGTGAGTGACGTGAAGTTGAGGGTCGATCACGATATACACCGACAGCACGGCCCAGAGCTCGTAAATCCCATAATTAAAGCACGTGAGCCTGAGCCTCCCCGGGAAGGCATTATTGGTCCCACATGGCCAGCGCCAGCTATACAATAACCACACAGGGAGATTATGCCCCCGGCCTCATAAACCGGGGCATTCAATCTCCGAGCTCATAAATTATGCAAAAAGGAAGAAAAAGGATTTTTTCCGTAATATATTCTGAAAGTTGGGCGGTTTTTTATAAAGGCGCTCTTAAGGACACGCCGCAACTTCTGCGGACAAATCACCTCGGATTTTTCGCGTACGGGAAGGTTGGCGAAGGTGAGGCATCTCTGTGGGTGGACTGGCACTTAGCGGACTGTTTGCTATAGAGTCACTTTGTTCTGAGTGCACATAGCGTTAGGTATTGTCAAGTGAACACCTGTGAGGTTCCAAGTTAAGACGTTCTTAATTTTGAACGACGACGCTGATCATTATTTCAATACGTTACACTTTGCTTTAATGGACAAGGTGGCGTCCTAAAGGGCGATAGGCTAGCCACCTCTCACCTTGGCACGGTCCTTTCGGCGAGTCATGCAGCAGGTGGGTCTTCGTGCTTTACTTGCTGCTTGATAGTATATTGTCCTAATACATTGCTAAGCGTGGTGGTCGGTGTGTTTTGTTATGTAATTTACAAGAGTACTTGCAGCACAAAACCGATCACTCTGCCTAACCCGATTGTCGGGATACAGCGTGTGGTATGTATGTTCAACTTTATTTTATAATCTACACAGGTGAATCGCGGCGGCGCGGCGGGCGGCACCAGGTTCACGCAATCAAAACTTTATCCATCTGCTGACTTCGTCAATAATTTAGGTAAATAAATAGAAAGCGGTTTGAGAACTTTAAGTTTAATCAACATGTCTTTTTGATTAAAACTTTCAGAACGACGTTGTCATGTACAGTTGAAAATTTGTTTGTGAACAAAATAACCAGATGGCTGGTTTAAGATATTATGCTATACATACATATATGTACATCATGCATGACATGTTCAGAGACAACGGATCTCCACGTGCCACGGTCCTCGAAAACTTCTGACACTTCTTTCACACTTACAACGTTTTTAATTTTAGCAAAATTATGTGTCATCCATTACGTCATTCAGTTCGTTGCAGTCAAATGCAAGGACAAAACTAAAGCTAAAAGCTTCCAGCACATCGTGGCTAGTAATAGATAGCCATAGAGAACACAACTCGCCGCAGTATAATGTTGCGTAGTCAAATTCATTTACATACGCAGACATTCGCCAGTTTAGTTCGCATAGATCGCGAAGATGTGCACCGTGGACGATTGCAATTCTAACATGGGAATTGATTTAAATATTGAAACATTTTGCTAAAGAATACTGTATTGTCTATCTACATTTGCAAATATGTATTTTCATTTAAACTCTATGAATGGGTAAAAAATCTACAACCAATTTGTTAAAGGGATTTTTAGAGTAATCGTGATTTATATTAAAGTCCTGTTGAAGCTGAAATAAAATATGTTATACTGTATAACTTATACTGCACATACGATTTCGTCCTTTTCAGCGGGATACGCTAATGAAATATTTCTACTATGCCCAAATAATTCAAAGGAGGAGGCATCGACTTGTCAGAGAAGTAAAAATTATAAAGCGTGACACAAAGACGAAATTACAATTTATACAAAGATAAAGAATTTATTTATCTTAGCAAATTATACGTCTATCTATGTATTACGGGTTTTTGTCAACACGCACGTTAGGAGCGACCAGATGCAATGGTGCGCATTTCTCCATTATTTGTGTTGTGGCCATCCACCTTTCAAATTCGAATCTTCGAATTCTGCAGCACCAGTGACGTGACAGTTTATTATGCGCGGCGCGTGCGGTGCCCACAATTTGAACAACGTCGCATTTCATGGTCGGGCACCGTCTCTACCCGTCTTTAGGCTCACATTTGCATAAATGGAGTTGGCATGCTTACATTTTGAACACAAACGAACATACTGCTGCTAATGTAATTAGAAAAGTTGCAGAAATTATAATTTGTTTCAACAAATTTCGGAGGTGAATTTAAATTCTTAAAATTACTTTCTTCATTTCGTGGCGAGTGAACTATGGTTAAACAAATCGCATTAACTATTATAATCATAAATGAACATAAACGCCTTAAATTTACTTCTCTTGTCTTACGTGAAAATACAAAGTAAACACCTCTAACAAACCGAATTATTAAATGCCGACCTCTGTGCCGCATAATTAGGCATCACGGAAACAAACCTTAATTTCATACAAATTATGCGACGAAAGTAAACAGGTATTAAACGGATCAAGGCAGCTTTTCTGAAATTACCCACCTCAAATTATAACACGAAAGCTTTTCCTGGAGGGCCTTTTCATCTTTTCTTTTCGGCTTTTCTCATTAATAAGTTGACATACATTTTTGTGAATGAGAAATATTTCAGGGTATTGTGGGAGCTTGACAGATTGAGGGGAGATAAACAAAACATTGGGTACGACATCACGTAAAAACGACTACTAGTCGATTCGAATGGAGTTTTCAGAAAAATATAGAGCATAACTTGGTAAACATATGGGCCATTTATACAGCATGACGCCATTATTAATTCATATAAATAGTGGCGTTATGGCGGCTAAGCTCATGCTTAGCAGTGGGGTATCGGAATTGAACGCAGTCGGAGAAAATTCGCCACTTCCATTTGCGTGCGGTACTCGTGATTTACTCGAGAAATATTCAATCTCTTTAGGTTTCGAGCAATATGATCTGTGATGTTTTGAAATTATTCATATTGTTGTAACATCACGCCATCTCTTATAGAGAGTGTTCTAGTTCTAGAGTGGTCTAAGTTAGACCATAGGTTTACCGAAGTCTAAAGGTACCTTTAGACTTCTAAAGTAATCGATATTTGCCGTTGAAAAATGCCTAAAGTTCGTGAAGTTGACATAAAAATCCCAAAATAAAAAAATACGCATGTCGGTGTATAGGTATGGTAAAATGCATAATTTTGACGCAACTGATCCATAGATATCTTTGTGTGACCGTCATACGAACAGAAGAACAGACAGACAGACACGAAAATGATCCCACAAGAGTCCCCTTTTCGCATTTTGCGACGGGTCCCTAAAAAAATCAATGAACCACTTTTACCAATTTTTCGTTTACCACATTGAAATCAGAATAGAATATATTTTAGAAGTGTGGTAATGTGCGTGTGTGACATGTCTGGAATCGAATATCATTTCTAGTTATAGAGTTAGACTTGGTAAAAGACGAAGGTAACTGAAAGCAAAGGTTACTAAAATTTACTGTATTGAAAATGTACAAACAATAATTCCATTGCGATTAAGCAAGCATGCACTAGGCGAGATATCTCACGTCTATAACCTTTGTTACGCCAGAAATTTCGAAATAGCGACGGCGGCGGTGCGTTTCCTCCTAAATTGGCACATAAAGCAGAAGCAGCTCGTGTCTGGTAGCTGATAGTGATAAAATCGCACGCCATCTCCACTGCCGCTCCGCGGCGCGTGGTGTTGCCGCGTATATGTAAGTTATAGCTTTCATAACATCTCACGGCATGCCACGCCGCTCAGGAGTCAACTGCACGAATGCTTCGATGAACAAAGGACAGGTTTGTTTGCAAATGTCAAGAGTACGGATATTTATGGGAAGTGCGAAGTGGTACGGTTCCACTTGGTGGTAAGTGGCTGACAGTAGCCATGGACATTCATTGTGAAAAAAATGGTGTCGTATTGAATATGTGCCGGTTTGGCAGGTAGGTGAATTTTTACACCACTTTTCAAGGATTTCAAATTTGGCTAGGAATATGCGTTTCAGCAGATATTAAGTCAGGTTATGTAAGATTTCGGTTTTTTGAAGATTCTGAATCTAAAATTATATTGTTGGATGAATAATATCCTCGATGCTTCTGCAACTTTTTCTGAAGTTATGAGGTTTGGATAATTTATAGATAGATAATGTCCTAGATTTTTCCATGTCCCATTTGCTGCTTTATGCAGCTTTTCCTGAGGTTGTGGGGTTTGGGTGATAAATAAATAAACAATAAACCTCGCAATAAACAAAATAATGTTATTTAAGTTTTCATGATACCCTTAGAGATGGCAGCTGTGGGATTATTTAGCACTATGTTGACAGGGACGTTATGGCATTCTAAAAATTAGAAATGGATCTTCTCTAGATCTTATATATAACTTTATGCAGTCGACTGAACCACGCAGTAGTTTGCGTGAGGATTTTGACCGGACAAGAAATATACCAAGCTCTTTTAAGTGCGGCCACATCCGAAGACCACAGGTATTCCAGCTGTGATGTAGAACACACATACTGTGGTAGCGAAAAAGGTTGTACATATGTAAGTCTTATTGCATTTGTGCATCAGTTTGAGTTGTTGTTAAGAGGGTGTGGTTTGTCTGCCCTAAATCTACATAAGCGGTGAGGGTTTTGATGTGCTCATACATTATGGTAAAAAGGTCCTAATACCAGCGATTTGTTAATACGCAAAAATTTTAAATTTAATATTGCTGGCAGGTGTGTCCGAAAATTGAGACCATAGAAGGATATTTTCTGGAAATCATATTAACTTTCAACGAACAAACGAGTTCCTATAAGTTTTCCAAAGTTAGACAGTCCTAACATTGTTGACAGAATCTAGAAACAAATACACAAGCGTTCGTACGTGCTCCAATATTTGAGACTAGATAACAGTTGAACGTCTGTATGAAGTGCCGCAAAGGTCTAGTATTTGCTCAACCACTTAGCTGGTTTCGAGTACCAGCCAGGAAGATGCTTCACTGTTGGTCTTTCCTGGATGCGTGCATTCGAAGCTGTGAGGGATGCATTGTGTTTGAACAACGAGAAAGTTGGGTTTTGTAAATGTTATTCAGGTTTCCTTTTTTGAAATTGTCATTTATCGGTCGAAGTGCAATAAAATTGCACTTGAAGCAGATTTGCACTACATTTAGTGCCCGCGGATCTGTCTGTGAAAGTCGGAGTTAAAACAGGAAATTTGACCTAAAAATTATATCCGACTGGAATCACATTCGAATCCATTGTGAAATAATTGATCATTTATGTTCTAAGGGTTTTGGCTGAATATAATGAGTAGTAATAAAATGTATTAAGGCACATAAAGAATATAAATATATCAATTGGCAAGGTAGGTAGGTACCTACTCATATTCTTATGTCAGTATGTTAAAACACTTCAACTAAGTCCTCAGTCTAGTAACAATGTTCGAGGGAAATGGACGCTCGGTTTCGAATTCATTATTGCGAATTCATCGAAGAGTGTGATTTATTTGTCGGCGATGATAGCTCGACACCTTGAGCTCTCGTGGAGTTCTTCTTCTTCTTTTTTTTATGGTGGCAACCAAACGAATAGTGACTTTGTTTATTACTGCCAGTATCCAGTGACGCTTCGTGAAGTTGTCAATAGACTGAAGATCCTGGCTGAAGCTCTGGGGCAGGTACCGATGGAAGACACATTAAAGTGGTCTGTCTCTGGAATGCGGCGACGAGGCAGCCGCTTGAAGTTAGATATACGTAACACGCGTGCTGCCGATGGCGATAGCGACACAAAGGATCTATTATGTGGAGGAGGTATCGATCGGAGCAGTTCGCTGGGTTGCGTGCGTGGGCGCAGCATTGCAGCTAGTGTTACAGAATGTTTGCACGATAGATTGTTTTTGAAGATCGACACATTTCCATTATAAAAAACCCCCGACCCTTAAAAAGTCAAAAATAATTTCCGTTTACTTACTTAAAGGAGTCGGGAGACCGCTAAGTAAATTCCCGCGCATCTCTGACTTTTTATATTATATTTACTTAGCGGTCCCCCGACTCCTTTAAGTAAACGGAAATTATTTTTGATTTTTTAAGGGTCGGGGGGTTTTTTAAATTTGTAATTTAACTTTTATTTCAAGCTTTTTTAAAAAGACCGCATGAAAATCGGTCCACTTTTTAACATAATTATTTTTTTTATTACTTAATTAATTGATTACAAACATAGCTAAGAACCATCCCGATTAAACAAGCTTCCTAATAAGAGAAACCGCATCCAAATCGGTCCATCCGTTTGGGAGCTACGATGCCACAGACACACACACACTCACACACACACGTCAAACTTATAACACCCCTCCCTTTTTTCGTCGGGGGTTAAAAAGAAATAGTTTATTAGTTCTATTACACATAGTGTGTGACAGAGGCCCTGTCCCCTACTTGTCCACTACCCCGTCTTGACTGTGCTGTAGAGAACAGCGTACAATATTTATTATCTTTTATTTTAATCAAATATAAATTTATCAAGCGTCAATAGTCAATTGACGGTCTTTACTGTCAATAAGTCGACAGTAAGACTCGAGTCGAAATTTAAATCAAGATGGCAGTTAATAAAGTGTGTTGTTGAGTGTTTTTTAACACGTTGAATATGAATTATAAAAATATTGTTGAGCTTTTTAAATTTGTATATGTTCTTAATGTCTTTCTTTCTTTCTTTCTTTCTTAATGCCGGGGGTCTAGGTCTCGTCCGGGAGGTTACAGGTTTAAGTCGAGAAAAACAAGCTAGCACTTACAGTCTGACGTTTAACCTGGTATAGAAAATGCATTCTCGCCAATTTTCTACTACTAGTCGGGGGACGTCTTTTCATCTAATAATATGATGATTGATATTTCACATAATGTATGTAGGTCGTTGACCAATCGACCATCCACGGTGTCGATCTACAGGGCGAACACCGCCAGCGCACCACAGCTAGAGTTACAGCATCCCACGAGGTGGCGCTCGGGTCGGTGACCTCACCACGTAATTTCACCGCCGACAGTCACCAGGCGCCTACCGGTCACCTATTGTACATACTAGTGCAATATCGATACTTTAATTAATACTGTGCGGAGAAAGATAGGGAGACAGTTTTAGTCGGACAGTACTTACAATGAAAGGGGATTTTCTATAATTTGATGATTGGCAACGTCGAACAAAAGTCGTGCTACTGCGAATTACTCGTGAGTCGTATATATTTTGGGCTAAAATAAAGTTTTTTTTTACATAAAAAAAACACAAAAAAAAACAAACCTTCGTTAGAGAAGTCCTGTAATTATATACTAAATGCCAGTTTTTTTTCTTCAGAATTTTAGACCTGGCATTTTCGAAGATAGGAGGAATTGTACATACGTATATTTTGGTGCATGATGAGATCTCAATTCTCATCATGAGGGTTTATCTGGCGTACAATGGACGAACGAAGAATGGAGAAACGAGCCACATAGAAAAAAAGACCAAGTGTTTTCTTACTATGTTTAGTCTACAATGCCGAGAAATAGAAAAATCAAACGATATCTCAGGCGCGGTGGCTCACACAAGCATTAATACATGCAATGACATACGTGCGTACTCAGGTCTACACACGCATAGGACTGGCGTGGGCGCAAATCGTTTGATCGAAAGCGGCCTATCTATGATGTCGTCGGTAGAATGAATCGAAAAGCTGGGATGTTACAGTTTGGTTTGCGTTGCACAACGTTGCATTAGGTTGATTGGCGTTTGTTTTCAGGGTGCTGATTTTGGACGTGACTGGTAAAATATTTTCTCAAAATTGTCTAACTTAAAAAAAAACTTTCCTAACATCTTCCGCTCTAACTTACACTCTCGCCAACACATTAATAAGACTTAGATACATTTTGGATTTAAAAAAAAGAAATAACATTTGTTCCAGCATTACTTTAATTTTGATTCTAAAGGAGACGGATACGCTTTCATACAATCTTGGGCCCGATTGTTAAAAGATGAAAATGGTGTCAATTAATATAGCCTAAATATTATTAAATCTTCACTGAAAATTCAGCACATTTTGCCAATCTGAGAGTAGTTTTTAGAGATTTTGTAAAAGTTAGGTTAACTATTATAGACATAATATAGGCGCAGCAACCAGACCCACCGCTTATTTATTACCCACTCAAAATTCTCTTCTATAGATCTGGTGTTGATGTTTGCTTCAAAATAATAAAATAATGCCATATAATATCAACACTTTTTCAGAATTCTAGTTATTTATGTTTTGTAAATATTATGAAATGAAAATACAACTGACAGCTATGACAGCTCTTCTTCTTTATAAATTATTTCCTTTTATCACAGACTTATATAGATACTAGCGTCCTTTTATTATTGTGAATGTTTAATTTTGTTAAATAGTAAAATGTTAATTGTAATGGATTTAATTACTTTAATTGAGTTATTCATTTGGTGCTAGCGTTTTTATTTTGAATTTTTTAAAATCATGTATCTACATTAATAGATATTTAGTTTAATCGTAATCGTTTTTTTTAATACTTTTTTTTAAGATTTCTCGTTTTCTAGATTAAGAATTGGGTTGATATTTTACAGTTTGATAAAGAAAAATATAACAATTTTTTTGAACCATACCTCTTTTATTACAATCGGGCCCAAATATCCCCGTCTCCTTTGGGTTGCAAACATTTCAGGTGCTTCAGATTTTTTATATTTATAATTTGAACCTAATCCTTGAGTTATAAACATTCCGTAATAAAAAAAATACAGACCCCTTTTATTAGAATTCATAAAGATTCTGCATTCAATTTACTTTGGCGATTGCCTTTTTGAGACATTTTGGCCCCTGTCATGTGAAGGGGAGGATTAATTGTCAGGGTTGGTCATTTTAAACATTGTGTCTGAACGTAGAGTGGAAAATACTCGTTGTTATGTTGTTTTGTTTGTGTTTTCCATACTCCGAACGACCGCTCACTATATAAGACACTGGCAAAAATGTCTCAAAAACACAATCGCCAAAATAAATAAAAAATGGCTTTCGCGAACTCCCGAAGTAGACCTTGCAAATAGGTGCCCAGTTACTTCTCTTTATGTTATTTGAAAAATTTGCTAAAACTAAAAACAAATGTTTTTTTCATAAAACTTCAAAATCACTCGTATGTCCGGTTTTTACTAGACGTCTAGTAATATTTTCACAAGATTTCGACTTACAAAATGTTTCAGCAGAGCTCTCAAAAACGCCATAGGTAAAGTTAATATGCGCGCAAATGAACTCCGAACATTTTTCATATAAACATTTGTGCGTCGGCGCATCCCATTAGCTGCGGTTGTTTGTAAACAATTCGTGGCTTCGAGTCGGTCGACACAGAACAAAGAAATACAAACCAATGAAACGCTATTGTCATACATTACATACATTTCACCTCGTTAAGACACATTTGGTCGGCATGCACTACATTCGCACCAGATAAAAGATACGTATGTAAACAAGTGTGACAGACACATTTGCAATTTCGTGTTTGTGTATAGCCTGACAAGAAAAAAAAAACTGATTTGAGACTGCCCCGCTTTGTCGCGAAGTTGGTATTTTTTGGTCAGCTGAGAACCACTCACTTAACATGCTTAATCGAATCACCTACATAAATGTAAATATAAATATTCTTTAATTGTACAACAATATACAATATAGATAGAGGTACAAAGGTATAAAGGTACAAAAGCGTTAGTCCATTGACTAACGCTTCTTGGTTAAAATCGAACGAGTTTTTGGGTGACTGAGCGTGTCGAGCGAGTCAAGAGTGGTTCCCGGTAGACCCACGGCGGGTTTTGCTTTCACATAATTTTTCACCTCCTCGACAAGCTGATTCCCGGTCTATACTATTTAGTTCTTTGAGGTAGAGTATACGCGGTTGGGCACGAGTGTTATAATAAGTAGAATATAGAATACTTGCTCAGAAGTTGTGAAATATTACAGCGGATGCAGCCTGAAAACAATCTGTGGGACTAACCTTGGGACTAAGCTTCATGTTTAAGTTTCTTCGAACTTCTTTGCAATATTTTGATCTTCTTACTTGACACCGACAAATGTTTGCCGAGTATTTTATGGGACATCTACAATAACCTTTGCATTTTAGTTATTGACACATTTCCCCATTTTTCCCCCATGCCCTTATCCTTCCTTACCTATAATAAAATCCAACGTCTGCTTTCAGTCTGAGTGTCTGAGTGTCTGAGTGTATGTCTGTCTGTCCGCTTATAACTCGAGAACCACTGAACCGATTTTAATAAAAAAAAAATCTTCGGATAGCTTGATTCTTCCCATCAACTATAGGCTAGCAGTGAGGTTAGCAGTGAAGTGAAATATGAGAGCGAGCGGAGCCGCGGGCACAGCTTGTATAAATTAAAATTCGAAGCTTAGTATTTGAAAATGTATGTTATGTGGTAATTTTTTATATACAACCGGAACGGGTGGCTGTGCCCGAAATTTCAAAACTAGATCAGACACAACCAATAACGCTACTCGCTCAGAGAGGCGCCATGTCAGCTACAAGGCGGACAAAAAGGTCGTCGTCTAATATATTAACACGCGTTTTGAAGATCCTCAGATTCTATAGACAGTAAGGAACACACTCACCAGAAGAAAAGACCCAGTGAGGAATATTCATATTGTACATAAACTTTCAAAAGAGATTCAAGGCTCTTTATAAATAGTAATAGTAATAGAAATATATAAAAACAAGATGTTTAAGGTTATCTAAGCAATTAACCTCAATGTCCCTTCCCATGCCACACACGAATGCCGGAAAGTATATTATCTGATTTACACAGTGCACGGCTTTACTACAAAGTTACGGCTGTTAGCTTTATGGTTTATGAGCAGATTTATGACATCGATGCGTATGCTTGTCTTGATACAGGAAATCTATAAATACTGACTTCACGATAATTATAATGATGCTACATGACGCTAGGTTATGTTTAATTTGTCAGAAAGTCTTAACCTGAACAAGGCACAATTCTTGGAAATGAAATCTAATAAACTGCCCGAGGAAGTTATTGAAGCATCCACAATAAAAACATTCAAAAATAGGCTTGACAAGTATTTAAAAATCGAAGAAACATAACAAATAGCAACACAAGTGATAGTGATCATACACATGAACACATAAGCATATTAAGCTGTTAGTTCATTTACAAATAATAATTATAATAATTTCAGGTAGGTATATCCGCACCACATTTATTACGATTTTTGTTGGAATAGCATTTACTTTGAGCTATAGAAGAAAAAATTCTCCGTTATTCCTACTAATTGGTCTGCATTACGAAGCCAACAAATACATATTACATTCGCGCTTATAAATTTATTTTATGATTATTATTACAATTGGACACATTTTTTTCATTCAAAATAACCAAAAAAAAAAAACCAAAAAAAATTAGACTTGCGATGAAATTATCAAGTACATCTATCCCATTCGCTCTCTCACCGATTGCCTATCGCTTTATCGCGCTCTTTTTTAGCGTCCGGTGTTGAAAGGGCTTCCGGCGAATATCTTTCTCTACTCCTACAATTCGAGCATCTTCAAGCCGAGTTTTCTCAGATATCTTAGTCCATCCACCTACTAGCCGGACACTGGCAACCTCGTCGGGGGTGAAATTTTCAGCCATTCAATCCGGTTACGGTAAAAAAGGATACCGAAGAAAAAAAAAAGTTCAAGACACAGGAATATTAAATAAAGAATAAATAAAGTCATCCATGGATATTGCGAAAATTCGTCTAAAATTCCGAAGAAGTCATCTTCCATCGAATTGATTAGATCATAATGTGCTGCTGGAATCTGAAAATATCTGTAGTATTCTTGATGGCTTGCTTGAACGCAAAAAACCAGTACAGATGTCCAGGAAGAATGAGAAACTGTACGAATGCATGGACATCCCTTGCCCCTTACTAGGTGGTAGGCTCAAATTGTAGCCGACTGCGTTGGTACCACCGTACTGGATGTAAGATGGCCGCAAGCAACCTCGGTTGTGTTCTCCTCTAGTCCAGTATAGCCAGCAATCCAGGGAAGTCTCCGGTATGGCACCTACCTTCTCGGAGGTGATATTGGTTGGTTAGAGCATGTGCTTTGGCCCCTCCGACTCAGCTACCCATACCGGATTACATAAAAATAAAAAAAACTGCGAAATGAAGGGAACATAAGAAAAGATAATATACCCTATATTTAATTAGTTAAAATACCGAGTTTTCATGATGCATTGATATTTCACTGGTCAAAGAACTTCAGGAATAATGAAAATGCCTACGGATGTTGTAGGTGATGTAGCCAACCGTGTCAGTTTCCAAAAATAAAAAAAAAAACATACACGGTCATACTATGATCAAAATTAACTTGTAAACATTACACATTACACAAGCATCGATATTTTGGTATCGAAAAGGTCGGTGTCGATGTTAAAGAATTCTAAAAAATTAATACCAAGGAATTGCAGCGCCGTAAATCGACCACACATAGGTAATTAATCGTCCGCAAGTTTACACTAGCCGCTAATCAAGAGTACAGTGAGATTAAAAATAGTCCAGCACGTGCTTCTCTGGCGCGCCGACCAGAGTGCACGCCTCACTCGCCGGCATTGAGAAAACAAACTACGGTAATACGGTGGGATGTGATGGACGATAGAGGCGAGCTGAGAATATCGCCGTAAAATGATAGGACGATCAAATTGTTACCAAGTATCTTCGATGAGTTTAAGATGAAAGACTGGAGTGCTTTTAACACACCCTTGAATTTGATGTTGAAACGAAAGAAAGACTGCGTAAAACAATATACGATGCAACCATTCGAAAAGAGATAATTCATCGATCGATAAAATCGATGTACTGGCGACTTATGCCATAGTTCCAGGTTCGAAGCCTGATCCAGAACTAGGTTCTCTTTATTGTCGGCTTTGCGTCTTTCTAACAGATAGACGCAAATATAGAAATGTTAATTCGTTGGACTATCCTATATAAAGGCGACTAAGGGATATGACTCCCTTCTTATATTACTAGGTGGTAGGGTTTAACCCGCCCGGGTTGGTACCACCGCACTGAACGAAAGGTCGGTCGAAACGGCTATGTAAATAGTTTGTGTTTTCCGTCCAGTTCAGTGTAGCCGGCACGACCGAAGGGAAGGCTGACGTGGCACCAAGTTCACCCGGTGTTATGGGCTGACATCACGGATGTTGTAGGTGATGTAGCCAACCGTGTCAGTTTCCATAAAAAAAAAAAAAAATCCTATCCTTAATTTAACAGTACCGATTTAAAATATTGCAATAAATCTCTCTTTAATAAAAAGTTAAATTACAAATTTAAAAAACCCCCGACTCTTAAAAAGTCAAAAATAATTTCCGTTTACTTACTTAAAGGAGTCGGTAGACCGCTAAGTAAATTCCCGCGCAACTTTTGAGTCTTTATATTTAATTTACTTAGCGGTCCCCCGACTCCTTTAAGTAAGTAAACGGAAATTATTTTTGACTTTTTAAGAGTCGGGGGTTTTTTAAATTTGTAATTTAACTTTTATATCAAGCTTTTTAAAAAAAACCGCATGCAAATCGGTCCACTTTTGAAGATAATAATTTTTTTTATTACTTAATTACTTAATTACTTGATTACAAACATAGCTAAGAACCATCCCGATTAAACAGGCTTCCTAATAAAAAAAACCGCATCCAAATCGGTCCATCCGTTTGGGAGCTACGATGCCACAGACAGACACACACACACACACACACACACACACACACACACGTCAAACTTATAACACCCCTCCGTTTTTTTCGTCGGGGGTTAAAAAATCTACAGCTAGGAACGCAAAACTTTTACTAAAGCGAGAGAGGCGAAGAAGGAATGTTGATAAAACCTACCAGTACTTAAGGATGCGGAGATTACATAAATCTTGTAATATATGAAGCGTTCGACGTGTTTACATTTTGTGGAAAATTAAACAGCAAAGAACGTAATACGATGTAATTTCCCATAATTTCCTATGCGTGAAACTATTTGTCGAACAGACTGGAAGCTGCACGGGCAAATGACAGTTAATTGAAAATTCCTATGACCATTGCTTAGAAATATTGAGGAGGACGCAAACACCGGAGGACAATTCTATGGAGGGGAGTAAGAAGGGCGTATAAAAAGATACCATTTAAGGTACATGAAATGGGACACCACGATTTTTATCCTTTTTCAGAACTGCTTTCCAACCAGCTGGTTGCAGGGAAACACAATGTCGAACATGAACCATTCAAGTGGCACGATTTTAAATGGCTGCAGTACCAATCAGAATCACCAAGATGTCTCTGTTTTATAAAACTGAATTGCATCAAGATTTGTTTAAAGTTATAAATCTAAACGCCAGGGAAGACGCGGAATGCAATCACTGACAGGTCTTCGCCATTACGATGATGCAGGAAACCCGATATCTGTGGAGAAAAAAATTACCTAATGGAACTTCTTCCATTAATTCCTCCAGTTTTTCACAACTTCTATATAAAACTTACCAACGAGACCCAACCTTCAGGATCAAGACCCTGACTTAATTGATAGCGAAGAAGATTAAGTTCAATAGTGAAAATGGCGAAATATAGAGGTGTCGGTTTAAATAATAGTATGTAAATTATTATTGTGTTGAACATTTTCATGGGAAAAATAAAAATTACATTGGTCGGCCCTCACGTCGTTTTATTTTAATTTTTCTAAAATTTTAATACGTTATGAGTTTGCTTGTTAAGTTATGGCTGGAAATTTGTATTGAGATTATGAAAATTTGGAGAGATATTATGGGCATAAGTTATACTTATGGCATTATGACCTTAAATATTTTAATGGGTCGATTTCGTTTTGGATGATAATAAGGGCATAAATTATATTTAAGTCGTTACAACCGCAATTTTTTTTTACTCGGGAATTTATTTTTGTTCGATATGAAGGACATAAATATACTTATGCCATTACTACCGACAAATTTCTATAGAAAAGTTAACTTAACGTGGGTGATATTAAGGGCATAACTTACCTAAGGCCTTATGATCAACAAATTTATATGAGAAAATATTTTTATTGGGCAGTAGCATAGGCAAAAGTCCTGGAAAATGGGGAAAACGTGGAAATTGTTTCGATATGTCAACACGTAGTTGTGAGAAATATTTTTATACATCTATGTTTTAAATTTCATACGAATATCTCTCGTATCTGCCTAAAGGTGCACTCATAATCTTGGGTGCACTAAACTACCTTAAAGCAGCTATTCTGAAAAATCACATTTTTTGACTTATGCCCAATTTACTCCCCTCCATAGAATTATTCTACTACTATTAAGTACTAAGGAAGGTAAATAGTTTTTTAATGTATTTGAAATTCTGCATCATGTTAAATTTCACATTATCTGAGGTCCATGTCAATCTACTTAAGTTTGGAAAATTTAATTGAATTCTGGGTGGCATAAATTCGATCAATCGCGAGGAGCGTGAGTCACAGACACACAATAGGGTCTTATGTCCCAAAAGCTACTCCTTGGACCCCGTAATTAATGACAGACGCAAACCTGTACGAACGCATTGCCAATTCCTAGTAGTACTTTCATAAATACCAACAATGGTCTTATTAAGTCTTTCCATACGAGGCCCCTTGAGACAAAAGCAGTTTGACCAAACGTGGACGTAATAAATACGGCAAGCTGGGTGCGGGACGAGTAGGCTTGAACAAACGGGAGCTGCAACTGTAAACCCGCCATGCCAGCGGCGACTCGACAGCCATAAATACTTCAGGGCGACGAAGCGTTCGAGAATGTTATACAGATGAACGGAATTTTACTGGCGCTGGAAAATGGGTTAGGCGATGCGATCCAGCGACAAAAGTTTTGAAAACGTGGATTAGGTAAATCTCATTAATTATGATATTATTGGAAACTTGTGAAGTTCAGTGAACTTTTCATTGAAATTGTTAATTTCGATATCACAAAAACGATTTCAATATATGAACAGTGTAATTAATACTTTTGAAGTTTTTTTTTATAAAAAAAAAAAACAAAAACTAAATAAGTATCATGTTTCACTATGTCGTTGCAAAACAAACCTCGAGTAGGTATAATAAAGAAAACGTTCAAAAAGAACAATCGGATAAGCAAGTCATTCTTTCCGACACTTGCACGTATAAACTTGCGGTGAGACAACTTGAAACACTTCGTCGGGAACAAAGGAGATAAAGTGTTCAGTGGAACTGAAGTCAGATAGCGAGAATAATCACCTGAAAGTTTCATGGAATCCCTTGAAAAGTTTCGTTTTAAGACAATACGACGCTCTTGTGTCGGGTTTTTTCGATTCATATTTTATTTCAACTTTGGAACAGTTTCATGTTACTCGGTATTTATTATCTTTCTTTATATTTCGAAATGAATTCGTGAATCTATTCAAGCGAGTTAATTTTAATTGGAACAGTTTGCAAATAGCAAGACATACAGAAGTTCTTAAAATGGGAAGTGTATTCTATAAATCTGAGTCAATGTTTTGAGGATCTGAATTGAAAGATTATTATTCACTTTATGTACCTACATTTACGAATGCACTAGACCCGTTCAGGAAACGCAATATTTCAATGCAAACTTTCAGCAAAGAAATACATAAGACATAACATTAAGACACTATTCCAATATTCGACGAAGGTGGTGAGAATTACGTATCCAGCTGGCATCGATCGCTAATTCAATGCCGAATTCACACTTGATACGTCGCATTTTCTTCATAACTCTTCAATCCTTCACTTTCATATTTAAAAAAATATTCTATGGTCCTTACTGATTTACTTTCAACTGCTTTGAAATCACAGACTGACGACTTGGAACTATAAAAGACATCGTAATAACGTAAAATATTTTTCTTATTGTTAACCTTACGACTATATTCATATATATTATGACTAGCTTTTGCCTGCGGCTTCGCTCGCGTGAAATTCGTATTTCAAAGGAAGAAAGTAAGTAACTAAGGCCGATCTGCGTTAAGGTAAACGATAAACCTTCTCAACTAAAGTAAGTAACTAAGGGCGAGGCCGAAGGCCGAGCTGCGTTCAGGAAGACGATAAACCTACTTAAAGAAAGTAAGTAATTGAGGGCGAGGCCGAAGGCCGAGCTGCGTTCAGGAAGACCATAAACCTTCTCGATGAAAGTAAGTAACTAAGGGTGAGGCCGAAAGCCGAGCTGCGTTCAGGAAGACTATAAACCTTTTCGAAGAAATTAAGTAATTGAGGGCGAGGCCGAAGGCCGAGCTGCGGTCAGGAAGACTATAAACCTTCTTGATGAAAGTACGTAACTGAGGGCGAGGCCGAAGGCCGAGCTGCATTCTGGAAGACGATGGCCTTTTCGGAGAAAGTAAGTAACAGAGGGCGAGGCCGAAGGCCGAGCTGCGTTCAGGAAGACCATAAACCTTCTCGATGAAAGTAAGTAACTAACGGCGAGGCCGAAGGCCGAGCTGCGTTCAGGAAGACTATAAACCTTTTCGAAGAAATTAAGTAATTGACGGCGAGGCCGAAGGCCGAGCTGCGTTCAGGAAGACTATAAACCGTCTTGAAGAAAGTAAGTAACTATCGCTCATAGTTACCTACTGTCATCGAGAAGGTTTAGCGTCTTCCAGGATACAGCTCGGCCTTCGGCCACGCCCTTAGTTACTTACTTTCTTTGAGAAGGACTTCCTGAACGCAGCTCGACCTTCGGCCTCGCCTCAGTTACTTACTTTCTTCTTTTGAAATACGAATTTCTTCTACTTCTCCCTCTCCCTCTCCCTCTCCCTCCCCCTTCCCATCCCCCTTCCCCTCCCCCGCCCCCTTTACTGTAATATACACTTAATTTACAGGCAAACGTAAATGAAAATCCCAATCCTTCTAGTTCTCACAGAAAACGCGATGGTGCGGAACCCTCTTTACGCGAGTTCGACTCGAACTTGACCACTTTTAAAAAAAAATTGTTACCATGGGATATACACTTAATTTACAGGAAAACGTAAACGAAAATCCCAATCCTTCTAGTTCTCACAGAAAACGCGATGGTACGGAACCCTCTTTACGCCAGTTCGACTCGAACTTGACCACTTTAAAAAAAAAATTGTTACCCTGGGATATACACTTAATTTACAGGAAAACGTAAACGAAAATCCCAATCCTTCTAGTTCTCACAGAAAACGCGATGGTACGGAACCCTCTGTACGCGAGCTCGGCTCGAACTTGACCACTTTTTTTAAAAATTATGTTACTCCGGGATATACACTACCCATATACGAAGTTTTGTCCAAATCCGTCCAGCCGTTCAGGCGTGAAAGAGGAACAAACAAACAAACAAACAAACAAACAAACAAACAAACATACTTTCACATTTATGATATTAGTGAGATAATTAATCGCCCGCCGTACCAGAAAAGCATATTTTTGCGAGACAGGCTAAAGTCTAGTGCTTCCTACGAGCACATACTTACTGGATTTCTACTGAGTAATCGTTAAAAATTAAATAATATTAAGACTCATTAACTGTTAAATGTTTACAATAAGAAATGTTAGAAGTTGGAAACATCTATTACAGTTCTAGACGCTACATCGTCACTATGCAAATGTTTCCCCACGCGAGTACTAGTGGTAATAAGATAAAGAAAACTTGTCTCCAAAGTGGCTGTAATTACTATAGTCCCCAGCGTCTGCGTGTATGCAACGTTACGCTGCCACTATCTCAAGATAACCTGTCACTAGATCTTGTAGTACAACTCTTACCGTTATCAGGCGTAGTAAAAATGGGTTATCTACAATGTCGCAAGCGATGGAAGGTCGGTAGTGGTTCTGTTTTGATGTGGAAATTTGGATGTAAGCTATTTTCAGCGAAGGACATTCAGCAGTACGAAAGTAGTTCCTAAATTATATCCTATGATCAAAACGTATTTCTTTCATACATAGATCGATAAGCAGGTCGCTTGGCCTGCCAGATGATATCAGCTAGCGGAAGGGCAGAAGTTTTAGGTACTGGTACCCTTTTGCCCTTTTAGGGACATCTATGTTCAGCCGTGAAGAAACAACAAGACGATGTTGATGATAATGAAAGAATACGGATGTTGACAAATGGCGTGTCTCCATAAAATTGTACTCAAAGTTTAAATAGCTTGACGTACAGCTATTAACAAAACATGATTATTTTAAAGAAGGAATGAGCTGAAGGCGCCACACGTGTGTTTCGAGAGAACGCTATAAAACAAGCCGTGGGAAAAAGACGAAATCTGTCGGCACACGTTCACACTGCACTATTATTTTAACCACTTCAGAAAGACATAAATAAACGAGTTTATTGGCTACGCTCCGAAAGATTTAACATTGATGTGAGAAATTATTGTCAACGATTATTTCTACACGGTTGATATGATTAAATTATAAATTTATCCTGATCAAATATTGCAATAACAAAGGACACATTGAAAAACAATTCGTTGGTTCCAAATATAAAATAACAAAATCAGGTAAGCCTATCGGTGCTCCATTACGTTGCTAAAAATTTCCCAAGCACAGAGCGCTCGAAATATTACAACTTTCGCGGCCCATAACTTCGTTAATTATGGGTATTCAAAAAAATTCAAAAGCCCATGTCTCAGTATTTCTTACTCAATCTATCGTCATCAAATTATGTGCTATTTAGATATAGGAGACGACCTCATTACGTACTGTTGTGATACACATTCCTGGCAAACATTCATAGGTTCATAAGTGTTTCGCACAAGACTTATTCCAAGCGAGATTTTAATGGGCTCCGGAAGTTGAGATCCACATTTAAACTCTTTCCACACACTTACGCGGCATGCTCCTCATATGACTTCTGCGAGGTAAGCAAACGCACTTAGGTCGAGGACCTTATAGGTTCACCAAGTTTTAGAGCCAAATATATACGAGTACGTGGTTCCAGGCATGCGCGCATTTTGCTTCGCACCGCACACGTTAACGTCGTTGCGGACTCGGTCCGCCGAGCACAGCCGCTTCCGGCATGCAGCGGCGGCGCGGCTCGGCGCGGTGGCGTCGTCGCCGCTGCAATGCGAGGTCACCTCACCGCACAGGTATTGGGTGACTTGTTCCTGGCTGGACACACCCCTCCCCAGGCGAGCACATGAGTACTTGTACTCTCAAATCCGTGTATGCGTTGAATCGAGTGAGATACGGTCGCGATAAGTTGGCAATGTAAAAACTTTTGTAGTAAAATAAACCACTGATCTGAAGAAGGAACATATAGTTAGAAAACCAATGAAAGTGTTATATTTTGTATGTATACCGATCGGAAAATCGGTCAAGTGCGAGTTTTACTCACGCACGAAGAGTTCTGTAGATCCGCTATAATAACGTATCTGTCAAAAAACCATACCCGTCTATCTTTTGTATGTCTTCGATACAAAGGACCTGTGGCGCCAGCCATCTATTATTTAGTAGCGTGAATATGTAATAATTGATTTTTAGCACGTTTCTTGTATGGGGAGCCCCTTAATTTTTTTACTTTTTCCTTTATTTACGAGTATTATGTTGGTATATTCGCCATAATATTCTGTGAAATTTTCAACCGGCTAAGTACCTATTATAGTTTAAAAGATACAGCGTACGACAGACAGACAGACGGACAGACGGCATAGGCTTAGAAATAGGCTTCCGTATTGATACTGAACCCTAAAAAAAATTAAGAATGAATAAATGGTATTAGTAGTAAACTAATTCAATTCTGAGACGTTTGAAAAGAACATTGGGATAATATATGAATGTAAAATGTACTCACCAGTATGTAATTTATTAATTACCTAATGAGAAATTAAAAAATATCAACGAATGAGAAATTATACTTCAATTCCTACTGAAAATTATAGCGAACACACGTAACAGAAAGGGACAAGCAGGGTGCACAGTTCGACAGTTGCACGGACCGGTAAGTTTGTGAACAGTTTCAACTGAAGCGAGATGAGCCGTTTCACAGTCCACATGCTGGCCATTAGTGGAGGGTTCGGTTACAGTCGGCACCCGGCGCGATGATGGGGCGGGCGGGACAGCCGGAAGCAAGACAGAATGTCTTCGTGATGTTGACAGGGCATCTTGTGAAGGTATACTCGAAAACTTTCAAAAATTCACAGAAACAACAGGAATTGTCATCGATCCATCTGCGTTTCTCTCTTTCAGGTTAGAACAGCTTCCCTGATTTGTAGTCGTCTTTCCCTTTCCTAAGAATGTCGAACGTCTGATACGCAAGCCTGGCCAATCTCACCCCCGAGCAGTTGTCAGTTCGGCATGCATTTAATTTCGCCGGAGGACTACGCGCGATTTGAATTTGTGGATCTTACAACTACCTATTAGGGCAGGGTGTTTCCCCAGTAGTGCAACAAAGTAAAGTTTTTTTTTTATGGAAACTTGACACGGTTGGCTACATCACCTACAACATCCGTGATGTCAGCCCATAACACCGGGTGAACTAGGTGCCATGTCAGTGCTTCCCTTCATTTCGCGCCGGCTACACTGAACTGGACGGAAAACACGAACTATTTACATAGCCGTTTCGACCGACGTTTCGCTCAGTGCGGTGGTACCAACCCGGCCGGGATAAACCCTACCACCTAGTAAGGTAAGAAGGGAAGGGACCTACAGTTTAACGTGGTATCCGAACCACGGTCAGCCTCCAACAGTCGGGCGGTCATCCATTCAATAACTGACTTACAAGTTTGCTATAAGCTACTTAGCTTATAAGTTTGCTATAAACACTATAGTATCGATAGGCATAAGGGTGTTCCGTGAAACAAATAAAAAAAGTTTCAAAGAGAAGGTAACGATAAAAAAATATAGAATCGGTCACACTCCCTTTGCGGAGGGAGCATGGAATCGATAAAAGCCCTTTGACCGCGGTATTCAGTCGCTTCCTTAGGGTAGACCATGCTGTTCCCTGTGGTTACGGCCAGGATGTGAAAGTAGTGGTTGGCAGTGTGTTAGTATTGTGAACATTTATGTATCATCAATACTAATAATAAATCTGTAAGAGATGGTCATGGAGTAAGTTACTTTGTTTTATGAGATATTGAGTTTGTAGACTCTATATATGATACTAAAGCTAAATTGACGATTTTTAGAAATCTTTTCTGTATGTATGTATGTATGTATGTTCCGCCATAACTCTTAAACCGATTATCTGAATTTGATGAAATTTCGTACAAGCACATTTGCCTATACGGGACACAGGATAGGCTAAATAAAATTCACTTGCGGTTACGCTAAGATGTGGCTCCCATACAAATCGATATGTTCCGTCCGCCGTTTACCGCGAGTAGGTGTTTATGAACTAGCCGGCGACGCGACGGGCGGCTGACGGGAGGTGGAGCGGCGGCGCGCGGGCGCGCGGGTTTTTTTTATTTATTTTTTTTTTTTTTTATGGAACCTGACACGGTTGGCTACATCACCTACAACATCCGTGATGTCAGCCCATAACACAGGGTGAACTAGGTGCCATGTCAGTGCTTCCCTTCATTTCATGTCGGCTACACTAAACTAGACGGGTGCCGCCCTCACCGCACTCACCGTATATTAAAATATCAAAATTTTAATTTGATTTCATTTAAATTTTTTGATCTTACTCATATGTACAAGGTGGGATGCATGTAGGTAAGCTAAAATATGACGTCACCGACACGAAACATGTACCGGGAAAATTGTCAATGCTTAGTTTCTAAGTAACGCACATACAAAACATATAAATCAGTAAAATGAGCAAGGTGGCGCAAATACAACAATAATAAAGAACATAGTTAATAATTATTATTATTTGCAGGTACAGCGAGTCATCAAAGTTAGAAGATTTTTTTTCAATTCGTTTCAAGAGTAATTAATTATGAATGATTTTTATAGATTAACTAGCTTTTGCCCGCGGCTTCGCTCGCGTGAAATTCGTATTTCAAAGAAGAAAGTAAGCAACTGAGGGCGAAGCCGAAGGCCGAACTGCATTCAGGAAGACTATAAACCTTCTCGAAGAAAGTAAGTTACTGAGGGCGAGGCCGAAGGCCGAGCTGCGTTCAGAAAGACTATAAACCTTCTCGAAGAAAGTAAGTAACAAAGGGCGAGGCCGTAGGCCGAGCTGCGTACAGGAAAACGATAAAACATCTCTAAGTAAATAAGTAATTAAGTGCGAGACCGAATGCCGAGCTGCGTACAGAAAGACGATAAACCTTCTCGAAGAAAGTAAGTAACTAAGGGCGAGGCCGAAGGCCGAGCCGCGTTCAGGAAGACTATAAACCTTCTCGAAGAAATTAAGTAACATAGGGCGAGGCCGTAGGCCGAGCTACGTTCAGGAAGACTATAAACCTTCTCGAAGAAAGTAAGCAACTGAGGGCAAGACCGAAGGCCGCTCTGCGTTACTTACTACCATCGAGAAGGTTTATCTTCTTCTTGAACGCAGCTGGGCCTTCGGCCTCACCCATAGTTTATACTTACTTTCACCGATAAGGTTTATAGTTTTCCTGAACGCAGCTCGGCCTTCGGCCTCGCCCACAGTTACTTACTTTCTTCGAGAAGGTTTATGCTCTTGCTGAACGTAGCTCGGTCTTCGGCGTCGCCCTTAATTACTTACTTTCATAGATAAGGTTTATTGTCTTCCTGAACGCAGGTCGGCTTTCGGCCTCGCCCTTTGTTACTTACTTTCTTCGAGAAGGTTTATGCTATTCTTGAACGCAGAGCGGCCTTCGGCCTTGCCCTTAGTTACTTACTTTCTTCGAGAAGGTTTATAGTCTTTCTGAACGCAGCTCGGCCTTCGGCCTCGCCTATAGTTACTCACTGTCTTCGAGAAGGTTTATAGTCTTCCTGAACGCAGCCCGGCCTTCGGCCTCGCCCTCAGTTACTTACTTTCTTCGAGAAGTTTAATAGTCTTCCTGAACGTAGCTCGGCCTTCGGCCTCGCCCTTAGTTACTTACTTTCTTGAATAAGGTTTTTCGTCTTCCTGAACGCAGCTCAGCCTTCGGCCTCGCCCTTTGTTACTTAATTTCTTCAAGAAGGTTTATAGTCTTCCTGAACGCAGCTCGGCCTTCTGCCTCGCCCTTAGTTACTTACTTTCTTCGAGAAGGTTTATGGTCTTCCTGAACACAGCTCGGCCTTCGGCCTCACCCTTAATCACTTATTTACTTAGAGATGGTTTATAGTCTTCCTGAACGCAGCTCGGCCTTCGGCCTCGCCCTAAGTAACTTACTTTCTTCGAGAAGGTTTATAGTCTTCCTGAATAAAGCTCGGCCTTCGGCCTCGCCCTCAGTTACTTACTTTCTTCTTTGAAATACGAATTTCACGCGAGCGAAGCCGCGGGCAAAAGCTAGTTCCTAATAAATAAAGCGAAGTTTCTACGGGCGACGACCGGAGCGACGGCGCGGGCGCCGGCCGCCGTCGTATAACCGTACGTCAATACATGAATATCCTTATAACTCGAGAACCCCTTTATCACTTTACATGCGGTTTTTCACTGTTACATTCTGTCACTTCTCAAGATGGTTTTAGACTATAAATCATAACGCTACGTCATCGCCGGCCTGAGGTGTGAGCAGAAAGCTAAAACCCTAAACACGCGAAGCGAAGCCGCGGGCAAAAGCCAGTATAATAATATATTTTAACATTCATGAGTTGCTTCGGCTCTGATTGTGCCAGATTGGTGTCTATGTCGGAAGGGCCAGCTGACACGGGACGGAGTCCACGAGTCGGTGGAGGTACGACATCTCACTCAACTATGACTGACGTGTTAGCAAACAGTGTGGATGTCGTTGTCAGCGCTTGCTTCGTCAGTCATGTTGTGTCTTTGTTAACTTCGTACAAGTGTATATCCTATTTGAACTAGTATATTCAGTCTGAGTAAAATGTATTCTATTTCTATTTTTAATGCAAAATGTATTTGTTAATCCCGAAAGCGCGAATTGAGAAAAATATTCTCATTCCATATTCAATGTGGTAACAGTGACCCGTCGTCGTCGTTTTTAACAGCCAAACTTCGTATCTTTAGCTTGAGATAAACTTATTGAAGATTTTTACAAATTATGCCCCTTTAACTTTATCGCCATGATGAGGGTGGGTTGTTGGTTATGATATGGATAACTTCGTTTAATGATCAGTAACAAGACGGAAATAAAAACGTCTTCCACATGCATATGTATGAACTGCAAAAACCATAGAACGGCGATTAGCGGTCGTCTTCACCCAGCCGGCTTTGCTCCGTGTTGAAAACTAATATTGAAAAACCTCTTGAACAGAGACAGCCTAAACTTTATTATTGTCTGTTTCTTTGACATGAAATAATGGATTGGTAGAACCGTAGAACGTTATATACAGTTTGAAATCTATGGAAATTAGCAAATTGTGGAACGACTGTGTAACGAAAGGTAGCCATTAGGTAGACTAGCTCAGGCTGAGGTCAACAGACTGATGAATTCAATTGATTGTATTCTTTGGTGACCCTCAATTACTACGCTTGACGGATCTGACAAGAGTTTCAAATTAGGTTTTGCAGAAAAAACTATTATTGTTGGTTTTATTTGGCATTTGGTCTATTTCGTTGGAGTTAAAATAAATACCAGCAGAGGTTGATCAGGAGTATAACCGACTTCAATCCCTAAAGTATCTACTTTGCAACATAAAAAGAATCATCGAAATCACTTAGCATGGTTTTGAATTATTCGCCCATTTGTCATGCACATGCTTGTGAAAAATTTAAGATTTTGACGATTTTCTCATGAATCCTATCATCAGAACTTGACCAAATTATATTCCTAAGGTCTGTTGTCTCTTTTGAGGTGACTCCGTTTTTAATAAAAATCTCTGAATCTGAATTGATCCACGTGGTAAAGAATTATCGCATAAAAAAAAAAGATTCCGACGAATTAAGAACGTCCTCCTTTTTTTCAAGTCGGTTAAAAACAAAATACGATTTAGCGTCCACATCTTTGGAGGAAATGTAAAAGTAAACGCTATGAAAATTTGTACTACCTTGATTAACATTTGATTCAACAGAAATAATGACAGACATATATGACTACACTCTGATTTATTTTGTACTGTAATATGAACTCTATGTTCATTGTTTCGTTACGGCGAAACCAGAAACGTACATGTCCCAGCATCTGCGATACGATACAGCTGATTGCATTCTTATTTCACAACAAAACGTATGATACCGGACCACACAGATGCAGAAAGGGAAACCGGAGACCCAATCCCTCGAGCGCGTCGTGAGCGATAAGTCCGCCTGTGCCAGATTTACTGCTTGAGCGTCTGCGCGCGCGCACGCTTACTGCATTGAGCATGCACCACACCACAAGTCAACACAGCGCAATAATGAAGCTATATTCATCGATTGCTATATTATCGTTTCTTACATAATCTTCGGAACAAGGATCTCTCATCTCATCTCAACTCAAGTACAACTTGTGGTTTCTTAAGAATTTAATGGGATGGTTAAAACACCTGAGGTCTTCGAAAGTAAGTTAAGTGTTTCGAAGATGAAGATTAATTAAGGACAGGTGATCTATCTGCATCAGGAGGACGCTCAAGAACTGCGGCAATATTTATTTTAAAATTTGGAAAAGAGTCACAAATATAAAATCATTTCTAGCATCAATTTGGAAGACTTATTAAATTGGGAAACTACAGCAGACTTTTCTATCTTATCTACTATTTAAAAAATTTACTGATTCCATATTCTCCGCACTAAAATAGTCGATAATAGACACCGGGTGGCTAAGCTCAAGTGGCGGTGGACTGGGCACGTCATCCGAAGAGACGACGACCTTTAAAATAACCGTGTCCTACACTGGCTGCCGTGGAAATGAAAACGGAGTGTGGGAAGACCACCAGCCAGGTGGGACGACGACATCAAGTACGTCGGCGCAAGGCAGTGGTTCCGTACCGTTAAATGCCGGGAGAACTGGAGGAAAATTGGAGGCGTATGTCCAGCAGTGGACGCATACACACTGACTGTCTAAGAAATTATCTGGTCTCTCTCTTTCTTGCAATGGAAAAGGCAATAATGCTACGAAAACGCTCAAATTTCGCACTATTTACCTACTCTTAAAGTTAGAGGAATTCACTCAGTATTTTAAGTCAAGAGGGTGGGTGCTATGAGACTGACGCGATGCGAAGGCACTCTTTCCTCATCCCTGAATATCGCGTCGCATCGAGTGGCTTCTATTCACGAACAAGACGATCGAGAATCGAGTCGGATATATTTTCGGGTAAAATTTAATATATTGCTGTTAATAGATCGCTATCTACACACGAAACCCTTTCACAATACCATTCACACCATAGCACAACACCTCAGAAAATGCATAGCACGCACATACACTACCTATTAATATCGGTTTCCTTGTGGAGTATGCAGAGATAACGGTTCTCCACGTGCCACGATTCTGACACAGCTCGGCCGCCTCTTCCACTGTCATAATGTTTTTTCATACATGCTCGTCGGTTAAGGGTACTACGCACTTGACCCTTTCTGAGCATCTTCCGACTCTTCCAGTCACATTCGCTCCATAAATTTCTTTCGTTAGTCTCCTATCATCCATTCTTCCAACATGACGGAATCACCGAAGCATACCATTCTCAATTCAATTAAAGATAGGTATATAATGAAATAGTGTAGTGCGAGAACGCTGTGGTTCTCGCACTACACTATTTCATTATATATCTTTAATTGTAACACATATACTCCTCAACGCGCGCATTTCCACAGCATTTATCCTGTCTTCATGCTTCGTCTGCCATGCTCAAGTTTCACTCTATTCACATATTATAGGTACACATAGACTTACGACGATTAAAGTTTAATTAGCCGATAAGTTTAATCAGGTTTTCCTAATTTAAGGATGTTTAATGTATATTTCAAATGATAAATAAAAAAATCAAACAAAATTCCTTAGCGACGATCACTACTTCACCAAGGCACCAGAACAATCACTAGTTCAGTCCAGAACGCTTCTTCTCAATGTACGAGTAAATGACGTTATAATAATCGAAGACATTTTTTACTCGAAATATCGTACTCAGTTTTCGATTTTCCTGTAGCGAATTGGAGGCCTGTTGGCACTGCAAGTTCGCTTATCGTGAGCGGCAAAAAAGCTTTCTCGTGTCAAAGGGTTATCGGAATTTACTTTTACTGATAACCACGTAGAGTGACTTTTTGATGTTTTTCAATGGTGCCAAGATTTATCTGAATCTTCATATTCCAAGTTGACCGATAACGTTATTAGTTTCAGTTCCTTTCGATTTAAAAAAGAGTGAATTTAGGGCAGCGAAAGGAATATTATCTTCAAACATTGCCTATGATTTATTGCAATTATATTTTACTGACTTTAAAAGAATTATTTCATAACTACTACAACATTCAACAAAAGAGCATTTCCCAAAATAAGCTTTTTGAATAAGTATTCGATAAATCTTCACCCACAATAGCCAGTATTTATTTATCACTACGCTCCGAAAGGCTGTTTGAAAGGCCGTGCATCTACGGTTGAGTTGTGCAACGCAACAGCGTAATGCAATATCCTCCATACCTATGTATATACTTGTTGCAATCACTCATGTTACCAGTACCACTACTAGTAAAAGCTTATGAAGGTACGTCATAATTAGCTATGTCTCAATTTTTCAGATTCCCTCGGTCTCAATAGTAAAATTAATACAATTTATCTGCAGGAAAAAACTCTGCCTCTACCTTCCCTCAATGTTCTGTCTGTCGAACCAGTTAAATCTCAATGGACTCCTGCAATCGTCCTAATCTAACCCTTATTTCTCCGTTGGGGTCGCTACCGTATTGGTTAGCTTAGATTAGGTCAGTGTAATCCTTTCAGGACAGCTCGTTCGAATTAATTTGCTCAAGATTAGCCTATTCAGAACTTGTAATTATTAGTAATCCTTTTCAGATATATTGCGGGTTCGTAGTTGACGTTGGATATTTCACTATGATCAATGTTATAAACAGCATTGTAACGTTTCAGCACTGTCTCTTGACAGTGGATAAGATATACAAACTTCGTTTCTGACATGACATCATGTTAGAATGTGAGTAACGTTTCTCGTCTTGATTGAATTAACGGAGCCCTTCAAGTCAGTTCTTTTTCATGCTTTCGATATGACGTTTTTATGAGACTCATGAGGATATACCTTAGCCTTCACACGCGACTACAGACAGCTGTTCGATGCCGGCCGACATGTGTTGGTAGTGACGAGTGTGTGCCGGCAGAATGAAGTGGTATAAATATTGCAATTGAAATATATTTTTAGTAGCAAGTATTAAATAGCCTATATAAGGATAAGTACGAACACGTGCAAAGTTTATTACGTATTAAATTACTGAACCCAAGCTGCCAACATGAATGAACGGGCTAAATTCTCCAAAAAAACTTACTGACCTTGAATTACATTTCAGCTCATGCCGGATACATAGGAGACCGGTTCGAGTTGAGAATTTAAAACTTTAAAGCTTTTCTCAATCAACGTCGCACGAGGAGTGAGGACCAAACACGAACCGATTTATGAATTGAGCACGTATTACGCTCCATATTTTTAACCGCAATACCCATTCCATTATAGTTTGCAAGACATATGTATGACTCGTGAAATTTGCGGCGTATCAAATTGCCGAACGAATGTGTATCTTTTACGAGGCGTGTAGTCTGATCCTATAAGCAATACGGCAAAGATTGCCAGTGACTACGCATGAGATGGTCCATTAGTTCCATTACAGAGATGAATACGTACATCGGAGTAAGCCTTTATTTAGTGTTATTGCTTTCTAAATAAGGACTGAAAGTCGATGTCGCTTATGATGTTTCTGAGCATTCCTTACCGTGGTTTGAAGTTGGCAAACAGTCAATAACGTTCGTAAACTATTTGTTTACTATAAATACTAGATTTTGTCATCCTTACTCTAAGTGCTTATCCGGAATTATGGCGCCGATGAGTTAGTCTCCCAGGCATAGATTTAAACTATCTATGGTTTGATGTAAGAATATTATTCTTACATGTTACCTATATACCAGATTTTTACGGTTTCTTGAATCCTGGGAGTTTCTGTTTCTTTATTTATATGGAATCTGAATTTGGAAATCTGAGGTCTCATTTTCAAAATATTACCCATATTTTGAAAATGAGACCTGTCCAATTTTTTACGCGATACAAGCGATACGCGTGACACTTGGCGCCGGCATGCGGCAGCGTGGATTGAATGCATAATTAGTTTCCCAGTTCCCGATTTTGCTTTGAGCCCAAAATTTAATGACAGCAGATAAATGTTGTTGTCAAACGTACTTTTCCTGCCTCACTTCCCAGTCGTCACAAGTGCGATAACGCAGCGTGCTGTTATCGAGATCGTGCCGGTCCCATTGTAAGCTTCGCTCGTGGTATGTCAGACCGCAATGCCATTGTTCGGCGAAGCTCGCTGCTCACACCTCGCCGCAGAGCAGACGCTGGCGATGCGGGAACCGTGTCGGTATTATGTTAGAACTGGAGCCACAGTGGGCGTTGTGGGTAGGTACTGCAAAAGGATCATTTTACAAACACTGGTGCTGTTCAATCCGATTTTTTGTTATGGAAACTGACACGGTTGGCTACTTCACCTAAAACATCCGTGATGTCAGCCCATAAACCTTGGTGAACTAGGTGCCATGTCAGTGCTTACCTTCGGTCGTGTCAGCTACACTCTACACTGAACTGGACGGAAAACACGAACTATTTACATAGCCGTTTCAATCGTCCTTTCATTCAGTGCGGTGGTACAAACCCGAGCTGGTTAAACCCTACCACCTAGTAAGGTAAGAAGGGGTACAGTTTTACGTGGAAATCGGACCACGGTCAGCCTCCAACGGTCTAGTGGTCACCCATCCAAGTACTGACCGCGCCCAGGTGTGCTTATGACACGACCGACAGTCGACCGACCGCTAGCGAGCCTGACATAAAAGTCCTTATTATTATTAAGAATACCGGCCCCACGCGGTACATAAAAAAGAACTTCAATCCTGAACATTACTCGTATAATTTAGTATACCCTGCTAAAGATTATAGTAAAGTCGTCTTATTCAGTCACCAAAGATTATATCAAAATTTATAACATAGAGAAAAATCACCGCGTATTATAAACATTGTCTACACCATTACAGGAAAAGGTAAAGACCAGAAGTTACCTAGGGATTAGTTGGTATTGAACAAAGCTCAGTATTCCTGACCGAAACCCTTCCATTTAATTACTTTCACTGGGGCGGCAAAACAAATCGAGTAGAAGACTGCGACTCGTAAAATGCGAGGTAAAATGTAAGAAATTGGAAATAATACGGATCGTTACGTAGTAGTTACGTTTACCCTTATATGACGGTTATTCTGTGCGTCAATACCGTGTTTTTTAGGGTTCCGTACCTTAAAATGTAAAAACAGATTTATTATAAGATCACTCCCGTGTCCCAGAGGTGTTTAATGCTGCAGGTTAAACTGCAGATTTTTTCGAAAATTTAATAGTTGCGGCAAAAAAAAAACAGTTTTTTTCATGAAGCCATGGTTTGCCTGATAGTCAAACCATTGCTGTAGTCTTCCTTTAGGCGTTTCGTTATTTTCGAAAGTACAATTATTTTGGTAAACACATAACACAAATATATTATGTGGTGGTACGGAACTCTCGGTGCGCGAGTCCAACTCGCGCTTGGCGGTTTTTTTAAGCCCAAAAGTTTAGCTATACGCTACTAGATAATGACTCTCTCTAATCAAAAATCCCTTTAGTCTCCTGGACTACAGAAATTGTGGAGCAAACAAGAGGCCGTGCCACACTGACGGATAAGGCCTGGATCTTTCTAAACCTGAATCCGAACTTTATAACGTGAACGGAAAGTCTAAGACGTGAATCTGAACGCTAGGATGCGGTTCGGAGAGGCAGGACGTCGGATCTTATTGACGCCAATGGAAATGAAATCGACAATAAAAGGCCGCGTTCCGGCGTGCACTTGATGGATGTGCGTTTTATGTAAATGGAATTTCGTGATCATTGAAAAGGGAGACTCGTCGATTTGCATCGAGACTGCAGAACGAGGGTGTTGACCTGCGGAACTACGTACCTCAATGACCGAGCGAAGTCATTTATTTGGATTGAAAAATATTGCTCGCGTGACCTTTTGCTCACAGCTCAAGCTGCCGATGACGTAGCGTTACTAGCGTTATGATGGATATCCTAAAACCATCTTGAGAAATGACAGAATGTAAAGTGAAAACTATATGTAAATTGATAAAGTGTTTCTAGAGTTATAAGGATATTCATATATTGACGTACGTTACTTACACCCGCCTGTAGAAAATTCGCTTTATTTATTAGTATACAGTCAATGTTTAGTTCTTTTGTTGACGAAACAGCTCAAAAAATATTACAGGTGCTCGCTTTACGCAATCTTCGCAACAAGGTCTCCATCTGCCGACAAAAACCTTTAGATCGTTCAGATAGAGCACTATCGCATCATTCAATTCGCGCTCCCCATCAAAACTATCAGCGTTTTGGCCGTTTCACCCAGAAATCCCTCACTAATTTGGTCAATCGTTTGGTCAGCTACGAGATAACTTGTAATTGTGACTCCCACACTACATCGAAGATGTTTCGCAAGATCACGACCGTACAAGGAAAGTGGCCAAAGGTCGATATGTCATCGCGGAGATAATTGCTGGGGCAGGTAGCTCGCTTCACGAAATTAGATGAGTGACTCTGTAATTACTTCTTATAAGTGACTAATATGCCGTGTAGTTGGTATAGGTTTTCGTGACACATCTTGTATACTTTAGAAGATATTCCGTATTCGGTGTTCCCGATAAATTAGTGTTCCAGATTCCAATAAGAGTGAAAGATATGTAAGTATGATATTCACTGCTTACAAGTAAACACACACCTAGGGATTCCGTATTCGGTGTTCCCGATAAATTAGTGTTCCAGATTCGATTAAGAGTGAGCTTACAGGGAATCACACAAACATTTATGGCAGCCTTTTTATGGCAATCATTTATAGTACCTTAACTTCTCAAAGTATATAGAACGAAAGAGAGAAGACAAAACTGCGGCGACTCGGACATTTTTCAATGACTTGCTGATTCTGGCTGATGATGACTCTTGTGATGGTATTTTAAGAATTACTTCCGTTCATACGTAGAATTCCACGAATACAGGGCGCCAAATGGGTGATTACACGATGTGATATTCACCACAATCTAAGGGGAAGTCTGTAACCGCGTTTTTGTGTAGGCGACGACGAACGAAAAAATAAAATGAAATTATTTTAAATCTGTGGTTGATTGCCTTAGTAACGTGGCGTGGTAACGAGTATCTGCCACATAAAACCTTCTTGGAGAAGACAGAAATTGTTTTCCCCTTAATTGACCGCATATATGACATAATATGACCATGTTGTATCTTCACTTAAATGAGACTGGGCAAAATGTCTTAAAAAGATAAATTGCCAAAAAAAGGCAAAATAAAGCACAAAATAGTTATGATCGAAGCATTTTGCAGATTGAAGGGGCTTGCCGGGGTCTCCGAAGTCGGAGTCACGCCCGAGGCTAACATTTTGCCTGATTGTTTTATGGGAGCTGGCACGGTTGGTTACTCCCATATACAGGGTGTATCAGGATAGGTTTGAGAAACTTCAGGAATAGAAAGTACTCATTATTAGAAGAAAAAAATCCTTATCACTCAAATCGAAATTCCGTTGTTTTTTTTTGTCATACAAAAGTTGGAAATTGTAATAAAAACTCGATGGGCAGACTGACTGAAACAGACTGGCAGAAACAGACTGGAGAGTGCAGTGAACTAATTCAGTCCTCTTTTTCTTTTGAGGTCATTGAACTTTCAGTGTTTGGAATTTACCTACACGCAGTTTAATTGTACTAGTTATGTATGCAACCTACTCATTTTTTTATTCATGAGTTAGAATTTATTTTTTATTTAATAAAGGCGGGCGTTAACCATCCACCAAATCTTGAAGAATAGATTTTCACCAAAAAGTACTGTAAAATGATCGAATCTGGGAAAAAGTTTCAGAGCTTTTCGTCTTCAAATATGGGCCCCTTTCGAACCCTGAAGTTTCGAAAACCTATCCTGATACACCCTGTATACCCGTGCGTGATGTCAGCTTGTTCCTGTCGGCATTATATTCAGTGATGTCATGTCAATGCTTCCCTTTGGTTGATTTCGATGTTTAGTGGACGTGTCGCGTCTTACTGCACGTATAACAGCCGAGGTCCCAGAAATGTTTGGCTTTATATCTTGACCGCATATGCTTGACGGGTACAATTCTCGATACCGACCTGTCATGTAAACATGCTGATAACGAAGAAACTACTCTTAGCGTCGTCATAGTCGCGGAATTTGTAATCGGATTCGTTCCTTTTATTTATAAATGGGTATAATATATTATATGGATAGATACCTCGACAGTAATTTGTTGTACTACTGTAATGAATGATAGTCTGGCGGCCTAGAAATGTATTATTTCAACTCATTTTTCAACTAAAGTGTATTCTCATAACTTTGGCTCGACGCAACGTATTATTATCACTAGTTATTATTGGCCATCATTATGGAGGCAAGTTAGCAAAGACCGAAAAGATCAGCTATAAACCTCTATAAAATTATTTCATTTATTCTCGTTCCAACCCAGTAGTTATGCTCGCTTGTGGCAGAGACAAACTCGACCGTGTTTATCAGGAAATAAAGTTCTTTTTCACATTATTTTAATTTTCTCTCGGTATAGATAACGCATATTAGAGCTCAAATTAGCGAATCAGATTGATGTAAGTTACGTTAGCGATTATTTTTATCCGAACAAGAACCAACAATGTGGTAGTTAAGATCTAATAACGTATACCTACCGGCTCAAGGCCGTTATTCAACTTTGTATTATTTTTTTATATTATATGTACGACACGGTGTGCTTTTATAATCGGTCCAATCAAATTCCCGACTTGTGAATGACGATTAATACTCGCAGGCACTGGGAGTATTATAGAATAGAATAGTAGAATAAAATAAGAATTCATGATTGCACAAAATTGAAAGAAGAACATTGCACGAAAAGAAAGAAGAGTATGCAAAGGCGGACTTTATCACTGCAAGTGATTTCTTTCAGCCTCAACCTTTGGGTGATGAGGAATAAAGAAATTATGTATGGTTAGTGCGATTGAAAGGGAGGATGAATAAATGTTTTATATTATAAACTACATAATATATGTAACATAAATACCTAACTAGGAAAAGTAAAAGTAAAACACAAGCAACGTAAACATGAATAGTATGTACCTACCTACATATGAATGTACATTATTTACCACTTTGTAAATCAAGATAAAACATCATTCAATGATGTTGTAATATTTTACATGCACGAGTGGTTGGACTATCGGTATACACATACTTTTAATTAATTATACAATGAAGAAACTTTTTTTTTCATGTACAGTTGTATGTAATGTATGTTCTGTTCAAAGAGATTTTTTGAATGTCTTTGGTTCTGTGAATATATTTTTTTAATAAATACATTTTATATTAATTCTTTATGGAAAACTTAATAAACAAACATATTGGATGAACATTCGCATTTCCCACAGAACAGCGATCGGCGCTCGTCTTCCCCAGCCTTCTTGCTCTCTGGCATCACCAATGCAAAGATGCGAATATCAACCAACAAACAGCCAGCAATCATAGTTTATAAAATGAAACCCTTTGAATATCGGAAGTCAGGAAACGTTCTAATACGTCAAAACCAGACGAAGCTTGCGGAATGTAATTAATTTTATATCAAAGTAAAGTTGAACATTAATTAAGTGGCAATTATGAGGCCATCTCAGGTGGGTGGTGTGTTGGAGGGAGAAATTTCTCGCTCGGCAACAATTTAGCTATATTCCAGGCTAGTTTATGCCTAGGCAGTAATTTTAATCACCAGTGTCTCATCAAACGACGCCTCCGCAGTGTTGAAATTTTAATTATCTCACACCGCAGTGTTATGATATGACCTGAAAGAGGATTAATGTTGTGTATGAAAGGCGAAAGTGAATAATTTTTTGGCGGTGAAATTTTTTAGGCTTAATTATTGACTAAGTGTTCGCGCAGCTTCGCTTCGCGGTCAAATATCCTTAGCTGTGCCGAAACACGTTAGTGAAATCACCATGTGAATTTCTTGAGTATCTAGTTCTCGGGCAAATGTTACATTGTTGAAATAACCTGCAGTTTCCTGTTGCATATTTTTAGCTATATCATTAACTGAACTTAAAATTGTAAATAAACCCCACACGATATGTTTACACTTTACTTACTTAAACTTTTTTCTGTATTGATATCAAATTGGCCCCCCATATTAAGGGTCCACCTCCCTAAATGCTCTCACTCTAACAATGCGCTTTTTATTTTATTATGAAGAAATTATACAACTTATAAAAACAATCCTCTGGGAGAAACATGCATGATAAAATTATTAATGCTTTTCAATAAAAATATTTGATAAAAAAAAAACAAAAACTTAATAAACTTTTAGTTTTTTTTAATTATTATAATATGTGGAGTACCAAATTTTTTTATTGAAAAACATTAATAATTTTATCATGCACGTTTCTCCCAGATGATTTTTTTATAAGTTTTATATCTTCATAATAAAATAAAATGTATGAAAAACAGCCAATGTTAGAAAGAGAGGGTAGATTTAGGAAGGATCCCCCTTAACGTAAAATGTATCTAGTTTTTGACGAGCGATATAATATGTGCGCATCATCGAGATCTATCATTATTTTATGCATAATTTCAAGTTTCTACGTTACTTAGTTTTTGAGAAAAACCTCTGTGACAGACAGACGGACACCGGAGTCATCTTATAATGGTTCCGCTTTTCCTTTTAAGGTACGGAACCATAAACATAGTTTGGCTTCCGTATGTTTTTGAAAAGAAGCCCAGAAGAGTTTTGGCACAAAGACGTTTCCGCATTAATCTCGTGTAAACAGTTAACTGTGGCAACATTGAAGCAGAAATTAATTAACGAATTTATGAAGAGCTGAAGTAATTAAGCGGGATATAAAACGAAGGTAAACTTAGATCAAATTTTAATAAGCTTGCACTTGGAGCTCGCCGCGCCCCGCGCCGCCACCGCCGCTGCTCCCGCCCCGCTAGCGCCGCGCCGCCGTGGTGGTGCCGCTCGTTGCAAGTCTACTTACTAGCTAGATCACATAGTATGGAGATGGATTAATTTATATTTACCACATATTGATTTTAGAATAGGAGTGAAAAAAAAAATACATACGGGTTGAATTGAGAACTTCGTACTTTTTTAAGTCGATTAATTAATAAAAAGAAAGGACACACGAAAATGTTTACTATTGTACAAAATAATTTATTTTTTAGTAAATATTACGGAGAATAAAGGCTTGCTACCTCAGCTTTGGTGCAGTGTAAGCAGTTGGGGACTGTAGGCTGGTTTTCAGACAGAAAGAAAACAGAGCCTAACAAATATACTGACTAGAAAATCTATTACAAAGTCATTACATTAACATTAACTTTACTATAGTGTGAAGATGTCAGAACATTGCACTGTTGAAAACGGCAACTAAATCGGTCGAGCCGTCCCGAGTTTTTTTTTTAATAGTAAGCGCGACATGTGGCACCGAGACACCAATACGGTGTCTAACGACGCCCATAAGCATTCGGTCGCACGCGGGGTTTACGAATGCCATGCCGGCCTGACAGGTGCCTATACGCGCCTCTCTTGAAGTACCCGAGACTGTACTAGGGGGGAAATATGTGCGCAGGGAGAGCGAGTTACAAGTGAACATACGAACAGACGACAAATGGTGCATTTTATAAAAAGGAAAATATAATCCTAGCTGCATTGTAGGTATGGCGCACCTATAGTCATTTAGACTGTTTACAAGCCAATATCGACACTACAACTATTTCCATTAGTCTCATTATCGAAAATATATAAATTGCGTTAGGTTTGGATGTTTAGGTTTACGATTAGGTTGTAAAACTTTATATATCTACGGTCTAAGGACGAATAAATTGGAATTAATTGAACTAGAATGATGAAGTTCGACCGTTCCTATCCTAAGTAGTTAGAACTAACTACCATCACGGTTGACTAGCCGCCAACACGAAACTATATTATAAATGAGTTTGCTCCATAACTTATAGCTTCTGTTGTTCCAACATCGTCCAGCCATCCTATCGTCGCCGCTGTATTCTCGTGACCTGATATTTAAACAGTGTATAAGATTTTGTCAAGATATGGAAAAGTTATTATTAAGGCCGTGACAAACGCCAACGACCTTGAGCATTCGGGAATTCTACATAATGTACCATGCGACTGCTAATTTCGCTTCGCACGTTCAAGTCACATTTAGCGTAGTTTGTCGCTATCAGCCTAAAGAGTTGATGGTTCGGGGTTTGAATCCCACTTTCGTATATTTTTTTTTTTTGCTTTTTTATTATTTTAATTATTAAAATGATTGTGGCTTATGTAACTGATGCGTGATTCTAATTTTTTATTTTTTATTATTTTACCTAAATAACATTTTATTGTAATTTCTTCCAAATTATTTTAGTTCATGTACTTACCACTTTTTATAAACCTCTAAATAGACTATCGATGAAAACTAAAATAAAAATAGGTAGGTAGGTAATAGGTAGATAGGCATTTAGGTATGTATGGCAAATATCATAGCAACATAGGTACCGGCCGGCGCGCGCGGCGCGCGCGGCGGCAGCATGGCACGGTGCGGTGGGGTGCGATGCGGTGCGGTAACTCAGTAGCAGCGTGCCACTCACGCATGCAAGCAAGCAATATAGTCCCTTCTCTTAGCTTCAAAAAAGGCCAAAATAGTTCACTTAGTGATACCAGCACCAACTTTTAGTATGTTATTAAACATGTTATTTTATATAAAAAACCGTCGGGACACAAGCTGTAGAGTGCCTGGATCCCCAGATATGACGTCATCAAAATGGCGGCCGCCGCATTTTGAAAACTGCAAATTATTTCGAAACTGTGAGGCTTATATACATGTGTGAGGTATCAAATTAAAGGTAATTAAGTGTTCTATAATATTGTTGCTACATAAGACCACGTGAGTAGTACAGTTACAGAAATATTTAAAATTTTGTGAAAATTTTACTTTTAAATTCTTCGTATTTTAGCTATAGTCTCTAAACTATTCAATTTATACCTAAACTATGTATTACAGAAACAATTACCACATTTTCACCTTTTCAATAAAAAAAACCGTAAATTGATCGGATTAAAAATGACTTAGTTATGCCACTTTTAGCTAGGCGCTCCCGCTTGTCCGCACGGGTGTCGCGCGCGATCTGTAATCAAAAATACATTGGTGAACTGGTTAATTAACTTTTATATATTTATAGTATTATATATTCAGCTATATTTATTTTATATGTATATGTATAATATAGCAATTATACAATATAGTTATTAAAAAAATCACACATATGCATATATTTCGACATGCTGTCGTCTTCAGTCGAAATATATGCAAATGAGTGATTTTTTTAATAACTATATTGTATAAATAATAAAATAACATAAAAGCCATACTATTGGTATTAATAAAAATATATTTCAATCTCTATAATATAGCAAATTGTATATATATTTTTATTTATTTTATTTTATTTCAACTTTTTGGAAAACAACAGTACAATTTATATAAATAAATAAGGTACTATAATAGTACTTAAACTTATGTGATTTAGACTGGTGAAGTTTCCACATATAAATGTAATGTATAATAGTTAAATAAGTAAAATTCTCTACTTTACTACGTTTTTGAATGTTTGTGGAAAATCAAATAAAAGTATGTGAAATCAGCAGATACCTTAGATAATTTCTCTGGAGCATGCTCCTTCGCATGCACAAAGGAGGGTGCATTTCAGTTTGTTCTTCACGCACCCACATCTCGTGCACCTTTTCTTGCATTTACAAGTTAAGAGTTCCTTGCAACTGTTACTGGCGTCAGGAATAGTTTTCCATACATGAGTATACGACAGTCCGTTGTTCTTACTTTCGCAACCTCAGTTTGATGAGTCCAATTTTTCCGGGTTGGAGTATAGACAATTTGTCCATGTATGTCTGTCTGTAGGACTGCTCGCTTAAGGTGTTCTAGTAATGCATCTTGCGTCGGTGGTATATGCTCTATAGACATTTTAGTGAACAGGACTCTTCGGGCTGTGTTCACGCTGGTAGTCTCGCTTGTAGGGTGGTGTGAACTACAAACTTTTCGATCAATCTAAATTCTGTACTGTTTTGTGATGGTATTCCCGCATGAGTACATTTTAAAAGCGGCGTAAACATCTCTCAAATTCAATCATGTTTTCCACGCACTTTCTTCCCAATTCCACAAAACGCTGACACCGTGTCGCACCCGGTAAATGCGTGAAAAAATGGCATCAAATTGGGCATTCCACTTGGAAGGAGAGTACAGACGACATGGTCGGCGTTTTGTGGAATTGGGAAGAAAAGTGCGTGGAAAACATGGTTGAATTTGAGAGATGTAGACGCCGCTTTTGAAACGTACTCATATGCGGGAATACCATCACATAACAGTACAGAATTTATAGTGATCGAAAAGTTTGTAGTTCACATCTACCACCCTACAAGTGATACTACCAGCGTGAACACAGCACTAATCCTGGTCACTAAAAGGAACAGGTCTATAGAGCATATACCACCGACGCAAGATGCATTACTACAACACCTTAAGCGAGCAGTGCTAGAGACTAAAACATGGACAAATTGTCTATACTCCAACCCGGAAAAATTTTACCCATGCAACTGAGGTTGGGAAAGTAAAAACAACGGACTGTCGTATACTCCTGTATGGAAAACTATTCCTGACGCCAGTAACAGTTGCAAGGAACTCTTACCTTGTAAATGCAAGAAAAGGTGCACGAGATGTGGGTGGGTGCGTGAAAAACGAACTGAAATGCACCCTCCTTTATGCATGCGAAGGAGCATGCTCCAGAGAAATTTACTTATACTTATAGAGAATTTTACTTATTTAACTATTATACATATATACATTTATATGTGGAAACTTCACCAGTCTAGATCACATAAGTTTAAGTACTATTATAGTTAGTACATTATTTATTTATATAAGTTGTACTGTATGTTTTCCAAAAAGTTGAAAAAAAAATAAAAAAATATATATAATTTGCTATATTATATATATATAAAATAAATATAGCTGAATATATAATACTATAAATATATAAAAGTTAAATAAAATTTAATTAACCAGTTCACCAATGTATTTTTTATTACAGATCGCGCGCGACACCCGTGCGGACAAGCGGGAGCGTCTAGCTAAAAGTGGCATAACTAAGACATTTTTAATCCGATCAATTTACGGTTTTTTTTATTAAAAAGTTGAAAATGTGGTAAATGTTTCTGTAATACATAGTTTTGGTATAAAATGAATAGTTTAGAGACTATAGTTAAAATACGAAGAATTTGAAAGTAAAATTTTCACAAAATTTTAAATATTTCTGTAACTGTACTAGTCACGTGGTCTTAAGTAAGAACAATATTATAGAAAACTTAATTACCTTTAATTTGACACCTCACACATGTGTATAAGCCTCACAGTTTCGAAATAATTTGCAGTTTTCAAAATGCGGCGGCCGCCATTTTGATGACGTCATATCTGGGGATCCAGGCACTCTACAGCTTGTGTCCCGACGGTTTTTTATATAAAATAACATGTTTAATAACATACTAAAAGTTGGTGCTGGTATCACTAAGTGAACTATTTTTATGCTAAGAGAAGGGACTAATAACAAGCCGCTCCTCCGCGCCGCGCCGCCGCTCCTCCGCGCCGCGCCGCGCCGCCGCGTCGTCTCCGCTCCGCGCCACCACAGTGCCGCCGCCGCCGCCGCCCCCGCTCCGCAGCGCGCCGCTGTTGCTAGGCTACTTTTATTTAGGCACGGTTCTATAGTCCTTGCATCTCAAGCGCAGACAGCGTTATACCACAGTACCTATTAGTTATTCTGTGGTTATACCAACGAAAGCCATGCGTATAACGCCCCGTCAAGTTACGTACCGGAGCGTATACTGATAGATACCACAGAAGAGAGATATTACTGATACGGTCGTACTGTATACTGGTACGGAAAATGACACGGTGGCAACATCACCTACAATACAACATCCGAGATGTCAGCTCGTAACAACTGGTGAAGTAGGTGCTATGTCAGTGCTTTTCTTCGGTCGTTTTCCATTCGATCCAAACACAGAAGACAGAAATGACGACCGACACGCGGGCGCAGCAGGGCAGGAGCGAGCAAGCGAGCCCGGAACTAAAATTGTATCTAGTTTTGAAGTGCCTGCTAAATTGACGAAGGCAAAAATTTTACCCTTCCGACGGAAGAATTACGTCAATAATTTCATGTAGGCGTTTTTTGTTTTTTATTTTTATCTCCTTTCGTGGATAAAATAATAAAAAAAATTGAATAGAGTTTTCTCAGAGCTTTGTGACCTTTGAATCGGTGGTATTGTAAAATTGTAATAATACACACATACTCAGATTTTCAAAAATTCATGCTTTTTTTATATATTTTTAATTTTATGTTTATTACTTACTTTTACTCATTATTAAAAAAACCAGCAATGCACTTTGTTGGTAAGGAACCAAAATATAGGTTGGTATTTTTTTAATTTTCTGAATGTGTGTCAATTGGTCAGTTTTGGACCTTCTTTGTCGCACTTTTTGCATGTTTTGCGTATTTGGCGTTTGTCACCGCCTTAAGTTATGAAAAGTAAGTTGGTTTTTTTAAACAAATTAGTAATAGATCTGAGATCATCCGACAATCTACTTCTAGCAATACCAACTCACTCGAGATCGTTTTATACGGACTCATTTACAGTCAATGCGGCTCGCATATGGAATCATTTGCCTGAACAGGTACGGCGCTGCACTACTATCCACATGTTTAGAGAACGTATCCGCAAACTGTTATTCTATCTGATTCCGATGGCGATGAGTAACACAATTTAATTTTAATTCTTGTAACTTCGGTTCAGTTGGTTTTATGATAAAAAAAATTGTGTATTATATATTATTTATAAATAAATATAATATGTACGTACCTTATACTATTTATTTCATGTATGTATCTATATATAGTTATATGTTTGCGTCTATTTATTTAATAGTTTTATTCTTCACACTTAACTTTTGCACTATATTGTCCGCCCTATGCGTTTCTCCATATCCCAAAGGTTAGTTTTTTTTATTGTGTTCCATGTTTTTATGGTGTACAATAAAGTACCTATATCTGATTTGATTTGATAATAATTTAGAATAGAATAGAAATACTTTATTGCACACAAAGACACTAATAAAGGCACAGAAGAAGACAGAAGATAACATACAGAAGAGCAATATAAATTTACAATGCTTCACACATAACAAGAGAAAAGTAGCGTGCAAAGGGGGACTTATCACTGTAGGTGATTTATTCCAGTCAACCTTAAGATAGGGCAACTGACAAATGCTTGGCGAGACATATAATAGAAGATCGATGAATTTAACGTAATAATCACAGATGGGAAAATAATAGAATAAATAATAATAAATAAAGATTGTAACGATTATAAGTCTTGATACAATCAATGAAATACAACTAGCCGAAGAACGAAATACCAAAATATTAATCCACACTCCGAATGCTTAATTACAGAAGTTTTAGATAAAGATAAAGATAAACATAAACTAAAGAATCTTCTAATGTCGTAAGTTGAAGTAATCAGTGGATATAGTGACGTACTGAGGGGTACACACATATCTCAATAGTTCTCCGCCAGTTGTGCGAGCGAGTCCACATGGTCGTGAACCTACAAGATTCGACTGTAGATAAAAGTGGTTTCAATAATCTTGACTAAGGCCCACTTGCACCAACACGAGTTTAAAGTTAAGTAGCGAGTTATGGATTTAAACGCGGTTCCCACATACAACGGGTGCTAGCTTAAACTGGTTTAGCGAGTTAAACTGGTTTATATATTAAATTTGTGTTGGTGCAAGTGGGCCTAAAATGAAAGCCGATTGTAGACCGTGTGTTTCGAGAATACTGTCCACCAGGCTAAAGTTAATTAGGTGCCGGCGAAGGAGACAAATTCGTTATTTTGACATCAGCTTCCCGGAACAGCCCGACCATGTCGTGTCACATCCTTCATACATCTCTCTATGAACCGATGCTGATCATTTCGATTATGTCAGCAAAGTTTGAACATTCCACGACGAAGAGAATTATAATAGCTTAAAACACTTCAATTGAAATATAACGTGCGATTATGATGATATAAGTGATGTCAAAGAAGGGGATAGAGCTAACAACTAAGAATATAATAAGTACCTAAGTTGATTATCGTGGCATCTTGTAAATTAAAAAAATTACAGTATATTCGCTAAGTCGTAATCTCGATAGTATAGAATTTCTGGATAACAAGTGACACAGATAGAGTAATCTTTTGAGAGAATAAATGGACTAATAGATACAGAAGTATTAGGAACCATAATATCATGTACGTCTTACAATAAAGAATAAAGAAATGCGCTGAGCCTAACTATACAGAGTAATCCAGTAACAGCAAATCACTCGCAAGGAAACCCGCATAAGGAAGTGTGGTGTATAAAGTTATCTAGTAACAGATCTCCAGGCTACAGATGGATGAGTCACCAGAGACGTCTGTTACCAGGAACTTAGATCGTAATTCAGGGGGCATAGGAATATTCATTATTCAATTTATGTTGTAATTCGAAAACGGAATAGCTGTTATAGTCCCTTCTCTTAGCTTCAAAAAAGGCCAAAATAGTTCACTTAGTGATACCAGCACCAACTTTTAGTATGTTATTAAACATGTTATTTTATATAAAAAACCGTCGGGACACAAGCTGTAGAGTGCCTGGATCCCCAGATATGACGTCATCAAAATGGCGGCCGCCGCATTTTGAAAACTGCAAATTATTTCGAAACTGTGAGGCTTATATACATGTGTGAGGTTTCAAATTAAAGGTAATTAAGTGTTCTATAATATTGTTGCTACATAAGACCACGTGAGTAGTACAGTTACAGAAATATTTAAAATTTTGTGAAAATTTTACTTTTAAATTCTTCGTATTTTAGCTATAGTCTCTAAACTATTCAATTTATACCTAAACTATGTATTACAGAAACAATTACCACATTTTCACCTTTTCAATAAAAAAAACCGTAAATTGATCGGATTAAAAATGACTTAGTTATGCCACTTTTAGCTAGGCGCTCCCGCTTGTCCGCACGGGTGTCGCGCGCGATCTGTAATCAAAAATACATTGGTGAACTGGTTAATTAACTTTTATATATTTATAGTATTATATATTCAGCTATATTTATTTTATATGTATATGTATAATATAGCAATTATACAATATAGTTATTAAAAAAATCACACATATGCATATATTTCGACATGCTGTCGTCTTCAGTCGAAATATATGCAAATGAGTGATTTTTTTAATAACTATATTGTATAAATAATAAAATAACATAAAAGCCATACTATTGGTATTAATAAAAATATATTTCAATCTCTATAATATAGCAAATTGTATATATATTTTTATTTATTTTATTTTATTTCAACTTTTTGGAAAACAACAGTACAATTTATATAAATAAATAAGGTACTATAATAGTACTTAAACTTATGTGATTTAGACTGGTGAAGTTTCCACATATAAATGTAATGTATAATAGTTAAATAAGTAAAATTCTCTACTTTACTACGTTTTTGAATGTTTGTGGAAAATCAAATAAAAGTATGTGAAATCAGCAGATACCTTAGATAATTTCTCTGGAGCATGCTCCTTCGCATGCACAAAGGAGGGTGCATTTCAGTTTGTTCTTCACGCACCCACATCTCGTGCACCTTTTCTTGCATTTACAAGTTAAGAGTTCCTTGCAACTGTTACTGGCGTCAGGAATAGTTTTCCATACATGAGTATACGACAGTCCGTTGTTCTTACTTTCGCAACCTCAGTTTCATGAGTCCAATTTTTCCGGGTTGGAGTATAGACAATTTGTCCATGTATGTCTGTCTGTAGGACTGCTCGCTTAAGGTGTTCTAGTAATGCATCTTGCGTCGGTGGTATATGCTCTATAGACATTTTAGTGAACAGGACTCTTCGGGCTGTGTTCACGCTGGTAGTCTCGCTTGTAGGGTGGTGTGAACTACAAACTTTTCGATCAATCTAAATTCTGTACTGTTTTGTGATGGTATTCCCGCATGAGTACATTTTAAAAGCGGCGTAAACATCTCTCAAATTCAATCATGTTTTCCACGCACTTTCTTCCCAATTCCACAAAACGCTGACACCGTGTCGCACCCGGTAAATGCGTGAAAAAATGGCATCAAATTGGGCATTCCACTTGGAAGGAGAGTACAGACGACATGGTCGGCGTTTTGTGGAATTGGGAAGAAAAGTGCGTGGAAAACATGGTTGAATTTGAGAGATGTAGACGCCGCTTTTGAAACGTACTCATATGCGGGAATACCATCACATAACAGTACAGAATTTATAGTGATCGAAAAGTTTGTAGTTCACATCTACCACCCTACAAGTGATACTACCAGCGTGAACACAGCACTAATCCTGGTCACTAAAAGGAACAGGTCTATAGAGCATATACCACCGACGCAAGATGCATTACTACAACACCTTAAGCGAGCAGTGCTAGAGACTAAAACATGGACAAATTGTCTATACTCCAACCCGGAAAAATTTTACCCATGCAACTGAGGTTGGGAAAGTAAAAACAACGGACTGTCGTATACTCCTGTATGGAAAACTATTCCTGACGCCAGTAACAGTTGCAAGGAACTCTTACCTTGTAAATGCAAGAAAAGGTGCACGAGATGTGGGTGGGTGCGTGAAAAACGAACTGAAATGCACCCTCCTTTATGCATGCGAAGGAGCATGCTCCAGAGAAATTTACTTATACTTATAGAGAATTTTACTTATTTAACTATTATACATATATACATTTATATGTGGAAACTTCACCAGTCTAGATCACATAAGTTTAAGTACTATTATAGTTAGTACATTATTTATTTATATAAGTTGTACTGTATGTTTTCCAAAAAGTTGAAAAAAAAATAAAAAAATATATATAATTTGCTATATTATATATATATAAAATAAATATAGCTGAATATATAATACTATAAATATATAAAAGTTAAATAAAATTTAATTAACCAGTTCACCAATGTATTTTTTATTACAGATCGCGCGCGACACCCGTGCGGACAAGCGGGAGCGTCTAGCTAAAAGTGGCATAACTAAGACATTTTTAATCCGATCAATTTACGGTTTTTTTTATTAAAAAGTTGAAAATGTGGTAAATGTTTCTGTAATACATAGTTTTGGTATAAAATGAATAGTTTAGAGACTATAGTTAAAATACGAAGAATTTGAAAGTAAAATTTTCACAAAATTTTAAATATTTCTGTAACTGTACTAGTCACGTGGTCTTAAGTAAGAACAATATTATAGAAAACTTAATTACCTTTAATTTGACACCTCACACATGTGTATAAGCCTCACAGTTTCGAAATAATTTGCAGTTTTCAAAATGCGGCGGCCGCCATTTTGATGACGTCATATCTGGGGATCCAGGCACTCTACAGCTTGTGTCCCGACGGTTTTTTATATAAAATAACATGTTTAATAACATACTAAAAGTTGGTGCTGGTATCACTAAGTGAACTATTTTTATGCTAAGAGAAGGGACTAATAACAAGCCGCTCCTCCGCGCCGCGCCGCCGCTCCTCCGCGCCGCGCCGCGCCGCCGCGTCGTCTCCGCTCCGCGCCACCACAGTGCCGCCGCCGCCGCCGCCCCCGCTCCGCAGCGCGCCGCTGTTGCTAGGCTACTTTTATTTAGGCACGGTTCTATAGTCCTTGCATCTCAAGCGCAGACAGCGTTATACCACAGTACCTATTAGTTATTCTGTGGTTATACCAACGAAAGCCATGCGTATAACGCCCCGTCAAGTTACGTACCGGAGCGTATACTGATAGATACCACAGAAGAGAGATATTACTGATACGGTCGTACTGTATACTGGTACGGAAAATGACACGGTGGCAACATCACCTACAATACAACATCCGAGATGTCAGCTCGTAACAACTGGTGAAGTAGGTGCTATGTCAGTGCTTTTCTTCGGTCGTTTTCCATTCGATCCAAACACAGAAGACAGAAATGACGACCGACACGCGGGCGCAGCAGGGCAGGAGCGAGCAAGCGAGCCCGGAACTAAAATTGTATCTAGTATTGAAGTGCCTGCTAAATTGACGAAGGCAAAAATTTTACCCTTCCGACGGAAGAATTACGTCAATAATTTCATGTAGGCGTTTTTTGTTTTTTATTTTTATCTCCTTTCGTGGATAAAATAATAAAAAAAATTGAATAGAGTTTTCTCAGAGCTTTGTGACCTTTGAATCGGTGGTATTGTAAAATTGTAATAATACACACATACTCAGATTTTCAAAAATTCATGCTTTTTTTATATATTTTTAATTTTATGTTTATTACTTACTTTTACTCATTATTAAAAAAACCAGCAATGCACTTTGTTGGTAAGGAACCAAAATATAGGTTGGTATTTTTTTAATTTTCTGAATGTGTGTCAATTGGTCAGTTTTGGACCTTCTTTGTCGCACTTTTTGCATGTTTTGCGTATTTGGCGTTTGTCACCGCCTTAAGTTATGAAAAGTAAGTTGGTTTTTTTAAACAAATTAGTAATAGATCTGAGATCATCCGACAATCTACTTCTAGCAATACCAACTCACTCGAGATCGTTTTATACGGACTCATTTACAGTCAATGCGGCTCGCATATGGAATCATTTGCCTGAACAGGTACGGCGCTGCACTACTATCCACATGTTTAGAGAACGTATCCGCAAACTGTTATTCTATCTGATTCCGATGGCGATGAGTAACACAATTTAATTTTAATTCTTGTAACTTCGGTTCAGTTGGTTTTATGATAAAAAAAATTGTGTATTATATATTATTTATAAATAAATATAATATGTACGTACCTTATACTATTTATTTCATGTATGTATCTATATATAGTTATATGTTTGCGTCTATTTATTTAATAGTTTTATTCTTCACACTTAACTTTTGCACTATATTGTCCGCCCTATGCGTTTCTCCATATCCCAAAGGTTAGTTTTTTTTATTGTGTTCCATGTTTTTATGGTGTACAATAAAGTACCTATATCTGATTTGATTTGATAATAATTTAGAATAGAATAGAAATACTTTATTGCACACAAAGACACTAATAAAGGCACAGAAGAAGACAGAAGATAACATACAGAAGAGCAATATAAATTTACAATGCTTCACACATAACAAGAGAAAAGTAGCGTGCAAAGGGGGACTTATCACTGTAGGTGATTTATTCCAGTCAACCTTAAGATAGGGCAACTGACAAATGCTTGGCGAGACATATAATAGAAGATCGATGAATTTAACGTAATAATCACAGATGGGAAAATAATAGAATAAATAATAATAAATAAAGATTGTAACGATTATAAGTCTTGATACAATCAATGAAATACAACTAGCCGAAGAACGAAATACCAAAATATTAATCCACACTCCGAATGCTTAATTACAGAAGTTTTAGATAAAGATAAAGATAAACATAAACTAAAGAATCTTCTAATGTCGTAAGTTGAAGTAATCAGTGGATATAGTGACGTACTGAGGGGTACACACATATCTCAATAGTTCTCCGCCAGTTGTGCGAGCGAGTCCACATGGTCGTGAACCTACAAGATTCGACTGTAGATAAAAGTGGTTTCAATAATCTCGACTAAGGCCCACTTGCACCAACACGAGTTTAAAGTTAAGTAGCGAGTTATGGATTTAAACGCGGTTCCCACATACAACGGGTGCTAGCTTAAACTGGTTTAGCGAGTTAAACTGGTTTATATATTAAATTTGTGTTGGTGCAAGTGGGCCTAAAATGAAAGCCGATTGTAGACCGTGTGTTTCGAGAATACTGTCCACCAGGCTAAAGTTAATTAGGTGCCGGCGAAGGAGACAAATTCGTTATTTTGACATCAGCTTCCCGGAACAGCCCGACCATGTCGTGTCACATCCTTCATACATCTCTCTATGAACCGATGCTGATCATTTCGATTATGTCAGCAAAGTTTGAACATTCCACGACGAAGAGAATTATAATAGCTTAAAACACTTCAATTGAAATATAACGTGCGATTATGATGATATAAGTGATGTCAAAGAAGGGGATAGAGCTAACAACTAAGAATATAATAAGTACCTAAGTTGATTATCGTGGCATCTTGTAAATTAAAAAAATTACAGTATATTCGCTAAGTCGTAATCTCGATAGTATAGAATTTCTGGATAACAAGTGACACAGATAGAGTAATCTTTTGAGAGAATAAATGGACTAATAGATACAGAAGTATTAGGAACCATAATATCATGTACGTCTTACAATAAAGAATAAAGAAATGCGCTGAGCCTAACTATACAGAGTAATCCAGTAACAGCAAATCACTCGCAAGGAAACCCGCATAAGGAAGTGTGGTGTATAAAGTTATCTAGTAACAGATCTCCAGGCTACAGATGGATGAGTCACCAGAGACGTCTGTTACCAGGAACTTAGATCGTAATTCAGGGGGCATAGGAATATTCATTATTCAATTTATGTTGTAATTCGAAAACGGAATAGCTGTTATAGTCCCTTCTCTTAGCTTCAAAAAAGGCCAAAATAGTTCACTTAGTGATACCAGCACCAACTTTTAGTATGTTATTAAACATGTTATTTTATATAAAAAACCGTCGGGACACAAGCTGTAGAGTGCCTGGATCCCCAGATATGACGTCATCAAAATGGCGGCCGCCGCATTTTGAAAACTGCAAATTATTTCGAAACTGTGAGGCTTATATACATGTGTGAGGTTTCAAATTAAAGGTAATTAAGTGTTCTATAATATTGTTGCTACATAAGACCACGTGAGTAGTACAGTTACAGAAATATTTAAAATTTTGTGAAAATTTTACTTTTAAATTCTTCGTATTTTAGCTATAGTCTCTAAACTATTCAATTTATACCTAAACTATGTATTACAGAAACAATTACCACATTTTCACCTTTTCAATAAAAAAAACCGTAAATTGATCGGATTAAAAATGACTTAGTTATGCCACTTTTAGCTAGGCGCTCCCGCTTGTCCGCACGGGTGTCGCGCGCGATCTGTAATCAAAAATACATTGGTGAACTGGTTAATTAACTTTTATATATTTATAGTATTATATATTCAGCTATATTTATTTTATATGTATATGTATAATATAGCAATTATACAATATAGTTATTAAAAAAATCACACATATGCATATATTTCGACATGCTGTCGTCTTCAGTCGAAATATATGCAAATGAGTGATTTTTTTAATAACTATATTGTATAAATAATAAAATAACATAAAAGCCATACTATTGGTATTAATAAAAATATATTTCAATCTCTATAATATAGCAAATTGTATATATATTTTTATTTATTTTATTTTATTTCAACTTTTTGGAAAACAACAGTACAATTTATATAAATAAATAAGGTACTATAATAGTACTTAAACTTATGTGATTTAGACTGGTGAAGTTTCCACATATAAATGTAATGTATAATAGTTAAATAAGTAAAATTCTCTACTTTACTACGTTTTTGAATGTTTGTGGAAAATCAAATAAAAGTATGTGAAATCAGCAGATACCTTAGATAATTTCTCTGGAGCATGCTCCTTCGCATGCACAAAGGAGGGTGCATTTCAGTTTGTTCTTCACGCACCCACATCTCGTGCACCTTTTCTTGCATTTACAAGTTAAGAGTTCCTTGCAACTGTTACTGGCGTCAGGAATAGTTTTCCATACATGAGTATACGACAGTCCGTTGTTCTTACTTTCGCAACCTCAGTTTCATGAGTCCAATTTTTCCGGGTTGGAGTATAGACAATTTGTCCATGTATGTCTGTCTGTAGGACTGCTCGCTTAAGGTGTTCTAGTAATGCATCTTGCGTCGGTGGTATATGCTCTATAGACATTTTAGTGAACAGGACTCTTCGGGCTGTGTTCACGCTGGTAGTCTCGCTTGTAGGGTGGTGTGAACTACAAACTTTTCGATCAATCTAAATTCTGTACTGTTTTGTGATGGTATTCCCGCATGAGTACATTTTAAAAGCGGCGTAAACATCTCTCAAATTCAATCATGTTTTCCACGCACTTTCTTCCCAATTCCACAAAACGCTGACACCGTGTCGCACCCGGTAAATGCGTGAAAAAATGGCATCAAATTGGGCATTCCACTTGGAAGGAGAGTACAGACGACATGGTCGGCGTTTTGTGGAATTGGGAAGAAAAGTGCGTGGAAAACATGGTTGAATTTGAGAGATGTAGACGCCGCTTTTGAAACGTACTCATATGCGGGAATACCATCACATAACAGTACAGAATTTATAGTGATCGAAAAGTTTGTAGTTCACATCTACCACCCTACAAGTGATACTACCAGCGTGAACACAGCACTAATCCTGGTCACTAAAAGGAACAGGTCTATAGAGCATATACCACCGACGCAAGATGCATTACTACAACACCTTAAGCGAGCAGTGCTAGAGACTAAAACATGGACAAATTGTCTATACTCCAACCCGGAAAAATTTTACCCATGCAACTGAGGTTGGGAAAGTAAAAACAACGGACTGTCGTATACTCCTGTATGGAAAACTATTCCTGACGCCAGTAACAGTTGCAAGGAACTCTTACCTTGTAAATGCAAGAAAAGGTGCACGAGATGTGGGTGGGTGCGTGAAAAACGAACTGAAATGCACCCTCCTTTATGCATGCGAAGGAGCATGCTCCAGAGAAATTTACTTATACTTATAGAGAATTTTACTTATTTAACTATTATACATATATACATTTATATGTGGAAACTTCACCAGTCTAGATCACATAAGTTTAAGTACTATTATAGTTAGTACATTATTTATTTATATAAGTTGTACTGTATGTTTTCCAAAAAGTTGAAAAAAAAATAAAAAAATATATATAATTTGCTATATTATATATATATAAAATAAATATAGCTGAATATATAATACTATAAATATATAAAAGTTAAATAAAATTTAATTAACCAGTTCACCAATGTATTTTTTATTACAGATCGCGCGCGACACCCGTGCGGACAAGCGGGAGCGTCTAGCTAAAAGTGGCATAACTAAGACATTTTTAATCCGATCAATTTACGGTTTTTTTTATTAAAAAGTTGAAAATGTGGTAAATGTTTCTGTAATACATAGTTTTGGTATAAAATGAATAGTTTAGAGACTATAGTTAAAATACGAAGAATTTGAAAGTAAAATTTTCACAAAATTTTAAATATTTCTGTAACTGTACTAGTCACGTGGTCTTAAGTAAGAACAATATTATAGAAAACTTAATTACCTTTAATTTGACACCTCACACATGTGTATAAGCCTCACAGTTTCGAAATAATTTGCAGTTTTCAAAATGCGGCGGCCGCCATTTTGATGACGTCATATCTGGAGATCCAGGCACTCTACAACTTGTGTCCCGACGGTTTTTTATATAAAATAACATGTTTAATAACATACTAAAAGTTGGTGCTGGTATCACTAAGTGAACTATTTTTATGCTAAGAGAAGGGACTATTAGGAAAGCCCACAGTCGTAACTTATTTAGTTAGCGCCATTTAAGATGCTCATAGAAACACTTCGACATTAGATTAGAGATGTTCCGTTAGTTTCGCCCTTAGTCAATGTCAATATGTCAATGAAGGCATACAAAATTAATGTATTAATTAAGAAATCTGAAAGCCTTGACAATAAATGTAGACGATGTAGGTATGGTCAGGGTGACAAAAAAAGAAAAGAAATAAATATGAATCCATCGAAAGAAGTACTCTTTAAAAAGTGATACAATAACTTCAAATCCAGACCAAAAAAACGGGTGGACGTCAAAACAAGCTTGCAAGAACGCATTCACACATTTTGAACACATTGTGAGCTTGCAGGTGGCCTGACCTGAAAATAAGTAATTTTGTCAGCAAGTTTCACCTGTCAAGTTTGCAATGTTGCTAACTCGTATTCTCAGAGTTATGGGACTCGTAAACTATGAAACACTTTTGTTGGTATTTTTTTTCTCTTTAAATGTTTTAAAAGGGGTTTTTCGGAATTGTTCATACGGACGATTGGGTAAGGCTGAAAAAGAACTTTATTCCTAGAGGAATATATTGTAGAGTTAATGTCTTATACTAGTGAAGATCCTGGAATTGTTATATATAATATGTTTTATGACATTTTATGTAAGCAAAACAATACTTCGAAGTTGTTTTTCATCTAGGTGATGTCTAGAAATGCATTCTACAGAAACGAACATCATGGGCTTGGTTAAATTAAATCCTTGAGGGTTTCTTAGGCGATATTAGATTGGTAATGCTAGTTGCATTATCAGATAAATAATGAACGAAATAGATAGTCCTCACATAAAATAGCAAAAGTAATTAATTGTGAGGCGGCACATGTAAGACGTGGTGGTTAAGAATGAATTAAAGGAGTATTTGCAGTTCTGTTCTCGTTCAATTGACCTATGCATCCCAATTAGTCAGTACAGTAGCCGACAGTAACGATAATGAATGACAAGTAGACTGCAATTTAACACCGCCCGTGGCCGTCCAATCGAGCACCAACTTGTGGGAAAGTTTGCCGATTCAAATCAACCTTGTTTACCCAAGCTTCCAGTTTCTGCTAGTGAAAATAAATTTATTACTAAACTGCTTTGAAACTTTAAGTTTATCAACCCTGCGAATAATAAATACCTAAGGCATGATGAGAAGAGCGGAAGACCGCGTGTGGTGGCGTGCCTTGGGAGAGGCCTATGTCCAGCAGTGGACCGATACAGGCTGATGATGAATGATGATGATGAAGGCATGATACACACACATAATACCAAAGCTTCTACGAATAGTCTTATGTCGTACATACTGTAAATATGTGAAACTAAATAGGTTACAGGTGACGTTTTAACAACTTCTACACCTCGCACTTCTTCAAATCTCGGATAAACAAATAGAGAGAAAGAGATTCCACAAGCGCTACACATTCGTCGTCTGCGTAGAGTATGAGCAAGTTAAATCCCACTGTCTCGGAGGCTTGAAAGACGAGAGTTGATCTTTTGAAGCCGCCTGCTTTTGTGGAGCGTGAAAGTTGTCCTCCGAGCCTTTGTCACCATCTACACCGCCGAAATTAATGAGGCAGCTTTATTTTCGTGTAAGCTTTGTAAGGCGATGTGAGTTTTACTATGGCCCTTATGTCCATGTGGGAAAGGGCTAACATAGAGAGTGGAACGGCTTAGATATGGCAGTATATACAGAGTGTGGCCTTTTATGGTTGACGCAGTGAGATGTCTTGGTAAAAATATATTTCCCTTGTGCTTTTACGACAAACGGATTAGTATTCATTAAAGTAAAACGTTTATAGAGAACTATTACATAATAGTAGTAACATTACGTAGGTACCTTCGCAGTCGCTGTTTGGTTGATATAAACGTACAAAACTAATGTTTGCAAATAATGTAGGTATATAGTCGTTCTTTCGCACTGCGCATTACAGGCCACGTTCCAGAATGTTAAACAACTGGGAAAACTGTCTGCAACACGCACCAGTCGTTCATTCCATTCGAAGACACAATCCCACCGACGACGGCGTGTGGCTCGGGCGGGCGACAGTGGGGAGAAACTTTGCAGACGCTATTCAATTGTTTAGCCACATAAGACATCTTCTTTGAAGGAGCATTGTAAGAAGTTTGCCAGAAATTAAAATTAAAATAACACAATAAGTGTTTATTTCCCAATTCGAATTTTGTAGATTAAGCAAAACGTGCACGCAATCCGACTAATGATAGCAATAAACCATTTCAGGTCACTGGGGCACGAACTCCCATTAAAATTTGCTCTGTCCTCGCCGTTACAACTTAGGTTAAAAAAATGGGCTCATTTACATGAATGGAAATCTTGCGCAGTGGTCGTTATTTAAATAGCAGTCATGTGCGGAAGATATAAGGACCGCGGATGCAGGACCTTCATTAATTCAACCGTGGCCCTAATTCGAGTACTTTTGAGTTCACATACGTTTTGAGTTTAATGTGCATAATTGGACCCTTCGGCTTCAGACAATGCTGGATGGAATGAGGTAATTTAAAACAACGAGTACCGGCGAGACCGATCGGCTCGGGACCGCTGATTAAAAAGGGGATTGCGCGAGAAGGTTTGATAAAAGGAATTTTCATTGAAACTTGGACCATAAATCAAACCACTGTCGGGGCGCTGATAAAACAAAATTTACGATTACAGAGTAATTTTTTGTGATTAAAGGTGATATTACCGAAGATCAAAATCTATTTTAGATTGAAATCGCGTAATCCACAGAGTACTGCTAACATATGGAATGAAATTATGATTACACAGTTGAAGAAAATATAGAAGATAATAAATAAATAAAACGTAGAAAATAGTTTTATCAAAATACATTACATAAAGGCACTACACAATTTAAAGAACGTGTGGGTGAAGTAGAGAGATGCAAGTAATGTCTAATGCGATCCACGCTATAATCTTAGAAGTTCAATGTTACTCCAAGTTCGAGAGCCTACTTGTGGGCGTCTGGTAGCCTGTAGGTGGATGATTGGACAAACATATCGCCTCATGAATCCTTAATACCTCTCATTGTGAGCAGCGGCCTGAACTGAGCGTCGGAAGCGTTAAGTGGAGCCGCTATTATGTCTATCCGGTGCGGTGCGGGCCTCCGGTCGTCGGGAGGGTCACTTACATAGGAACATTTTCACATTCGAGGAAGCCGCTCCCATATTGCCTAAGTATGCGGACATGAATTTGAAATGAATTATGATGCCAGTAATTTGGTGTTAATCTATTTTACCCTCACTATCTTTCACGATATCCCTTTTGACTACGCTACCCTTAAGTTTAGGTTAGTTCGGACTTTCGGACGTTCTGCCATAGGCTTTCACCATATTCGATGTTAAAGTAACCTGCCTTCGCAATTATCCCGGATGAATGATGAGGCGTCCAAATGATGAAGTAGAAATATGTTATAAATTAAAATATGCTGGATTTCACCATCATTCCAAATACTCTCACGAGTATTTTTGATGTGGATATACGAAATGAGTAACTTATTTGTTACAGAATGTAAATACGTTTTTCCCTGCTGAATCATTAATATATTATCTTCAAGTTGACGTGGCCGCCCGGCGCGGCGATGGCGGCTGGGCCTCGTTTGGGCCGTCGCACAGTGCAGTGAATGTATGGAAGAATGGGACAAAAATCGAAACTCCGGCTGTATTTAAATTAAATTTTTATTTTATTCATATTTCAATATATAACATTATTTTTTATATATAATAGCTATATATATAGAATATAGATCATATATATATATAATTAAACTTATAATTAATATTAAATTACAACGTTAAAACTAATTAAAATCTGAATAATCGCCTTTCCTTAAATCTAAATTCCGTAGGTATATCTAGATCTAAATTGCGAGACTGGAGCCATTTTTTTTAAATAATCATTAACATCGCCGTCTATTCTCACATATTTGTGTGTAGATACCTTCCTCTTCGAGGATATAACCTACTTACATTTTTTATACTTTTTCATCGTTCAAATATACTCAAACGGGAACATATTTCGTTGAATACAACTTTTTTGCGGTCATTTTTGCTGCTGTTTATGCCGCAAGCTCCAATTTTTGTATGACGATCCCCTCTCTGATAAAAAATCATAATATTACCTATTGGCAGATATTGGCAGACAAACTTTACTAAATCTGAAAGTACATTAATATAGCTATAAGAAAAAGTAAAAACCTCGAGACACTTTGCGCACTTTTTTTTTAAAGCTTCGTCAAAGTTTGGAATTGCATTAATTATAGATAATTTTCAAGGGTATGTTTAAGACCTAATAGAAAAATAAATCTTAAACAAAAAGACAACATTTATATAACGTATTAAACTACGTACCTTGGGCTATAGAATCCATTTTCAATCACTTCAAAACACTTGCTAATACTTTTGTTAGGACACTCGATGCAACGGACAACATACAACTGATAAGAGGGATTAACTACTCGCCGCGACATTGTTCCTGTTGGAAGGGAGATCATTAGCCAATGAGCGCAGTTCACGTTTGGTTAATGTTATTCTTAGAAGTAATGTCTTATCTACTTTACAACGGCAGGATGAAAATCCACTGAATTAATATTTCATTTTTTTATTTTTGGTAAAGGCTCACTGCATTGTGCGTCGTCGTCGTCGTATACATCGCGAGAGATGTATTCGCTAATGGCAGAGTCGGAGTCGCGAGCAGTGCGGGCCCGCAGCCGCGTGCTATTCATTAATTATTTATTTTCAAAAGCCAAGCTGCATGACAATGCTAGCGCGGATGCTGATTCACGCCGCCGCCATTTAGCCGCACCTGATTTCCCAAAAATATGTTCGCCGAGCGTTCAACTTTACTACGCTCTGTTGCCGTGACGAAAACAATTTTGTGCATTGTTTGTCAGCGGCGTTGCGCCGTCATCCACACGCGTCGGCTCATGTTCAACAGAAATTAGCAAATTAAAGGGATAATCTATTATGTTAAGCATTGTCAATGAGCCAGTAGGAATGATTCAAAATATAATTTCAGTTAACGACTTACTATTTGCCAACAAAGGTGAAGCATCGCTTCCAGCCGACGACTCAGGATTCTTGGCAGCCCCGGCCAGGGGAGGTGAGGGAGGTGGCGGAACCGGAAAGTCGAGAATGACATAAAACTATGTCTTCGCCGTCATCTCGACGTTAATATCTCATGAACTGATGATTTAGCGTGTGTATTAACGCTGGGCAAAGAAAACAAGGTATTTAATGATAGGGATACTAGCGAAGTTTGCACCGAAGCCGGCTATATTTCCTTCTTTATGGTCGTAATGATGTAGTTGCCGGCGAGATAGCGATAAAGGAGACAAATCACAGAGGATTTCCTCACTCCCTCGTCGCTGTTTACAGAGGGCCGGATTAGGAACTTTGTGCAGGATAAGGGTGGTGATGCCGTCGCCGCATTTGTTATCAGATTATTGAGAGAACAGAGTTCGTGTGTGTTTAAACCGTAAGGTAACATGAGCTGTTGTTTACTGTTTGGAGGGAGATACTAGAATTGACGAACATACGAGTACTAAAATCACATCAGAGATTTACCAAGTTACCAAGGCGACAGAGATGAACTTCGAACTATCCGATATTGTAGTGTTATACATGATAATGTACTTTCCTACTCTTTCCTGTGAACTTTTAGGGTGGGTCACGGTATCGGATGCGTAAAGGGTATGTGTCAGGCACACGAGAAATCCGGGGTTCCCGACTGTTGATTCATCTTAGGATAACACGAGAGCTTGTCGGAGACGCGCCAGCGAGTATTAACTTTGACAAGACTCCTTTCGAACGTTTTGCTGAAAGATTTAATGCATCCCTTTTTACTATTGGGCCATTGGAATTTTATTGCCAAAAAGGGATTTAGGTAGATACATAGAAGAGATACAAATTTAAACAAAATTTTCCAGTAATAAAATAAGATTTCCGTAAGAATTCATAGATTCATACTGTCTTAGACGTCCTTATGATTCAAAGAATACTCCGATCCGAGCGTTTGTGATAAACTCCTGATTCATAAGAATTAAGTTCCGACAAAGGGCGTTCACGTAATATAATTTATTACAATAAAGTATTTATCAGCATCCCACCAGAGCATTAATCTCGCGGATCGCCTAAAAGGAGCGCAATCTAATCGAGCGGACTCGCTCGTGCAGCGGGTAACGATCGAGGAAGTAATTTGTTTAGTACTCGTAATAAAACGTACGGAGCTTTATCTACCCGAACCGAGGTCCCCTCAATGAAGGACCTTCCTTAAAATGAGACAAAGAAAATTGCTTTGTGCGAGATGAATGTGAAAACAATCTAAACCTGCTGATTAGAAGAGGGCACGAATGGGACTAATTTGTCGTCGTTTCTTGGATATTGGTGAAGGTTAACTAACTATGAAGGTATCATAAATTTTTTTCTAGATTGAAGGGTGTATTTTCATTATTCCCAAATCAGGAAATATGGTTTACCAATTTTATAATGTACATGCGAATGTACTTGTTTTGATATAATCAAAATTACGAGATAATTTGTCAACCGCATTGTTCAGCGGGTCCGGAACTTCTCATTAATTGGTGAAAGTATGTTTTGTCTGATTGTGTATTTTGGAGCCCTTTACATAGATTATTTCGAAAGAATTTTTAGTTTAGTTCATTTGGTTTAAATATTTCGTAATGAACTTCGTTAACAATTCAACCTGACGAGTATCGACATAAAATATTGAACGGTTCTGCACTAAGCGATCACTGCACTGCACTGTTATCATTCAGTGGGTGCGTTCAAGGATTCACAATTTGTCACTGGTTTGACTACGGCTTTGGGCCTTTGCGTTTTCAATTAGTCGTCTGTCGCGTGTCGTGTATCTGGGCTGTGGAAAGTTGGGTAGGCAGGGATTGTTGAATGGGTGGGATGGCCAACCAACACGTGGTTCACTTTCTGGGTCAATGGCTGTTTTGACGAACTTACTCGAATTGATTGCATGGCCCCTGGATGTGGGCAATTTTGGAGAGAATTATGAAAATCGATGCGCTTGGGGGATAGGTTATAATAAGGGTTGAGAAGGTTTACTTTACCTGGAACTTTAATTATAAAATCTTTACAAGGAATTGTTATCTTTTAAACTGACTTATTGATTATATCTTAAATAACTAAGTCTCATCATTACACTTTTAGACCGTGATTACGTATACTTTGAATGAACATAAAATTGGTCCTTCTAAAATTCCTGGCAGCACCTCCCATAGGAAGGTCTACCTCATTTGTTGAAATACCTGATGTGGCGAAGATTTAGTGGCTTCCATAAAATACTATCACATGTTAGTTACCTCTGTTGCAGTAGTCTCATATATACCAGCTGTATATTCGTAACTGTAGAAATCTGAAGGGCTCAATGGTACTTACCTGAAATAAAGAAGAAAACGTTATTTATCAGAATATAAATAAAATGCAATACATTAAAAAGGCTAGTCAGCAGTCGAACAAAAAACACCAGCTTAGTGTTTCATTTATTCATTTGAAACGGTCAAGAAGACAATAATTTTAATAGTGTCGCACGCTACCACCAGCGAATGCAAGAGAGCTAAACAATCCATCGAACATTGTCATTGCTTGCTCTCAACTCGACAAAAGAATAACTTTGAAACGTTGGCCACTTCTTAATCTTTGCTAATCAAGCAAAAATCTACTTTAAAACTATACAAAGAGGGAATGCTTTCAAATGTAGGGAATCCACTTCGGGAATACGCTACGCAATAAACAATGTTTACGGGAACGAAAGGGCCAATAAGCATTGGCATTGTGGTCAATAATGTGTAATTGAAAATGCATACAACTCGGAACGAACCATTTGTTTCTCTCGAGACAGAGGGTTCAGGAAATTTTACGGCTTGGTAAAAACATAGGGGCTGCAGTAGAATAACAATTTCAATTTGAATAGAATATAAAAATTATTAAACTTTCTCCCTAAATTATATAATAATTATGGTTAATGTGTAGTGTATGTATAGCTAATATTCTGAAATAATTTAATATGGTTAATGAATATTTTTTAAATGTATTTATTTATTTTAGACAGGCAGCCTTGGCTGAAACGATACTTTCGAAATCCAGTTATTATTTAATATTACTCAGAACAGGAGACAGTACCTCAGTATGAAGCCATTTTCGGTAGTGGAAATAATTAATGAAAAGATAAAGCGAATAGGCAGCTTATTTACATACAACAGATTAATTCTAGTTAAGCAAAATGATCAGTTAATTACTGTTCACGCCCATCTATCCTAAAAAGAAGGAAACATAAAAATGTAAATTAAGCGTAGGTAATTACAGTCCAATTCTTCACATTACAATAATACTATCTAATTAAAACTAATACATTTTGGAATAGATAATAGCAGCTTTTAGATTAAACCATATGTTCTCAAAATGTGCATACAGTACCTATACATACAACGTTACTTTATACTCATTTAACATTTTTACGGATTAACAGTGGTTTTAAAAAAAGTCTTCCATAAATGAGTGTAATGAATATCAGGGTAAACTGAAAAAAACATTAGTAATATGTACATTATTTACAAAATATAGGTGGTATGATATATACCACCTATATTTGACTATATGAATTTGGCTACATGAATAATTTTATATCTAATATTTGCGGATTCATTGTCTTCAAAAAATGCAGCATAGTTCCAGAAGTACCAATAACCTACGCGATTAACAATACTTCATTACAATCGATGATTACAATCGATGTTTATCCTTGGCCTGAATCTTCCATCCACTCAATTTGACAGTAACTGAAACTTTCAGTAACTGATCGCACGGTAACTATGAATAACGATTATGATGTATATAACACGGTTGAAGAAGCAGGCGAACAAAGTGAGGCGTCTGTTGAATAATGGTTGAATAGGTGATCGCGATTAGGGTGCGCACACAGAGGGTATAGGGGTAGACAGACAGACAGGGGGGATGTTCCGGACATCTGGCGCGTATTAAAAACACATCATTGCCAAGCGACGCAGCCCTGATAGCCGCTGATAATGCGCCAATGTGTGTCACTAATGCTCCGCGCAGTTAGGCAAGATTAACCACACTTCATTAACATACAATTACTTCATTATGGGGTTGAGACAAATTTACAAATTTTCAATTCGATAAACATTAAATAAAGCGTGTCGGGTGATTTAAACGAAAGCTTAAGTGCAACAGTTGACACAGAGTTTATTACAGCAATCGTAGATGTTGGATTTATTGTGTAGGAATGTAAAACAAAATAAGCCAAAGGAAACGAAAAAGGACCGGCGAGATGTTTACACACCAAGCGACAAGGAGCCAATGAAATATAGTAGGAGAAATGTAACAAAAACAATCTCACACTCGGACTCGGACGGACGATGACAAACGTAAGAGGCAGGTCAGCTAATGTCTGCAGTCGACGACGTTGAAAAATGAAAATAAACAAATTGGAATAACCACGTTTTCGACTACGACGAAATTAGTGTTTCCATCCTCGATGAAGACGTCGCAATCTCAAACATTGAAATGATCGTTTCGACGCTTTAGTTAGTACATAATTGAAAAGTTAACGGGCACGAAAGGGCAATGGGCGGTAACTGGACCCGCTCCACGATGCCGTTAACGTCTAATTTATGCACATTTTAAAAAGCATTAACTTATTTACGAACTCGTGTTTTGATTACCGACAAAAATTTAAGGGTAATATTTGGATTCGAGTCGTCGATGTTCGGTCCACGATTCGCTCGACGAGTCCAAAGTAGGTTATGTAGGTTTTGCCTATTCCAATGTATTTCTGGTGCATTTCATCTCGGTAGTGTGGAGACAGTACTTAAAAAGAATAGCCCACTGCATCTCTCCCCGTGCATGTAGTAAAAGGCGACCAAGGGATAAAGACAAGATGCCGTGCTAAAGGGCGACAGGCTAGCCCCTCTCACCTTGGCACGGTTCTTTTACTGGGTCGTGCCGTGCAGCAGGTGGGTCTTCTTGCCTACTTGCCGCTTGATATTTAACTCGTCCGGATACTTTGCTAAACGTGGTGGTCGGTTTTGTGCTGTAATTTACAAAAGTTCTTGCAGCACAACGCCGATTACTCTGGTCGCCCTGATTGTCGAGAACAGCGTGTCGTATGTATGTAAGTATTCGTCTCGTTAGTTTGGGCTTGCTGCCAGATAATTATTGTCGAGTGTCAGGGGCTTGCAATTCCGAATACGGGAATTCATCAGAACGGAGCGGGTTGGGTTGGGCTACGAACTTCCAGTTAAACACGCCCGTGGAATATTTCACGCCGTTTTTTACTCGTTCTGGAAAATGAAAGCTATTTTAATCCGCGCCGCATACGGGAGCAATGCTGCTCTGTGTCAGTGCACAAAAGGTCGCATTCCGAGAATCGGTCCATCAAACTAGACAACACAATGGCGATTGCAAACTTTCGAGTCGGGCATATGATATTGTTTTTTTTTTCACCCAATTGTGTTACCACATGGTATATTCGCCTTTTGTGGACAGTTGCAACGCAACTGTCGTTGCACCGGGCATGCGGCCTGTTGCATGCTGGGACCACGTATGGAATTGATAACATTCCGTATGTGTCGACTGTCGACTGAATGTTCAACGAATAAAAGGATCATTTCAATATCGTAATAATGGATGTATCGTGTGGGGTCGGTAGTTAAATAAAAAAGAATAGCCCCACTGCATCTCTCCCCGTTCATGTTGTAAAAGGCGACTAAGGGATAAGGACAGATGCCGTGCTAAAGGGCGACAGGCTAGCCACCTCTCACCTTGGTGCGGTCCTTCCACCGAGTCATGAAGCAGGTGGGTCTTCGTGCCTTACTTGCTGCTTGATAGTTATCTTTCCGAATACTTCGCTAAACGTGGTACATCGGTGTTGTGCTCTAATTTACAAGAGCACTTGCAGCACAACACCGATTACCCTGCTCACCCCGATTACAGCGTGTGGTATGTATAAGCGTAATGGATGCGATAAGCGTGTGTAATTTCAAAGTTTGAATTGTTATTCAAATCTAAATCCAGGTGAACTTTACCAACGGATAGTCTCAAGCGATCGCGCAGCTGTATACAGATGATCAATACGCGTAGGACCGGTGAAGTTTGAAGAATGGTCGTGAGCGAGGTAACAGGCTTTAGAAGTGCAAACACTGGCGCACGGCTTCAAATAGGAAGAGGCGAGGTTCAAATATTTGATCAGAGCGCGAGGTGATAAGGTTGTCATTTCAATTTAAACGCGAACTGATAAGCTAGTGAAAGCTCCGACTGAGATTAGATCGTCGCCGCAGGAAATAAATAACAAATCGTGTTATAACAACCCCTTGGAAACCCCGAGATCCGCCCTCCTCGTGTGCGCTAAAATCTAATAGCTTTTGACGCTTTTTATCGCCTCAGCGAAGACCCTCGCTGAATATTTACTACGAGGAAGGACATATGGCGAAATAATTTCAATTGAAACTTTGGCGAATTTTGTTCATGATAGGGCAACTTGTGCTCTTGTTCATTAGACAATGCTTCTATAAATAGTAGGGTAAAAATGGAAGACAAATGTTATTGGTGAAATTAAAAGGGAAACGGAAAAAGCAAGTCCAATTTAATAAAAAATTTGCATGTATAGCGAGTGTGCTCAGCAATCGCACGTATGTATCACATAATAATAGGTATCTCGCGTATCACGTCATCTATCAGTGACCGTTTATACTTTTACTTGCATGCTTTTTTTATTATTTGTGGGCATATCCGCCACAATCCTAATTCATAAAGCGAAGTTTCTCCGGCCGTGTTAAACGTACGTCAATATATGAATATTCGTATAACTCGAAAACTACTTCATCGATTTACATACGGTTTTCACTGTTACATTCTGTCACTTCTCAAGATGGTTTTAAGCTAAATCATAGCGCTACCTCATCGGCGGACTGAGCTGTGAGAAAAAGTCACGCGAGGCGAAGCCACGGGCAAAAGCTCGTCCTTAATAAATGAAAATACGTCAAATAAAACAATGTTGAAAAGTAAAACGGCTGTACGTAGAGGATTAGAATTCAATAATTATGTTAACAGCGTTGAACGCAGTAAACATTTCAAATATTAGTGCAATACCACTTCAGTGGACGAATGTTAAAAATCAACAAGCTGGTCGGTAGGTGAGATAACAAAATCACTTTGAAAGCTTTGACGCCCCGCGTGCGGCCCTTAGCAGCCGGCGTCGCTTCGCTTCCAGTCGCACCCTATCGCCCGCCCCGTACCGCTGTAGGCGGCGCAGATTACACTAAGGGTAGAATGTTTATTTTCCGGCTGGTTAGTCTCGGTAATATTTATATCCACGCCGCGAGTGTCGGTGGGCTGTTTAATTTTTATTGCGACCTAAAAATAACATAGTTCGTGATTTGAGAGTCTGTTGCGCTTTGTGTCGTAAAGATAAACGCGCGTTGTGTCGGCGGCGGCGGGGCGGGACAGATGCACGCTGCACTCGCCCACTTCAGACGTAATCATTCTACTGTAATTGTAGCTTATACTCCTCGCCATCATAAAGTTTCACTCACACCCATTCGGATGGCGCTCAAATTAATTTGCTACCAGCCTTCAACTATTATTATATATTTTTTTATGTAATCCGGTGTAGATTCCGTCGTAGATTGAGAAAGGGATGCTTCGGTTGTTCGGTCATGTTGGGAAGAATGGATGATAGGAGACTAACGAAAGAAATTTATGAAGCAAATGTGAGTGGAAGAGTCGGGAAGGGTCGCCCTAGCTAGACGCACGTACCTGGACCAGATCGGGAATGTGCTCAAAAAGGGGTAAGTGCGTAGTACCCGTAACCGACGAGCATGCATGAAGAACTTTATGGGAGTGGAAGATGTCAGGATCGTGGCACGTTGAGATCCGTTGTCTCTGCCTACCCCACCGGGAAACAGGCGTGACGCTATGTATATATGTATGTATTCCGTCTCACGAAAGAAGTCCGCGGCAATGTATGCAAGCAAGTGTATGCCCGTAGTTCCGCGTCTGTGGGATTTTTTCGTGAGACGGACTCTAGGTGGCTGAGACAGAGGGATCATTGTACATGTTCCGTCCGAGTCGGAACATGTGCTATGGTCCCTCTGACTTGAGTGATATTGACTGGTCGGAACTTCCGACCAGTCAATAACACTTCGGAGGAGATAGGTGTAATATTTTTTAAAGAAACTCGATCACGTGGCGCCGACCCACCCGTAAGGTTTCTAACGACGCCCATGGACATTCCGTCGTACGCGGGGGTTGCGAACGCCATGCCGGCCTGATAGGTGCCTATTCACGCCTGTTTTGAAGGACCCGAGACTATATTTGGGGGGAAATATGTGGGCAGGGAGAGCATTCCAGTTCTGTGGAGCAAAGATCTGCAGAACAGATGAGAGACTTCCCTTTGAATTGCTGGCTAAACTGGACTAGAGGAGAACACAGCCGAGGCTGCTATGCGGCCATCTTACATCCAGTACGGTGGTGCTAACCCAATCGCCTACAATTTCAGCCTACCACCTAGTAAGGGGCAAGGGAAGGGATCTACAGTCATACACTAAACGGAGTAGGTGTAGTTATGCACGTAAACTTTTCCGTCAGAAAAAACTCATTTGTACACGCCGACCGGATTCGAAACTCGGACCTCTCGCAAGAGAAGACCACTCGGCAACCGATGCTTGGATTATGGAAAACGAACGACACCGCCAATGCGACCCATTTCACGAGACGTTTAGGCTCAAGCCTAACCGACTTAAAGTCAGTTTAATTAACAATTCAAGCAGAGAATATTCCACGGTGTCGCCATCATTAAAACATTTGCATTTAAAACGATCCCTAATTTCGTCGACACTCGAATCCGTTGTGCGTCTATGAAATATTTAAGCGCGCCGGCATCTCGAAATGATTTATTGTACATTCAAATGAAGAAATTAATAACGCTACGAACGTGATCACATCTGTACAAATCCCGGTTCTATCTCGACATCTGGATGATGTTACCGGAGTAATGTCGGCAGTAAGTCATAAGGCGGAGCTGGTTGGCTCGGTTGAATCTAGATCCCCGCACCCGCCACAACTAGCTTATAGGATAACAGAGAGCTTGTGGAAAGAGCCCTGCTCGTTTCTATGTAGGCTTGAACCCTGGCCTTTGTGCTTCTGAATGTATTGGAGAAAGTTTATTATGAAAATAAATATAAGTAACTATAGATACGTGTTATGGGAAGGATACCCGAAGAAATGACGCTTTGCAAAAACAGTGAAAGACGATCGATTGAAGCCCTTCAAATGGTCTAGACGACATCGTCGTCGTTTAACGTATCAAGATGGAGAAATAAAACGAAAGGTAACTAACTATACCTACGTGCAGCATACATATTATGCATCTATCTCATTCAAGAAGCGTACTATGAGTTCATCGAGGGGCGTTGATTGTAGGCGTTATTGCAGCCAGAACTGCACGCTTATCTGTCGAGAGTATTTTCACAATATCATTTGTGTGTGATTCACGTGATATTTGGAAAGTACTAGGGTGCGTTTCTTCTGTCACAAGTGTATATTGTACGCCTGCTAAGCACTATCCTCTTGTTTATGCTGGGACAGCGCCTCTCCAACCTCATGTTTAGACAGACACCCCACCAGTACGTGCCCGCCTGAGGTGAACGCCGATGGTACGTGCGTCAATTGCCGTATCTGGTTTCTATATCCGTCAGCCGCATGCTATCCACGTAGCTCGTCTTGTCAGGCATCGCCGCATAGAAATGGAACAGCTCACGATTAGTAAAGAATGCCAGGAGGATCTGGCGTCGTCGGTTAGCCGTGGCCCCGCACTAAAGTTCGACACTTAACCTGCGATAATGCCGACGTGTTCCGACACTTGCGCTTGCACAACTTTTATGGGGCGATCCACTTTGGCGCGGAGCAGACGACGCTACTTATTACGATATAATGGATTTATAATGTAAATGGATTCAGTTTTGCGATGTGATCCCATCGAGAGTTTGCTTTTCGCTGATTTTAATCAATAATGCTACATAAATGAAGTACATAGAGAGCAAAATTAGGATACTCGTAACAGATATGTCGTGCGCAGAACTGGAGGAATAACACCACAATGCATAGCTCGATTTTTATACAGCCGGCAGAGATGCTGTTGTTCGTGTGTCCGTCGCTGCTCGGAACCGGTTTCGGTGCGATCATTGAGGGCGCTATCCACATTTTTGGAGCTTTAAAAACTTGTTGAGATTGCGTAAGAGCAGATGCAATCTTTGCCGTAAATGGAACGAAGGATCCGTGACTCGATCAATCATTGTAGGCCAGGTCACGGGTCCCACCCCACCTGAGAACACTTGATGAGTTGAATTAAATAGCTTTAATCGATTATGATATGATCGATGACTGAAGTGTGTGTGTTATGTAAGTGTGAAGTTGGAGATTTGCGGCGTGGGATTGAGACGCTTTCACTTTGATTCAATATTTGCAAATAGATGAATGTATCTTCATGAATCTTAAAATGACTTTGTCCTTAGTACATGAGCTAAGATAATATAATTAATTGGTTCTAGGAATGAACCGAGCTCTGATTTATCACACGGACTGCAAACCATAAACTGCCAATTACGTCGGACGGAGATTCTACCGCTCTCCCAGACTCGTTACTGCCGCTGCTCTGCCGCCGTCTCGGCCGGCCTGCGAGGGAGGGAAGCGTCAATCTTCGTCCACAACATACCATTAACCCCTCGTAACAACGGCTATTTCTGGGAACTGCAGCGGCACCCGCCTAATGAGAAAATGCGCCCTATAAGACGCCCATCGATCGCTTCAATAAACTTAATGCCTCTACGTGCCCATGCTGCGCCCTCACACGCCGCGTAAAACGTGTTTACTGTCAATTCAACACTAGATGGGATTATTCTCATAGTTGCCTGCGGCTAAACCTGTAATAACGATCTTAGCCGGCAACACGCATGCGTGGAAATGTAAACGGTGTCGTTTATTAAAGAAAGCGATAAAACATTCACCATGCGATGCACCTCCGAGTCGGCCGGGCGTTAGAAAATCGGTATAACTTCTTCGGTCCGTTTCTAGTGTCGGGCGTCGGGGATGGTCTACCTAGACGGACGTTGCGTGGGCGCAGGCATATAGGCATGAATGGATCGGAAAATAAAACGATTTGTTTATTTACTACGCTTACATAATGAGACGTGGGTCGGAGATCGGAGATGTGTACGGATCGGGGCTCGAGAGCGAGGTAATGAACTTGCTGGCGTGCCGCAGCGTGGGCGCATCGTCGTCGCGGTCCCGCTAACACCCGCACAACCAGTTTCAGTGCCGCTAGCAAATCAAGGAAGTTCTACCTTCATTACTGTACTGTGTCCGGGAAAGAGTTAGGAATGCATAATTTGAGGACGAAACGAGGACGACACAGGAAAATCTGAAGCAAGAGAGTAAGTACGAAGGAGGTGTTTATTTTCTAAAGATGAATTGAAGAGTAATATTTTGCTGTGAGAAATTTAAGGTCGGTACTTTGTGTGTATTTCTTAGACATAAATAATAATAATGTCGATAAAGCTTACACCATCACAGTAAACCAACAAAACAATAAAAGATCTCCCATCAAGTACAACCAGTTTGTTGCTGCACAACTAAACATTCTGATGTCCGATACAACAGATCTCGAAGATAGAAAAGTCAAAGCAAGCCGAGCAACAAGAGGCGCCCGCACGTGAGGTCCTGGGGTCCGTTTGTCAGTGAAAACACGTAGCTCATCGTGGCAGACGTTCGAGACGAGCCTCCTGCTGTGTTGGATGCTACGAAACCCTACACCCACTGACTGCAGTCGAGAGGATGACTTGTGGTAAAAGGTAGAGTTAGGAATTTAGGAAGCGGGCACACGGGCAAGTGGTGATGCAAGAATTGCGGAATGGACAATAAGCAAGGTTTATTTTCTGTTTATTATTACGCGGGTATCTTCTTGGCAAATAATATAGCAAAGGATTATTTATTATATGTACAAACAAACAAAAAATAGGTAAAAACTTTCGACAATGCACTGGAATCCGCGGTGGAGTAACTAGGACTGACTTATCGTTCGAAAAGAAAAGATTTAAAAGAATTGTCAAAACTTTACTTCCAAGTTTAATCAAAGCCGGCTCACCTCAAACGAAGAAGATTCTTTACAAAGAAAGTCGTCGTCAAGTAAGCGCTAAGCGGACGTCAGACATATTGAAATCGATTGAACTCTGTAGACTCTATACATAGACAATGAAACTGACTCGTTTACACGTTTCGATTAATTATTTAGTCGGCATAAATGAGTAATTAAAAAAAAAATCGTATCGATCGAATTGATGTACTTCTCCTTATTTTGAAGTTGGTTAAAAAGGGGAATCGACACGTCCAGCAGGTGTTAGTCATATGGTGTGACGCAAGACGAAATTAGAAATATATGTCACACTTGTGGAGCACGCGCGTTACGAGGCCTCTGATGCTAGTGCATTCTCGGTACTTATTTAGTGCATAACTGGCTTTTTTTATTTTCACGAAACCATCGTCGTCAGTCCAATATTCATCGAAATAATTACAGGTTTTGGAGCATTCCAAGTGAACTGTTTTATATATCTTCATTATAGTCGCTAGTCGGCACGCACACGACAACAATAACTTTCGTGATATATCTGTCTTAAATATGTTTACTTGCATATATTTAATAATATGTGTTTTAAAGGAAACACTATAAACACTTAATTCAACACGATTCAACGAAAAAGGGTAACACTATTATATACCGGTAAACTCTGGAACGCTCTACCTAAGGCTCGGGTCCTTCAAGAGAGGCGTGAATGGGCACCTGTCAGACCGGCATGGCATTCGCAGCCCCCGCATGCGTCCGAATGTCCATGGGCGTCGCTAGACACCTTATGGGTGGCTCGGCGCCAAATGTCGCGCTAACTATTAAAAAAAATATATACAATGCCTTTAAAAAAGATCTTCCTCGAAATGCGTAAAGACACTTTTAAGTTCAATGTCGCTTCTTCGTCCAGACTGACTCTACTTGCTTCCTTCACGTTTGAAAGAGGCCACGCTTTCTAAACAGCCGACACACCTCGTCTAGTGTGCACCACTCCAGAACTACTCACATCGCTTATATTACGGACACTTCGCTTACATATCCAATCTTGTCGTATCCAACTATGTCATTGCTGTACTGTACGGGTAAAAAAGGAGGAGGTTCTCAATTCGTCTGTATGTTTTTTTTTATTTATTTATTTTTTTTTTTTTATTTTTTTTTTGTATGTTTGTAACACGATTTCTCCGTCAATTGAGGGCCGATTTAGAAAATTCTTTTTTTGTTAGTTAGGTTATACTTCCGAGGTGGTCCCATTTCAATTTTATCGAAATTGGTTCAGTGGTTTTCGAAAAATCAGCATAATACTATGGTGTGTGGTTACCTTCAGCAAAACTTGTGATGTGGTCGTTTTCGGCAATTTTCAGTTTGATAAATTAGTATGGTGTGTGGTTACCTTCAGCAAAACATTTGTGATGTGGACTTATTCAGCAATTTGCAGTCTGACACATATGGCGAATAATTCTGTACCACTTCAATCGATTTCGATTATTCTTTTTTATGTAATATTACTAAAAATAATGAAATAAAAACTGTTTTAAAAAATATTAAACCGATTTCCAAAAAACAAAAAAAAAAAGAACTAAAAAGTATTAAATACCTAATATTTTGAAATTTTCTCTGTCCTGTTGAAATACATGAATCGATCGATATACTAGTGATACATATTCGGACCCTTGTTTCATGAATATTCTAAATTTGAAATTTTTTATCTTTTCCGACCGGCGCTTAATTTATTATGGTACCTGGCCGGTACCTACTGTACCGAGTACCATCGAGCTGGTTTGATGATGGAGACAGAAGGTGGCCATAGGAACTCCTAAACTACACATGATAAACCCATCGTGTTTGGGCTCGTTGCATTTGTCTTCACGAGAAATTTACTTTAGACCTAAGAGATTCTCAATTCGACGGTATGTTTTCTTTTTTTGGATGTTTGTTACGCGATTACTCCGTCAATTGTGGGCCGATTTTGAAAATTCTTTTTTTTTTTATTTGAAAGGGGATAACCCTGAGGTTTTTGAAGTGAAAACTTCTTTAGCGGCTCTTGGCACTTTTTTAGGTGGGTAAAAAATGTATAACTCGCGACATCGCGTCAGCGTCATTTTTAAAATGAAACCTTAAGTCATTGCATTAAGGGTTAAGTTAGAGTGGCACGGTATCTGCCGGCACTCCCGGAGTGCAACTGTTAAGTAGGGTTCCGTAACACGTTTATGTCTGTCCATTCTACTAAGTTCTGCAAAATGAATGTAGGGTTCCGTAACATATGCATGTCTATCCGTTCTACTAAATTTTACAATTTTCAACCAAGGTCCTCCGACGGTTATTTTATAATAAAAGTAGGCTTCCGTAACACGTTTATGTCTGTCCATTGTACTAAGTTCTGCAACATCACCTACAACGTCCGTGATGTCAGCCCATAACACCAGTGCCATGTCAGTGCTTCCCTCTTTGATCGTGCTGACTACACTGAACTGGTCGGAAAACACAAACTATTTACATAGCCGTTTCGACCGACGTTTAATTCAGTGCGGTGGTACCAACCCGGGCAGGTTAAACCCTACCACCAAGTAAGATTAGGAGGGAAGGGACTTACAGTTTTACGAGGAATCCGAACCTCGGTCAGCCTCCAACGGTCAGCGGTCACCCATCTAAGTACTGACCGCACCCAGCGTTGCTTAACATTCAATAGCGACAGTTGACTGTCTGCACCACTGAGCTATCGAAGCTGACGTGGTCCTATTTTAATTGGGTCAAGATCGGATTGGAAAGCGAGGCGGAATCGCGAGGCCGAAGGCCGAGCGATTCCGCCGAGTACATTAATAGCAAAAAATTACTAAAAAAAACTGTGAAATAAAAAAAAAGTTTTAAAAAACATAAAACCGACTTCCTAAAAAAAGTAAAACTAAAAAACTATTTAAAATAAAAATATAAAAACCGCCTTCAAAAATATATGAAATAAAAACCTAAAAAAAAAACGAACCCTAGAGTTGAAGGCGGTGCTAAAGCAAGCAAAAATGATGCATGAAAGAAAACATGAGTGGATGATAATATCCTTTGTGATTTGTGTAGCCTTTTTATATTTTTATTTTAAATAGTTTTTTAGTTTTACTTTTTTTAGGAAGTCGGTTTTATGTTTTTTAAAACTTTTTTTTTATTATTGTACCTGATAGGTTGGCTACATCACGTCCACACGTTGCTGTCGAACTAGATGTCACGCCAGATGTCTCTCCGGTGGGGCCGGCTACACTGAACTGGATTAAAAATATGATAGCGAGATCGACCGATCTTCTTTCAGCGCGTATAAATCTGGGCGGCTTTTGAGTACTAAGTAAGGTAAACATGAAATGTTTATTTTGTATTTATTTTTAGCGACAAGGTATCTAAGTTGCACTGTACGCTCTATGAAATTAGTATTTTATATTTAATTTGAACTCCGAGTTAATTTTATTCAACTTTAACCGCATCGATGCTCGTTGAATTGATTTTATAAGCACGATTAACTTTCTACGTTAAACTTTTACTTAAGAAGATTTCTCTCATCTCATATAAAGATCTTGTCTTTCTGTTTTCATATAAACTAATTTATTATATATATTATATACCAACTTAGTTTTCTCTGTTTACCTATACGAGACGAGCGTAATGCGATGATATGTAAATAAATAAATAAAAAAAATATATTGGTAAAATATTCACTATATTCAGCATAGGCTGTGTCCAGTCCTTTTTCCCCCTCTCTTAATTATAATGTTCTAAGAAGTACCTACCTAATGGTGAATTAACAAATAAATATTTCTTATTCTTACAAAAAATTAGATTGAATATCGAATAGGTATCTGATATTATGAATTCACATCTTATCTGGCCATTCACCACCACCGTGACAGACATGAGGCGTCCGTCGGTACTTCAGAAATGTTTATCGATGACAAAACGCAACCCACGCGCCGCCAATATTTATCAATTTATCCCATACGGTATAATCTCAAACGTATCAACAAGCCCATATATCCCTGTCCCACACTCCCACGACGCATTGTGTGGCCGGCGACAATCCCATCGCATTTACATCACAATGACAAGCGCCTTCCATTCCATCCTCTTCTATGTCCCGAGTCCCGCAATAATCCGGGTGTATGCATCGAGTTATATGTACCTACTTCATACTAGAGGGTGCACTCGGGACAGCACGCCATGTTCCACCGAGTTGAAGCCAAACGGCCAGTCGCACCTGAGTTCGTTGATCGCGACGATCCGCTGACGACGCTCGCTATATACGAGCATCCCGCTCGCTACCTGCGCCAGCTCTGCTCTGGTGCCTCAGCCGCCAACCCTTTTTCGTACATCTTAGCTGTGACGACTCGATTTCTTTGAGACTTTCTTCGTAGCGCATGCTCTAGCAAAGTTTCTCGATGGATAGGTACGTATTCAATATTCGGGTGAAATATGAGCTCGGTGGGCGTGGCGAGTTTCCAATACGACAAATATCTTGTGTATGCAGTGGGAACGTCAATAAATACAAAATTCAGGAAGTCGACTCCCGGATGGACTCTACAAGCGGACGAATATACCGCAGAAAGTACATCAGATTGTTCCTAAGGCAGAGATCAATCAGAATGAACTTTGTAAGAAATTCAGAACCTCAACATTGTGACTGGTGTTGAAGCATTCCACATGAGTATCAATAACACACAATATGTTATGGTTTTTCAGTAGACACCTCAGATCAAGTAGAAACATATGACGAAGGTTGAGTCGTCTGTGATATGACGTGATGAGAACCCGAAATTTAAGAATGTTAAAGAAAGTTATAAAACTATTGATACCGACATTATGTACTGGTTGCCTTCGCGATCTTCGCGATAAAGTTCTCAAGAAATCTCCCAAGATAAATGCTCCGTTTGCTTCAAGATCAAGATCGGACAAATATCGTTTGCAGCTGTTGTAGACGAGAACTTCACAAATATATCCTAACTGCATCCTACACACACTTGTCTGAACATCTGTCAGCTTGTCTGTTCGAAATCCTGGTTCAATAGTCGACTCAATTACGGCGGAATTGGCGGTCAAGATTTACTGGGAATCAGAGTTCATTTAGACAGACAGAACGGTTTTTGAGAAAGTTTATAAAGTGTAATGGGTTCCTTCCTTTGCAGTGAAGGGCGATTTGAAGACTGATACATGAGTACGAAAAAACTGGCTTGAAGACAACTAGACTTAAAACATGGTCCACAAGCACCAAATAAAGTGCGCACATATCAAGGGAAATAAAGCCAAGGAGAATGAATTAAGCTCTGCAAAAGAATTTCAATAAAATGAACATGATTGTGGCTCAGAGGGTACTGTTAGGAAACGGTAGGGCTTGAAGACAATGCCAACGTTCGAGTAAATACCCTCATCAACCCTCAGCCCTCATGGAATGAGAACTTGGTTCTTTAATTTGAAGTTTGCGTGAAGATGTGTCGTTCCGTTGTCGACCGGCGGCGTTTCAAAGATGAAGATGAGGCAGACGTTCGCGTGGCGACAAATTGCAGTGGCCTCATTACGCAATACTACATTTTGGAGCAAATTACTGTGAGAATGATTTCTGTAAGGGCATCTGTCATGATTACGATGACATATTAAATTTTACGAAATTGTATATAGTATAATAGTTCGTATGAAATATGGTGACAAAGATTGGACTTAGGACGAGGAAATTGAGCGATGCAGAAAATTAGGAAGATAAATTAAAGCGACAAAAATTTCCGACATAGCGCCGAGAACGGTACACTCTTTGCAGAGGAATTTTATCAAAAATCTCATCAAGAAAACGAATTTTAATAACGGTTACGTCGGAAGCGAAGGCTGCTATCCGCTAGGTCAGGCGGGCGAAGACATTTCATTATCTCCGACCGACGACAGATCTCCAGTCACCAGGCGCGATGAAACGTGAGTCAGATAAATATCCAGTTCATTTTATAATTAATTTAATAATGAAATACCCATACCCAAAATGTCCATTAAATGTTACAGCATATGTTTCAACTTCCTTACACCAAGTATATTGAATAAGGAAATTCACAAAAACAAAAACTTAGAAAACATTGCGATTGATTAATATAGTCCATACAAAAGGTCATATCTAACACCGTTTGTAGTATTTGATAAACTGAAGTAGGTGTAATCAATACTACAATACTGCAACAGGTTCTATGCTGTATAGCAATGCGATATTATCGTCAAACACTCTACAGAGAGGTACATATTGCTGAATTAGGTCACAATCGCAATACCAAAAAGGAAAAGGTAGATAACAGTGCAGGCCACACAAACCGTAGGCGATATGAGGGAAGTAAATATGTAGCTTGTATGTATACGTGCCGCGTTATCAAGTAACGATGTCGTAATCGACAGGAAAATGTGTTCTTATTGCACGAAGGATTCCATTCTGAATGCCAACGTTTTTGAGAAACGCGGCGTTTAGGAAAAAATATATGATGCCCCGATCGTTGGATTATCTGCTGTTATCGACATTGCTCAAGTGGATGCGAGATAAGCCTGTATCGTGTTTGCTTTCTTTACGAGTTTCCTTGTTAGCTTCAATGAGGTTATCGCAATTAAGTCCGATCAGACTCATTTTGAACTCGTAATATAAGCGGTAGAATACTTCGGAATTATTCCTGTCATTGGCCTTTTAAACGTTTTTCAAATCGTTTAAACTTCTCATATTATATTAATTTCAGCGTTATTTTGTTTGATCACCGCACGCATCTTTTTCATCGGAACCAGTCGCGTAGCTGCGCCGAGGGACAAAAGGTGCTCGCTCGATACAGCCAATTTCGTCAGGCAGACATGCGGACTATTGGTAGGTCTGTCAAGCCTGCTGAAACGACATTTGAAGACACTGGGTTGAAGGAGTCGGGGAACACACTTGCATTATTTGGTTTAGAAAATAAAGGCCTCGGTGATAGACATAAGAATAAGAATAGATAGGTATAAGAATATTCGCGCAATTTACGTATTTATGCGGTCACACCTCTTGAATCATCGATGGCAGCCGTGTTCGAGGGGTGTCGTACGTGAGCAAGGAAGGGGTGAAGGGCAGGTGTTATGAGTACCGTAGACAGGGTACTGTCGAGTGTCGCTCTCGGATCAGTGGCTAGAGTACGCAGCGGGGTCGACGTTCGTTCGCAGGGAGGCCGGACGGGACGGGACTGGCAGGTGGGACTAACGGTAACCTCTGAAGCGGTTCGGCGACAATGCCCCTTTGTCACACCCCATCCGGCTAAACGCCAATGACATGCAGAACAGTATTCCGAACCTTCTCAAAAGGAGAATTCTCTCCTCGGGGAAAGTCTCATACATTCAGGGGCACTCAGTAGATATGTCTCAATTTGTGTTAAGTATGATTTAGAAAACACATTTAAATTCATCCGCAATTTACAGATATTTACAAATATTACTTTCTAGGAGGTTTGTTTTGTTTTAGTTAGTTTATTTTAGTACATTGTTTAATTTGAATTATTACGAGTATCTAGACGCACAAGACTGATTTGTAAGGTTCCTGCATTTGCCCTTCTCAAACTGCTCAGAGTTTGTCACACTTTTTCATTGTACTTCTAGAGTAAATAGATACATCCAAAAGTGTGATGTCCAAATCTGCATGTTGTAAGATGAATGATTGATTGATGACGCTTCACAATCGCCCAAAGATGCTTAATATAATTAGTTAAAAATTGATTTTCGAAAGAAAATTAACCAGGATGAAACATTGAAATTACCACAAAATTTTTGTTTGAATTAATAAACTCATATCTTTTATCCTATCCAGGGTGAATGTTCCAACCGCTGCATCACGTGAGCATGATTGCACGAAGCGTGCACGGTAATGGGGGGCCGCCCCTTTGTGCAACGCGTTTTATGTGCTTTGATAATTACGGTAGGAATTAAGGTAAGCCGTGCCCGTGATTGATGCTACAATAGCTGCAATGTAAGCGCGGACAGCTGCTCTCTAGGCCAAGCCACAAAACGAGAGCAACATTCAAAAGGGGCGGAACAACTACGGAACTGATGCGTGTTCAAGAAAATAAAGAAGAATTTAAAATATCAGATCAGATTACTATAATTAAACTTCTCCATAACCAATAATTTAAACTAGATAGTAGGTTAGTTATTGCGTTACCTACTTAATCGCATTCTTTATCGTCGACTCAGTGCAGTCGAAATGTTGTGATCTCGATCTTCAAAAGCAACCAGATAGCCGCGCCCATAAAAATCATTCACGAGTGGATAACGTTAAAAACTGGCGTGTCGGCTCGTGTCGGTCGGTGCGGTGGATGCGTAGAGTTCGTTCACTCGTCCAGGAAACCTGTCGTGCGTTCGCGATGCATTACAAAAACACGGATAGAAGTTAAATCATCAATATTCCATGAGTTGACCGCAAAATTTCACGTATCGCTTCGAAAAACCACGTAAGCTCCGAGTACGAGCAGCGAGAACTCCCCTGACCGGCAAAGAGACTTGTGACACTTTTAAAACAGTACAGGAGCTTCGAACGACGAAATGGCGTAACTTTCTCGTTTGACACTTTACAAGTGGGTGTTTTAACGGTCGAGAAGAAGCTCAGGTGGAAACTAAAAAGTCGTAAGTTCGATGAGTTTATTCACTGCCTTGAGCTTGTTTTGTGTGGCAACATAGCTTCGAAGGGTCCGGCAATTCGTGCGTTTACTGTGACCACTAAAATGGACGTTACCCCGCTATCTAAACTATACGTTAGCAATCAGTTTTGAGCTGGCCCCGACGGAATACCAGTTTATAGCGACGATGTGTCGAGCGTCCGTTGCGAAGTTAGTTTTGTTCGTGGTTTTGTCACATGCAAGGTCGCGTATCCGCACGCTAACAAGCACACCCGGACATTCTAGTTAACGTTGTTGAATTTTATGGCTTCGTTCAAAACCATAACGATATAGAAATGATGGTAACTATTCATTGTGTTTTCAGTGTCTTTTACATTACCATCGATGTAATTTATATCATCAACATCATTTATAATATGATCGATGATACATACATAATTTCAATAATTTTCTTGGGCACTACAATCTTCATCATGCCCGCCGTTGGGAATTTGACGCATTATCTGTGTATTTATAATGGATATTTCGTAACAGGCTCTGAGTCAACACCGTTATTCTTATCGACTTGATGCTCATCGCTCAATGCTCGCAGTTTTTCTTCCCAGCATCCTCTTGTCTCTACAGTCCACCTCCATCCATATTGATGTGCCGCCGACATCTCGCCTTATAAGACGTGAGTTGCGAGCGCCGCTCCTTGGGTAACGAACTTGCCTGGAATATTAATGCTTCTTATTCTGCCCACACCGGTACCATGACGGATGGATACTTACTTGAAACAAGACAAACAGAAGGTTAGACGTTTATAAACATTAACCAGGTCGTGAAGGTCCGTCAACATTTGGATTTTGTGACTGGAAAACTGGAGAGTTCTTCTTCGAACTTTGCCTGAGGACATGTGTGATATTTACATCTGTGTAAGTGATCTACAGCCCTATTAGTATAAAATCTCCAAAAATAGCACAAAGGGACACTAAGGGCGAGCCTTATTTTTCATTGGCATGACTTTAAAAATGAGTACTGGAACCAGAAAATTACGTACATATGATACGAAAGTACGTAGCAATCGAAATGTATTTTCTTTCTTTGCAGCTGAAGGCTGTATGCTGTATGAAAGAGCTGTCTCCAAAGAAACTACAGTAAAAACTCTACAAAAACTCCGTGACAGACGGACAGACGGACACGAGAGTGATCTTATAAGGGTTCCGTTTTTTTTTCTTTTTAAGGTTCGGAACCCTAAAAACAATAAACCATACATAAGACATGAGAAAGTTATCTGATCAGTAAGAGAGCAGTACAATACCTACCTAAAAACAAAACAAGAAAAACTATGCAATTAACTTCTTTCCTTGTAATTTCGCTCCTCACCACTCACCATCCAAAGGTGGAAGGAAGAAGGAAGACATAACTGGGAGTGATACATAAGTACTTTCACGTTCTCTCTTTCTGTGAATTGTGTGCAATAAAGTGTTTATATTCTATTCTATTTGAGAAACTAATTTGAGGACCAATTTGAGAAATGTCAATGTAAATGAGAAACGGCTATATAAATAGTTTGTGTTTTCCGACCAGTTCAGTGTAGCCGGCACGATCAAAGGGGGAAGCACGGACATGTCACCTAGTTCACCCGGTGTTATGGGCTGACATCACGGACGTTGTAGGTGATGTAGACCACCGTGTCAGTTTCCATAAAAAAAAAATAATAATAATAGTGTACGAGCGGCAAAGAAACAAAGCTAACAGCAAAACGCTGAAAAATCCCATACATGCCGCGCTGCGGGCGTCTCGTAGCATAGTTCCGCCTGTCCCCTGAGCCAGGGCGCGTTTGTTTGCTAGTCTACCGCATAAGACATCAACCCCTTATGAAATAGATTAGCTTGTACTGTGTCCTAATTCCTAAACCGAGCTGTACTGTTACAGCGTTAGAAGGTTGTAAGGAAAAGTAATGGTTATACTGGCGACCACTTCTGCGGTTAACTATTACCCTTGCTTGCGTGGATAGATTAAACTATTAGATAGCAACCCTTCGCTTGTTGCAATGTTTTTATGACGTGCTACATGCATGGACATAGTTAAATTATGTATAATGTTTTTGAAGAAGATCGGCAGAATCGGTCATAAGCATAAATTCTTGATCGAATCCTAAAATATTCGAATTTTTCATAAAGCCTTTAACAGCATTAGAAGTTTTAGCACGATATTCACAAAAGTGAAGAAGACTTTTTTTAAAAGTTGATGAACAATTTGAGATTAAATTATGTGCTTAGTTGGTTCTAATCAGTTCACTGAAAAATTAGGTCGATCAATAAACACCTACATTTGTATTCGTTCTATCAAACGCTTTACATAAGACCATTGCAGGGTGGATGTATTAACGACATTCAAAATTGGTTGAAATTCCATTGGATTGAAATCGTGCTATAATTTTGTTTTGTTTCTTCTTTACCATTAATATGGTAGCTCTTGAATTTGTCAGTATTCAATTCATCAAGCGGGGGCGATGGTACTTTTGGCAATATGAAGTTGGGATGAAGAGATGAATATCTGAAAGAAGAATATTCCACGACCAAAAAAATATTCTGTAAGTACTTATCTCACATTGAACAAGGCGTATGACTGACATAATCAAATTTAACGAGGCGTGTTCGGGTCAAGAGGTCGTCTCACCACTGATTGCAGCTCTCGTACAGACCACAGCCTGTCTCTACCTGTTTGTTTAGCTACTCAACCGACTGTAAGACGATGTTGAGCTCGCGGTGAGTGCCCACTGCGTACTTAGCATACTTGGCTCTTGAGCACGCCTGGGAAACTTGCTCCAGAACGTAGGCAGGCTGGGAACAAACGAATACGCTGCTAACGGACAATTGGACATCCTATTCTATTTATGTGTAGTGAGTGCACTTATGTAGTTTATGTACCTTCTTTCTTTGTATTCGTTATGCCTAATTATTGCTGTAGGTTTATGTGGAGCAGTAACGAGTAACGAAGCTAACGGAAGAGGCATTATCAAGTTGATCAAAATTATATAAATGATTACTTTTTGATGAATATCTATGACGCATTGGCGCCCTAATTGTTATTCCTTATTGTTACGTTAAATTGAACTTAATTAAACTTACGTTAAAGAACTGAGAACACTTTACGAGTCCCGAGTTTCCTCTCACGGGTTTAGGGAATTATGCAGACTTTCGAAACTCATAAAAACCGCTTTAAATTTGTTTATGCAAAGCATAAGGTGTCTAACGACGCCCATGGGTTGCGAATGACATGACGACGGCCTAACAAATGCCTATTCATATCCATTTTGCAGGACTTGAGAATGTACTTGTGGGGAAATATGTACGCAGGGAGTTCTGAGGAGGAAAGATCTGTAGAAGCGATTGGTATGCATCCGCGGTAAGTCCAGCGTTTAGGGACACAATCCCTGCCCAGTGCGCGTTGTGCGGAAGTGAAAAGCGGGTGGCGGAATCGCGTCAAACAGCTCCTCCGAGTACGCCCCATGGAATAAGGGACATATACATGACATAATATTACGTTTATGGTTGATTCGTCATACTTAGATTTGTAGCCCTTACAATATTTACTTTATGGTATGATAATTTGATTTGACGAGATAAAACTTTCAAATTAAAGTTACCTAAACTAAAATAAAACAAACAAACCTTAAAAATAATTTTATCTCTCGAGCGAGAGATTGCCACGATCCAGGTTGACTATTAATATTGTATTGTTGATATTTACTTCTCACATTTGATATTGAATCCGACGAATTATCACAGTATTGACGGAACTCATTATTTTCCTCCTCTCCTTTTCAAATATTTACATCATATCTCTAACTTATTGTAAAATCACTTTATTGCAATGCAATGCAATAACTTTCAATACAACAATCTTCGCCATGAATTAAACTGAACTAACTCATGCCAACGAATAGAAATTCTAACTAAAGACCTGCACAGAGCTTGCAGTTGACTCCGTGCGGTAATTTACATTTTCCGAATAGGTAACTGTTGAAACTGGTTCCGCCGGACCATTATTTAGGCATATTTTGCTTAATTGTGTCGAATACGACCATGATACTGTAGCCAGTGTTTATATAGAAAGCATACGGATACGCTCCATCATCACCGCCGAGTCGACTGCTCTCGCCGCGCATAACCCATTAGACATGTTTGTTTTAATTGCCAACTCCAGCTAACTTGATAACTGCGTATTGGCTAAACAGAAATACAGACATGCAGACTCAATTAGGGGAAGGATTTACAATTTACGAGCATGTGTTATGTCAACATTTGGTTCAGAGTTCGTTTGAAGTTCTGTTAGACTAAATTACACCGAGATTTTAAGAGCACTTCAATTATTACGTTTAATTCGAATATCCACCCCCTTGTCCCTCTCGTATACCCACTATAAGGGCAACGAATATCTGTTCATAAATTAAAACACGATTTTGACGAATGGATTCACATCGTTTCAAAAGCAGACAGAAGGCAGATGAGCGTTTTAGGGTTCCGTAGCCAACGCTGGCAGCTGACGCTCTCAATAAGGGTCCCCTATAAAATCGGTCAGGTGTCTGTCCTAACGGTACGGTATGAACTATCTTCTTTAAACTAGGAAGGTTTTTAGATGTCATGGAGGCAACAAAATTTAAGGAGTAAACAAAATTTTAATATGGGCCACAAAAATCAAGTAGAATAAAAGTTCAAATAGGCCAAGTCGCATATCGTTGAAAAGGTATTAAATAGCCTATATTACAAAATAAAAAAATATATAATTGCATAAAAAAAGTTTTAGGTAGAATTTCATATATCAAATTTACCCAGCCGATCATTCCTAACAAATTGGTCAATAAATCAATAAAAAAATATTGAAGTAGTCAAATTAGTGCTTACGGCATGAAAAGTATTTCGAAGTTGGCATTTTATTATTTGTTTGTTTGTAGAGAAAATTTCATTTTTCTGCGCGACGAGGAAAGTATGTGCACAACGTTCGAACTTAACATACTTTTTTTTTAAATTCGAACAATTGGCCCAATCAGCCAACACAGACAAATGATCAAAATCTCTTTGTTTGCTATCGAACGGATAGCTCGCTATGTGTGACTAACGGTCAATAAATCAACTCAATCCCATTTATGGCGGTTCGAAATTCGAACGAACGAATGAACGTTACGATACGATGCGGCAGCGAACTCGCTTCCGATTCTGAATGGCAAATGGTAAAGGGACCGCAGACTGAAAGTGTCGCCGTACGTAGTGGTCGCCCTCGCCGCATAGAAAGGGCCCAAATGATACCCCGGGGGCCACATATTCGGTTACTCGTATATGGAATCTTGAGTAAAGGTGTGCGGAAAATCGGAATCTATGGGCGTATAGTTGACAATTGAGAACTTTTATTTTGAATAAAAATATAGTTTTGAGGTCCGGAAAATGGAAATATTTTTTGCAAAGCGAAGCTCTTTCATCCGATGAATACGGAATCGATATGAGATGTTCGGAAAATATTATGCATAAAACCGCGCAAAACAAGCTTCATATTCTAGAACGAGAGTGATCCATTTTTTCTCAATTTTGCGACGAGAGCCAGAATTTTTTTTCTTTCGGAACGACCACTTAGTCTTGCTGACTGTTTTGCCTGACTACGGAGAATCCAAAAGAAGAGCAACCACAAAAAAAGCAGAATAACAATATTACATTTTGTAATTACAGCGGATTAAGATTAATCTGTTGTACCCACTTCACCACCCGCACCGCACCACCGCCGCACCCCCGGGCCCGGAAGGGGTTCGAATTGATTCTCGCGACCGCAGCACGTGCTCTCATGATGGCGCTGTTCGTCCTGTTTGTTGGCTCGGAGTTGGTACAATGGCTGCGCACGTGACCCTAAACTAAAACGTTGCCGTGTTGGTGGAAACTTGGTAGCGCCGCCGTCTTAATTGTAGATTAATTTGTGATTTAATTTGTTTTTAATGATTTGTGTTTATGAAGATGTAAACTACACTACACACCCCGTTTTAATCAACGCATACCTTTAATTGAACAGGTTATTTGTCGATTAATGCGATATTTCTGATATATTAGACAGGATATATCACTTTTATAAAGCTACAAGCTGTGCCCGCGGCTCCGCCCGCTCTCATATTTCACTTCACTGCTAACCTCATAAGCTATTTAGCGTGATAGTAAGTAGCCTATAGTTGATGGGAAGAATCAAGCTATCCGTAGAATTTTGTTTTATTAAAATCGGTTCAGTGGTTCTCGAGTTATAAGCGGACAGACAGACAGACAGAAAGCAGACGTTGGATTTTATTATAGGTAAGGAAAGGAAGGTTATATAAGACAAATAAACGTTCATTCATTCATTGAATAATTTATTTATTCGTGAGAGTTATGTATGACACGATTTATTCAGGAAAACACGAATAGTACTTTTTTTAAATGGAAACTTGACACGATTGGCTACATCACCTATAACATCCGTGATGTAACCCGTGCCCATAACACCTTGGTAAACTAAGTGTCATATCAGTGCTTCCCTACAGTCGTGCCGGCTACACTGAACTGGACGGAAACACGAAACTATTTACATGGCCGTTTCGACCGACTTTTCTTTCAGTGCGATGGTACCAACCCGTACGGGTTGAACCCTACCACCTAGTACGGTGGTGGACAGGTGGCGAAAATGGCCGTATCTAAGAAAAGGAATGTTTAAAATATTCCAAGATCGATTGCACTATCATTGCGAAACGACTGTGTGAATTCAACGAAATCTGCCAAAAAATTCGTTGGTAACTGTGTAGTGGTGAATTCAATGTCGGTCTTTGCCGTTGTCCTTCCAAATTACGTTGTGTGATTTTACTAGGTACATAAATAATGTACGCGTGTTACGTATGTAATGTAACCTAACCTACCTGTAACTATAGGTACCTAGCACATTTTTTGTTCAACTCAATACGAGCGAGTACCTACTCAAATGAATACCTACTTAAAGCAAACCGATTGTGATCGATTGAGCGTGGTGGTCTGATCCCACGCTGTGACATCCAAGGCCGGTGCGAATCATTTCCAACGAGCACACAAGTCGGAATTTTACCCCACCTCTATATAGGTATCAGCTCGTTTTGATCTGTGCAACCATGTCATAATTATCTCATCGCTATAGTTTCTCATCTTGTATCACTGAGTACATGTAGCTGTGTGTGTGACAAGGTTCTATATCCCCATTTTGTTACCTGTACATAGAAAATGTGGTGAAACACAAAAGTTTACTCAGTCAATGGCGGAGCGGATATTTCGCAAGACCATCAACAATGCAGTTCACTCGTTGGCTGTGTAGACCTAAGTATGCATGGGGATGGCAATTCAATGTGATTCCACAACGAAGATGAATCAATGGGAGGTCTTTGTAATCACAGCGCGGATGTTAAGCAGATACAAGAATTTATACAAAGGTGCGTTCATTGCTATACTGGCAATACTTCAGTTGAACACCACAATGGATGACATGGACTAGAATGGAACTAAAGAACACCCTGTACTACTCTACTTCCCGTATTTATTAATGAAGCGGAGACAATAAATCAAGGGCCTATAATATACGAGATTATTCTTTTGTACGATACACCCGGATGCTTCCTTCTTCCTCTCGGGGAAAAAACCGACAATATTACACCACCACCACTTTATATTGGCTGACGCTGTCTTTTAAACGTAGGTGCGTACTAAACTAACCAATATAATATTCAATATTCTTTGTATTTCCTAGTGCAGAGTCGTCAATGTGAAGTTGTTTGAGTGTAGGTAGGTAGGGCCCTTGAAAGTGGAAACGGGAGTTGCAACTTGCAAGTCGACTTCCGTCCGATCAGCTGCGGCGCGGCGGTCACGTGACTTGCATCCCCCCATTCTTACCTCACTCCCCTCAGCGTGCACCACCCGCACTACCCAACCCGCACAGGAGGACGTGGCCTTGAGTTACAATTTGGATAACTTTACACGCCGAATCAACGATAACACGAATATGTTATGTTATCTGAGAATTGATTGGTACTTATTTATTTATTATAGGAAGAAGCGAAGCAAAACAAAATGTAGATTCGATATTTAAAGACTATAATTCCCACTTTCGAAATCAAATATTGCCGTAAAATCGTAGGAACCACACACGTCCACAGTGCAAGTCATGTCAGAAGCGAAGCTTTTACACGGTGCACAGAAGCACCGAGGTAATTCTTTTTTTTATCTTAATTTAAGTTAGGGGCTTATGTAGCATGTGTATTCGGTTATGTCGGCCCTTACTTTTAGTTTCTAGCTGAAAAATGGGGTTGCGCACTTGGTCGCTGCCGGCAAAATAGGTAACATGGCGTCTGGTTACGGGAAGAGGCTGGGTCGCAGCCGCAAGTTTCTCGATAACAAACGGTGTTGTTACCGACGTTCTGACTCAGTCCACATGACATTTTACTGGCTTCATCTAATATTAAACGAACTTACACCCTCACCTTGAATGTCAGTTGTGTGTGAGCACGTTGGTTGTGAGGATGTGTATGTGAGGTGTGTGCGTGTTCGTTTATTGTTATAGGTATGTACGCATGTACATATATGTATGTGTATGGATGTACGTTAGGCAGGCCTTTATGGACGTATGATGATGATAGGTATGAGTGTGCACGTGGAATTAGAGTGTGGTGGTAGGTAATAGAAATTCAAAACAACTTTGAAGTATTTTCGAAGTTATCGCTCTTTGTAAATTAGTATGTTTACGTATCTGTTATATGATCTTGAGCACTGCTGAGGTTAATTTAGATGGTATTTTAATAATGTTTGGCTTGATCTTATTTATTTTCAAGTCCTTGTCCAAATCCTTGGAAGAACTGTAATCTCAGTCAGATTTCTGATGTTTGTGCAATTACTTAATCGAACCAGTCTGAAAACCCATGCAGGTAACCGGTACTTTGGGATGCCATAATAATTTTAACACTATGTTTCTGCCTCTCCCCCTCTACCGCCCCCGTTGGCCACCTCAATCACCCCTCCCCCCCCCCCCCCCCCTCCCCCTCTCTCTCACTGTGGCTTTCTAATTCCCAAGTCCCGAAGCACCGAAGTACGAATTACTCTGCAAGCATCCACGGTTCGGGACTCGGGACTTCAGTTGGGGGCTAGTACGTGAATGCGTTTACAAGTTTTCAATAAAAAATTCACCAAACCGTTGGAAACAGGGAGATAGGAGTATCGAAAAGCTGTATATGTATCAGGATCATACAATTCAAAAGTACAGAAAGGGCGTCGTCGATTAGATGAAAAGCCACAAAGACGACACGAAACAGAAAAATACTATATATAAAACAATAAAACACATACAATTACACTTTTTATGGATAGCGCGACATGTGGCATCTTTTCACCTAGGAGTAGGTGTCTAACATGGACATTCTTTGATGCACTATGATGATGATGATTATTATTGATTATTTATACGTGTATATACATTACATTTGTACTATTTAAAAAAGCCAAATACTATACAAAAACACAAACTTACGTCTCTTTGTGAAACGCGTGGACTTTATCATCACGTGTGTGTGAGCCGTCGCGTGTTCCGATGCAAATTGTGTGCATTTGTAGATTATGTTCGGGACGAAGTAAATTCTATACCCTATGTGTGACAATATCAGTTTTATACCTTTCGAATTCTTTGTCCGACGACGTGTATCCGGATCGGAAGGGGTGGACAGGCGCGCGAGTCACGACTCACGATCCCCGATACTCGCTAATACGATTATTTTCCCCTTCGGCTAATTTATTGCTGTTTTTATAACATTTATTTATGTGACAGAAAGCTGAGATCATTTTTATGTCGCTTCGAAAAGAACTTTATGGAAATATCTATTTTATGCATGACATAAAGAATGCTTTACTGAGTACAAACGAACAAAATTAAATCTGCAAAAAAAAAAAAAAAATTTCAACTACGAATAAAAACTCACAAAACAAAAGTTCCGTTTCATACAAAATCTTTCAACGTGTCGATTGCACGAGAAAGGACAACGGTGTAAAAACACGGTCGACTCTTGTGATCTTTGTTCTCTCCTCCGAATCGGAGAAAACTTTTAATTGCTTTAATAAAGATCAGGTGGCACTTTCTATACGGCTTTTCATTCCGCACCATCAAACGATCCAGTTGTTAAAAGTTCTGAGTCTCTTCTTTTCGAATTCCATACAACTTCCGTGTTCTTTCGTCTTACAAGAAGCACTTCTTTACTCGTTGTCCTTGGACCGCCTTTATCTTTTGGGAGGAAAAAAAAAACGCTTTCCGCGCCCAGGGATCCGTAGCTATTCTCCTCTTGCATGCATAATGTGGACCCTGACATTGCTTACACATAGAATTTCGTGACCTCCGGGGAATCTATAAATATATTGAAACTTTCAAGAAGATAGCTTGATTCGTTTAGGAGCTACAGGCTGTGACAGACGGACGGACGGACGGACGGACGAACAGACACCTGACCGATTTTATAAGGGTCCCTGCCTATTTCGCAGGCTACGGACCTCTAATAATGGAATACTTCAATATACAGTTCCTTTAGGCAGAATTCTGTTACAGGCACTGCCTACGGACCTAAATATTGCACCAACAGTACGTTAGTGATCGGTTGTTGTAGTGTAGGTCTAACCTAACTTATCACTTTGGAACTGGTGTTCAGTCAGAGTAAACACAATTAGATGAAGTGTCAGGCCCTTGGAGCTTCAAATACAAGATGAATACAAGTAACGAAAAGATACTCGGAAGGTGCCAGTGCCAATGATGTATCATGCTAGTAAGTTTATTCACTTGGAATCGTTAAAAATACAATATCTTGATTTAGTTATGAGCGGTTGTAATCACAGTGACAACCAGTTATAAATTGTTAAGTAAACTTGAGCTACAAGAAAACGGAGCCAAGCCCCTACCTACCTCTGGGTTCTCGAAGGTTCGATGTCAGATCACAAAGACATTTTTAACATTTGAAAGTAAAAAAAAAAAATGTAAAAAAAATATGATTTTCAACCAGTGAAAAATATGGATATAGATTGTAAATGTATTTGTTCTGAAGAAACACACGTATTAAACTATCCAGACTTTTTATTTTAGAAACGGAAATACGAAATGCAATTAATTCTCCCTAAAATTTCGTAGAATTTCCAAAACGGACCATATTGTTGGGGTTCGGTAATTAGATCGAGACACGGGTCGGACGAACCAATAATAAAATTTGCAATTTGAGCCGCCTCCATATGTTGATGTACTTGCAAAACCCCGAGCACCCCAGGGTTCATTTGGGTTACAACATTCATTAGAATACCTACTATTTTCACATAGTCGTTCGTTCCTCATGCATGACACGGTTAATCCGAATGTACGCAACCTGCTGTCTCATTTCAGCTGCAGAAACCGAGAGGAATAGTGCACAGAACAACGATCGTCTGTGAGAATAATGTATTGATCTGACAGGGTGTAGGAAGCGAAGTAGCCAATCAAGTTATAGTAGGACATTGAAGGCATGTGTAAATAAATTGAAAGTGACATCTTCGAAATGTATTCTGTAAACTTATCATCATGTGTTTATAAATGAAAACATTCTCGTCGCACACGAAGTAAAAGACACACTCATTATTCTCAACGCGTTTGTCGACAAACTTTTATTTGAAACTTAACACATAATTCAATATTCGGAGAGTGTTCTCGATTGCTATCCAAAAACGTATACGTTTCGTTATGGTAATTGCTAAATTCATACAGAGTTTAGGCAAACTGAAGAATAGTTGGTGGTAGTAGAAATAAAATGAGATTATATTTCTTCCTACAACGAACCTCGACGAATCTTCCCCCTAAATAACGGAAAGGAATTCCTTAATACGCAATATATTATATTTAATGGCTACCAATTCGTAAAAAAGTTGACGTGCATTATAGTTGCATAGTTCAATCTATTTCAGCTAGTGGCAAGAAAATGTAAATATAGGTACAAAGAATAAGAGAAACAGTAGAAATAACTAAACTATTGCCGGTCAATTTATTGGGAACAACTTGTAGCCTACAAATATAACACAGAAATGAAATCTAAATCCTTGTCTAAATCTAATCTAAAGGAACAATGTACAATTAACACTATCTTTAAAATAAATAACTCAATTAAAAAAACTGAGTAAAACTAACGTACTAAATAAATTTCTTCAAAACTATTTACCCAGTGTCGAGGATGCCGGCGCGTTGAATTGAATTAAAATAGATGTTTTGTCGCGAAGGAAAACAGGAATCAATTTGTCAATGAGTATGGCGTGATGTGATTGTGAATATTCAGGAGAAACTATTCGAATAATGTCGTAGCCAGTAACATGTAGTTAAAGCGATCGTGAAGTCTAAGTTTAGCTTTGGTATTGCGCAGGTCATTGTCTCCCACTTCACTGTTGGTTTAGTGTGTTTTATGTCCGCTTGGAGGAATGACTAAATCTGTACCGACGAAGACGACTGGCGGGGTGACGACTTTTTAACATCTCGGTGTTAGTCTATTAGGCTCCGTTGTCTGTTGGAGAAAATGATGTTGAAATTAAAAGCCAGGCGTGTTATGAGAGAGTTTTTAGGTTTCCGTATCCGTCCGTACTAAGTCTACGCCGTCTATCTTATGTTATCTGTCCGTGCTATTGCTGTATCTTTTGAACCGTAATAGGTAGCCGGTTGAAATGTTGACAAAATGTGTGTTATTAAGGCGGATTTAATAATTACATATCTTTTATACACGTATAAAGCTAAGAGTATTATTTATTACCTACAGAATACAAGAAAGACTATCTTTGAATCGCGGAAACCGCAGCGCAGATCGTCAGCTGGATTGCGTTATTTATCTGAGTCATACATAAGCTGTAGGTCAAGGTGGACGGTAAATTGAAGGGTTTTAAATGATCACTTTGTGGCATTGGAATGCAAAACTGATCCAAATTATACGTTTGAATAGCAATTGCAAATTTGTTTCATTATTCAAAATTGGTGCTGGTTGAAAGGGTAATGACAGGTGCAAACGATTATCCCACTTAAATATAATATTTAAGTACACGTAATAGGAGGTTAAACAAGGAGTTTCACAAATTGTAATTTCTTGTTAAGTTTGATGTTTTTTGGAAATACATAGCAAATTCCTAAAAACCAGAGGATGTACTTAAATCGATATTATTCAGGAGATGAATGCACTTCACAATAGCAGGAATTAGGACTCCTACCTGGTCTGGCATTGTTCAAAATATTTCCGTTCTTATTACTTAGGCGAGTTTTTGTGTTTATTTGACTTCCCACCCTCGGGTGATTCGTGAGAGGCACCATTTTTTTTTTGGTTTCCCGCTCGCTTTTTGTATTTGCAGAGTGGAATATTGTGTTTATGTAGTCGAGGTCCCTAACGTATACGCCGTGGAATATTTTTACTTGAGCAAAGAAAAAGATGAACGCTTTATTTTATAGATAAGAAACTGGTAAAACGCACGGGGCAGATGTGTGTTTATACTTTCTTAAGTGGACAGTTCCATGACCGATTTACGAAAACAAACGGTATCGAAAGCTAATATTGAACTATTGGATTCTAAACAAAGCAACGGAGCAACGGTAGCAGCACCGAACTTGACAACAAAGGTGTCGCAACGTACAGAGAAGTTTAAAGTATTATGCACTTGTGTACGGTTAAGTGCAAACACAGGTGAACCTCCACCTATATCACTGAAGTGAAGGTAGCTTACGAGTGTTGGCTGTACTTAGCATCACTGCCAAAAGCACTTGAACTTCAGGATTAAGTAACGAAGACATGAGTGTGCATTACTTAAGAAGGTATTACTTAGTTCTACGTAGAAGCTTTCTTAGATCGGATTACTTGAACGCTCGCTCCGAGTGGAAGTGGTTGGTTGGAATTTTTAAAGATAAAAGTATATCTAACTTAATACAGGTAGTCAAAGAGTATAATATTATTATGCGCTCTTAATCTTAATAATTCAATCTTTGGAAATAATGACAGATGGTTCCAAGAGAACCAACGAAGTCCAAAGTCATACTTGCAAGAATGTTTTAAAGAGCATTGCGACCTTGGAACCGAAAAGACAGAGTCCACCACTTCGCGACCAAACTCCAAACTCATTCATCATACATAACAGAGATTGTGTTCTCTAGGCTCTTCTTCCTATTGAAGCCTACATATTCTTTGCTTTCGGATCAGCTCCGAATTAGTTGACGACTATCTTCATCTTCACTGAGCTAAATCCAGTATCCACATAACTTGTAAGAGTTGCAAAGTACAACTCTATTCTTTCGCCGTCATTCAATACTGAGCGTATCGAATTGGCCTTGTTGGTAAAGCTTCTCAGGCCCTCCTACAAATCCACGGACAACTTCCGAGGTGAGGCCGAGTAACACAATACCTAGCGTGTGCTGTGGTAGTGTGCTTCTTTCATGCTTCTTTCGACCGCGCTAGATGGGGCTTCTGACACATTCGTGTTTTATGTAGGCACAGCAGATTGATTAGGTACATAGCATCGAGGTTAATTGTTCATTGTATAATTTCATCCATAGGTAAGTAACCTACTCTTGAATGCGTCGAAAATTCCTTAATTACTTGATTACTTGATTACAAACATAGCTAACAAATGTATAACATTGATAAAATTAACCTAATAAATAAATAAAGAAAAACTAAATACTAACATTCAAAATTACTGTAAGTAAAAAACTTCGTCCAATTCCTCCGACTCCGCCACAGAACATAGCTAAGAACCATCCCGATTAAACCAGATTTCTAATAAAAAAAACCGCATCCAAATCGGTTCATCCGTTTGAGAGCTATGATGCCACAGACAGACACACCCATACAGACATACACACACGTTAAACTTATAACACCCCTCTTTTTTCGTCCTGGGTTAATGAGAGTTGACACTGACACTGACACTGACATTTCATTATAACTAACACTACTACAATTAACTTTTATTTCAAGCTTTTTAAAAAAAAAACGCATACACATCGGTCCACTTTTTAAGATAATAATTTTTTTATTACTAAATTACTTGATTACTTAATTACAAACATAGCAAGAACCATCCCGATTAAACGAGCTTTCTAATAAAAAAAAGCCGCATCCAAATCAGTCCATCCGTTTGAGAGCTATGATGCCATAGCAGACACACCCATACACACACGTAACATTTATAACACCCCTCTTTTTGCGTTGGGGGTTTAAAAAGCTCTTTAAAGTATTAGATAATCTATATCTCACGAAATGCACTACATTATTCTTACATCGTGTATCATACATTGACCTACTTATATATTTATAGTTATAAAGATTGATTTAATGAAATAACTCTTAGTGATAAGTCCGCCTTTTAGAGCAACTGTTCCGTATAATGTTGATGAAAATATGGATGACGAATACTTGGTTGGATATAAGTAACGCTAAAGTTGAGGGAGAACAAATTGGTTTTGACGAATCAATGAAAAATTTTCTGACAAAAATTTTGTCTATTTTGAGGCCACAAGTTCGACGAGGACGTTGGAGCGTGTATTTTAGTTATATCGAAAGTAGGGGAGGCAGGGAAGCCCGATAGGGAAGTAATTATTTTTGTTTGTGGAAAAACGGTAAAGAACGTTGATATTCGTCCGCATCGTGTTTCCGAGGCGCTCGTAAATTTGTTGTTTTAGCGGTAAATATCAGTGCCTGTGTTTCCACCCCACTCTCTGTTCGCATGGATAAGGGAGGGGAAACGTTACCTATAATTTACTGTAGTGTACTCAACGTTGTAGTACGATACCTTGTTAAATATGTATATTCAAATAAATAATAATGTTAGTTACTTTACTTGGAATTGTTTAAGAACATATATAAAGGCCCTAGTGTAACTACTTACTTACATAGCTAGACCGCCTCCGCACCACACGCACTGGGCAGGGATTGCAACCCTATACGCTGGACTTACCGCAGATGCGTACTAACAGAGCCGACTGTCATTGTCTCTCTCTACGGAGACAAGCCATGCTGCATCGTCATAGCCCACTGCGACGTTGCTATCGCTTACTCGCTCTCGCTTGCCTACCGATGACAGGGGCGAGAGAGAAACATGAAATCGTTCACCCTACATCGGGCGACCGACGAAATCTTCTTTTTCTCTCTCGCTCCTGTCATCGGTAGGCAAACGTGAGCGAGTAAGCGATAGCAACGTCGCAGTGGGGCTATGACGATGCAGCATGGCTTGGTCTCCGTAGAGGGAGACAATGATAGTCGGCTATAGTACTAATCAATTCTGCAGATCTTTCCTCTACAGAACCGGTAAACTCTGGAACGCTCTCCCTGCTCATATATTTCCCCCCAAGTACAGTCTCGGGTCCTTCAAGAGGGGCGTGAATGGGCACCTGTCAGGCCGGCATGGCATTCGCAACCCCCGCATACGACCGAATGTCCATGGGCGTCGTTAGACCTTATGGGTGGCTCGGCGCCATATGTCGCGCTTTCAATAAAAAAAAAAAAAAGAATTACACCCTGTGCTCGACCCTGTGTATGAGCCCTTACTTATGATAAATGCTAAAGGCCTGGAGGCCGAATTGATGAACACATGTTCATTTAATTTCTGCGTTTTTTTTGTTTTTCTGCTTCTTTCGTAAACGAAAATAAGATTCACCATCCAGTTTATTTAAAGTTTCGAAAAGATTTTAAGAAGGTAAAGTGGTTTATTTCGACTTATGGGCCATTTATGATTTTCATACTGAAAATGGCCGTCTAAAGAAAATGAAATATGTAATATATATAAGTTTTCATCTCTAAACGAAAAATAACATCGCATCAAAACTGACACCCTTAATCTGTGCTGCTGACACGAACACAAGATCACATCAGATGGTTATGACAGTCCATAAAGTGGACATATCAGAGGGCGGGCTCCGAATACAAACTTGGTTTACGCGTAAGTTTTTACGGCGCCAAAACAGGTACCTGAATTTTATGGCGCATTATCTTTGTTAGGCCGACTAAAGCCGTCCTAAGTACCTATCTATTCAGTTTCGAGAAGCTGTCATAAAACTGGGGAAGTGCTTTAGTCCCTATCGCGCATCCTCGATGATCCCAAAATACGTCATACATACGTGATATGAAAGTATTCAATAGGCGCCTTGTGCCGCCGCTGGGGTTTCCATCGAGAAGTTGAATTGGTTCGCTGATATTGGACTGCCTACTAAGGATTATCTCTTAATAATCTTTCCTTGGATTAAAAGCCTGTGTACTTATTTCTGATGAAACATTGCAACGTTGCAAAGATAATTAGATGAATGGATGTGATATAGTAATAAAGTAATTATGAAGTAATAAAAAAATTACCTCTCACGGATGGACCGATTTGGATGAAGTTTTTTTAAAAAGCTTGATATAAAAGTTTAATTACAAATTTGAAAAACCCCCCACCCTTAAAAAGTCTGAAATAATTTCCGTTTAACTACTTAAAGGAGTCGGGGGACCGCTAAGTAAATAAAATATAAAAACTCAGAGCTGCGCGGGTATTAACTTAGCGATCTCCCCCGAGCCTCCGACTTCTTTAAGTAAGTAAACGAAAATTGTTTTTTACTTTTCGGGGTTGGTTTTTTTTTTTATTTTCACCTGTGTCACTGATTTTAGTTGATAAATGAGCAAATTAGTTACATTGCAATAAAATCTAATACAGAATATATTCTACCTATTCGTTGGCATATCGAGCAGTATTGCTTGAGTCACGTGAACAGTTAAGTGTAGTTTAGCCTGTTAACAGGCTGTTATTATGATCGACACTCCCATTGTTAGTGGGAGAAAGCTAATTTAGTCATTGTGCAATTTATCAACGATTGCTGCATTTATGTAGCTACTTACTAACATTAGGTATATGTTGCACAAATATATAATACTATGAAATAAACGTACACCAGACGGAACTAATTGAAATAATGAGCAATTTCAGTAGTAAATAAGTAACCTAAGAACGTAAGCTAGACGTACGTACTACCCACCTACGTTGCAGGGACGTCATAAATTCATAATATATGATTTATTTCATTAGACAAAATTTTATTTTATGGCTGCAAACCATAGATAAGCTATTTCATAAATGTGTTTTATTTGTATAGATTGAAAATGAAAATTTTCAAATTCATTCATCTGGCCAGATCTAGTCCATTATAATTTTATTTTGTACCTAGGCACTTCCTACCAACATTTTGCACTATTCAAATGAATGTTGCGCCACTGTGCAGCACAATACTCGACAATGTACATTTATGTATATGTAGAATCAAGTACGAATTAATTCTTAAGTAATAATATAATGAAGTAATAATATTTACAACGAGATACAAAGTTAGCGTGAAGTTTCTTTTAATACCTCTTTAATTAGCACACAATCTTAAACGCTAGTAAATGAATCGATAGAATAACAATTACCCAAGTAATAAACTGTATTGCTCGACGTTTGGGCCAGACGTATGGCCTACACTCTGACAAACGGAGGTTTTCAAGTACACGCTCGCGTTAATTCGGTTTTAAACATTTGTCTCTCTCAGATCGCAATCATAAATGACCTAAGCCACAGAATACTTAATAGGTACTATCCTGTATAAGCCTGTAAATCTATTTAGTCCATCTAAGATTTAGATACATGCTTATAAATAAGACATTGAAGGCACAATGCAGGTTGTAGGTACTATGCGATGCTATCGGAACCCCCATCCGGGCTCGCTAGGCCACCAGGCGACTTGGTGTCTAGGTTTCTCTCCATATACAAATGGCGGACGAGACATCGTTTATAGTGTCCGTGCACTATAGTTCTAGGGCTCATGTCTCAGTTAGTCAGTCCAGCAAGTCAAATAAATAAAAAAAAATGGTATAAAATAAATAATATTCTTATTTGTTACTAGCTTTTGCCCGCGGCTTCGCTTCGCGTGACTTTTTGCTCACAGCTCAGGCCGCCGATGACGTAGCGCGATGCTGTATAGCCTAAAACCATCTTGAGAAGTGACAGAATGCAACAGTGAAAACCGTATGTAAATCGATGAAGTGGTTCTCGAGTTATAAGGATTCATATATTGACGTACGTTACACGGGCGAATAGAAAATTCGCTTTATTTATTAGAATAAAGCAAATATGTACAATTCTTTTTTTCATTGTTTGGACCTTCCGAGGAGCGATCGAGTATTGAGTTTTTTCCTGGCAAGAAACTTCTCGGCTAGTATTTGAACCCGGAACTCTGGTACAGATTACACTTAATAGTTACACTGTGGTATTTATTAGCCTAGCCGCCAGAGTATTGCCACTTTTGACCACTTCTTAATTGGAGAAAATTACCTAAGGCAATAAGTCCGCCTTTCCCGCACAGTCAGTCAGCGTGTAAGCGTCTACTGCCGCACATAGGTGTCAAATTATTATTATTATAAATGGCCCATATTTGCCGATAAATTGATTTTTTACAGACATGAGTCGCAATCGCAAAGCCGTTAGTAGCACTCGGCAATTTACGAGTAAATCTTCCTTAGGTACAGTTTATGTAACTTTGAGGAGCGCGTTAGGTAATCAAGTTGAATGATTATTAAGTGCTACTTAGCGGCTCCGATTGATATTAATGGGAAAAGTTGGTTGCCACCTATTTCGTAATATTTCTCAATTAGAAATTGATTTGTCACTGGATGGTACAGAGAGACGCGCGGAGCGCGTGTGGGCGGAGGCGGAGAGACGCTTTGATAATACCGCCTCATGCTATGTCAAATTTTCGTTTTCAGGGTTCCGTATCCATACGGAAGCCTATTACTTAGCCTACGTCTGTCTGTCTGTCTGCCTGTTCGTTCATCCGTCCGTCCGCGCGAGTGCTGTATCTTTTGAACCGTAATAGGTAGCCGGTTTAAATTTTCACAGAGTACTTACATGACGTGTTATTATGGCGAATGTGTCAACAAATAATAAAAAAAAGCAAAAAGTAAAATATTAAGCCCCCCCCCCTGCGTGCTAAGAATTAATTACTACATATGCACACGACTGAATAATAGATGGCGCCACAGGTATTTATTTTTGCATTTTGAAAGACAAAAGATAGACGGATATGGTTTTTTGACATGTATGGTAATAGTGCAGTTGGACCTAATCTACGGAACCCTCCGTGCGCGAGTAAAACGCCCATTTGACCGATTTTTATTTGTATTAATTTATTTAATCCGTGCTGGACTGCCATAGTGACACAGTACACCGAACTGGATGAAAAAAGACGAAGGATTTAATTAAATAGCGTATCGACCTAATTCAAACTATAAATCAGAAACAAAATCTAATTCGCTGCCGTATTTCAAAGTAAAACTTTCCTATAATGATAATTTTTCATGTCATTTATTTTTCACTAGCTTTTGCCCGCGGTTTCGCTCGCGTGAAATTCGTATTTTAAAAGAAGAAAGTAAGTAAGCCCGCTACCGTACTTTTATTTTGGCGCGCGGAACAATTATTCGGTTGCTATGAGAGCCACATTTTAGCGTAACCGGAACCACAGAATAATTAATAGGCGGAACTGAATTTTATTTAGCCTATCCAGTGTCCCGTATAGTAAAATGTGCTTGTACTAATTGTCATCGAATTCGGATGATCGGTTCAAGCAAGAGTTATGGAGGAACATACATAGTATGTATGTTCCTCCATACATGTATGTATTGTATGTATATACTTACATACAGAAAAAAAATATCAAAATCATCAATTTAGTTTTAGTATCACACATAGTACAAACGCAGTATCTCATAAAACAAAGTAACTTACTCCATGACCATCCCTTACAGATTTATTATTAGTATTGATATATTGATTATCGACGTTGTACTATTATATAAATCATTGCATGTCACACCTGATATCACATACATTAATATTATCAGGAGAAACTTTTAAGTATTTGGTTATTCCTTCCGGGATCACGGGAGTATTAAAACGGTTTCACCTGGGAATTCCCAGGGGTGGGTTATATTAAAAAACTTAAGGGTTCTTTCGTCGATGTTTTTGTAGAAAAGATCTTTGTCTTAAATGGCGCCAGCTGTGCCGTGAATAGAGACGGAGTAGTGACCAATTCCCATGTTTCTGTTTTCTCGGTCAATTTAAGAAATATTTGAAAAAAAAAATTTAATACAATAAAATATTATTTAATACAATAGAAAAAACATTTTAAACAAAATGTATAGATTTTAGGGCTGTTCTAATCAAGAACGCCCCTAGAATCGACTTCATTGCTAAATAATTATAGGTAATTAATTAGGCCTCTGAGCTGCAGTTGTCACTTATGCACGATTAGAGAAGAGAGGGAGAGAGCGAACAAAATCCTCAATATTGAAATATTAGCTTTTGCCCGCGGCTTCGCTCGCGTTAAATTCGTATCATCAATACTAATAATAAATCAAAATAAAGAAAGAAAGGTACGTTAGCGGGCTTACTTTCTTCTTTTTTAAATATGAATTTCACGCGAGCGAAGCCGCGGGCAAAAGCTAGTTTAGAAATAAATAAGTAAGAAAGAAGGCCGAGCTGCGTTCCTGCGTTAGGTACCTTTATTTCGGTGCGCGGAACAATTCGGGTTGTATGAGAGCCACATCTTAGCGTAACCGGAACGGAATTTTATTCAGCCTATCCTGTGTCACGATATAGTTAATGTGCTTGTACAAAGTTTAATCGAATTCGCATTATCATCATTACATGATCGGTTAAGATTTATGGAAGAACTTATATCCCTACATACAGAAAAGATTTCTAAAAATCGTCAATTTAGTTTTAATATCATACACAGAGTCTACGAGTACAAACGAATTATCTCATAAAACAAAGTAACTTACTCCATGACCATCCCGTACAGATTTCTTATTATATTATTTAATATATATATTGATGATGTCCTCATCATTAACTTAATTAAAAGGAGTTCGGTGAGAATGTTTAACTCTCGAGTTACTACTTGCAAATAAATGAATGCAAGTTAATGAGGAGCGTTATCTATCAGAGTGTGTATGTAGCAAAGCAAGTAATCGACTATCGTTCATTGACCCCGACTGGAAATGTGAAGCGATAAGTAATGAGCAAACTAAAGCGCACCCAAAGTTTAATTAAATACCGGATGGCTTGTTAATAATTTATATTGCAACATAATTTACACTATAAATGGTGTTGAATTCAGTTTTCAGCATTTTTCAGGAAGAAAGTAAAAAAACAAATTCAGAAAATGAAAAAGTTCTGAGGCCTCTCGATGAAAAAGCCTCTCGAGACCAGTCCTGAACAAAAGTTCAGGACTTTTTATTTCCTGAATTCGTTTTTTTTTTCAGGCAGTTTCAGGCGGAGAATCATTCCTTTCGGTTGCTACTTACTATCACCTATTAATGTATTTTTTGTATTGTATTTACACTGGTACCTACATGTACATTGTGTGTAGGTACTTAGATGTACCGCGCGTTACGCTATCAGTTCTAAATTAGCTATATAAAAACTACAAATGACTGAGAAATTTAAACTACAAATTATAAATACACTTTATAATATAAATATGTATATATATATATAACAAGCGGCTGGTGGCCTAGTGGTCTGGGCGTGGGCTTCTCTTGCGAGAGATCCGAGGTTCGAATCCGGCCGGCGCCGGCGTGTACCAATGAGTTTTTTCTGACAGTTCACCTGCTGCTTCACCGTTCGGAGTCGGTGTAAAACTGTACGTTAGATAAGTAAACACCTAGTAAGGGGCATGGGAAGGACCCTTGCCCCTTACTAGGTGGTAGGCTCAAATTGTATCCGTCTGGGTTGATACCTTCGTACTAGATGCAAGGTAAGATGGCCACATAGCAGCTTCGGCTGTGTTCTCCTCTAGTCCATTATAGACCTATCTTCTCGGAGGTGATATTGGCGAGTCGGATCATGTGTGCATACCGGATGAAATAAAAAAAATAAAAAATAAATGTTTTCCGTGGTATTGTAGTCTATAAATTCTCCCAAGATTAGAGGGAGCTGGCTGGCGATCTCAAAAATAAAATATACATTCTTTTCTAATAAATATATATGTATTTCAGAAAAAAGGCAAGTTACATAATAATTGATAATAATAAATAACAAAAACATCTGTACGGAAACGGAACAGTCTTCATACTTAAAATTAATTACAGGTCTTGCGATAACTTTGATGTATCGTATAATAGTGTGGATTGTTCAAGGATGCTATATCAGTGGGCGCATGGCTCGATGGTTTTTGTGAGTCCATTATGGGTCGGCGCTGGAATCTCGGCATTTTTTCCCATCAGAGCCTACGTGGAACTGGTTCTGAGGTAGGCCGCGTCCACACGGGCGGGCTGAGTTTGTGAACATATTTTGTGATGAAACCTGATTGACTGTATCACCTGTTCAGAAATGCACAATGGGCATTGCCTTTATCTTTAAATATTTTCACACTTGTCTTCTGCGACCGACTAATGAGTGGTTACTACCCGCATTCCGTTGGCGCGGTTTTTTTCCAAGCGCTCGAAGCGAGCGCATTGTCATTCAAGCATTTGTTCGATACACATTTATCTTTTTGTTCGAAAATATTATTTGCGATCTGCCGCTACCGCCGCCGGCTCTGCCTTCGAGCCGGCCATCACGCTTCTCCATCGGGTGATCAAGTGCGTGTCGGTCTTCATGAGTGTAAGCCCAGGATCCTGGTGAAGAGCTGTCCCGCACGCATCCTGCACCCGCCCGCGGAGTACCAGGTACGTGGCCCTCTTTCGTTCGGTCACATCTCATCCATAAATTTCACTCACCCCATTGTCATTTCATTCATTGATACAGTCCATTATTAAAAATTCCAGCTTCCGAGTTCTGCTTGGTCACCAAGGCAGAACTCCCCTTCATCACCTGCTGATGTTGCCAGGCTATGATGTTAACTTATTTATTACACTATGTTCCGGCTTAGATAATTAGGTGCCATGTCAGTGCTATGTTTTAATATCCATTTTTTTATTTTCTGGTAAGTGGTTTCAGAGAAAATAATATTATTCTACTGCTTCTTTGTGAGGATGATGAATCATGATTGATGAATGATGACGTAAAACGACGCCCAAATTGTCACTCGTTAGTACTATACTAGAATTGAGTGTAAAACACCTTACTCCTCATCTCTTCATGAAAATGAACAGAAAACTGATAGAATGCACTTTCTGGATTTGAGCAAACATTTTAATGGGCTATTCCCCAAATAACTGTGACACTGATTACTTGTGTTTGTAAATTATAGTTACCGCTGAATCATCGAGCATGTTCGCCGACACGTTTGCGGACATGAGAGAGCAGTATGGATGCGGCTGCTGAGACGACGCGGCGTGGAGGTATGGCGGGCGGGGTAATGCATCACTCAGGGCAGGCAGGATCGGCGTTTTTGTGTTGCCTTGGAGCAGCCTCTCGAGACCAGACCGCGTTCAATAGCGCAGCGTCTTGTAATAGCGTGTTTTCAATATAGTTTTTATTTTTTTTTTCATGACGAGAGCCGTAATTGAATTTGATTCGTCGTGTAGGTGCAGTGAAGTGTTTGATGTGGCCGGCCGGCACGAGTGAAATAGGTTTTTAGTGTAGTTATTGCATTGTTGTAGTTTGCCAGTTCGTGTTGGTCAGAAGTTGTCTGTTTACGAGCTTTTGAGAAAACTTTCCGGATATTATAGGCGTTGAGATCACTGAAATAAATTTAGTCGAAGAGAGCAGACGGATCTTATCCAAAGGCAAGGTTGTGATGCCGAAATGTTTCATCTTTAGAGTATTTTAAGTGTAATGTCCATGGGCGTCGTTAGACACCTTAAGTGTGGCGCGGCGCAATACGTCGCGATTTTAATAAAAATAATAAAAAATATGTCTATTCCTGAAGGAACGAGATGATTGAAAAACCTTACGTCTAAACCTTACTTATATCTTGCAACCGAACAATTTTCACCGTTACAGCCATTTATAAAGTCATATTTAAAATATTTAAAATAAATGCATATTGTTATATGCATTAAATTTTAACTATACATATTATATCTAAATTATATGTATTTATTTAATCAAATTTTGAAAATAACATTAGCTACTTATAAGAATAGACAGCCTTCATAAAAGTACACGAAACGAAAGGTCATCGTGTATGAAACCTAACGCTGACGTGAATACAATTACTGAAGTACCTACCCGAAACGCACCGAACTAGCGAACGTTGGTGAGCGTAGACGACAGGCAGGATACACTCGTAAAACTGCAGTATTGGCTACATCGGAGGTGAAACCCATCTATTTCTGAGTGAATACACTGAATAATGGACGATCGAAGGGCTAAATGTGTCCCTGGGCAATAAATATGACGCTCGACAGTAAAGGCGAATGTAGGAGAATAACATGTACATATGTATGTATGTATGTATGTATGTATGTATGTATGTAATGTATGTACCTATGTATGTATGTTTGTGTATATATATATATGTATGTATTTTTTCATGGAAACTGACACGATTGGCTACACCACCAACAACATCCGTGGTGTCAGCCCATAACACCGGGTGAACTAGGTGACATGTCAGTGCTTCCCTTCATTTCATGTCGGCTACACTGAACTGGACGGAAAACACGAACTATTTATATAGCCGTTTCGAGCGACGTTTCATTCAGTGCGGTGGTATCAACCCGGGCGGGATAAACCCTACCACCTAGTAAGGTAAGAAGGGAAGGGACCTACAGTTTTACGTGGAATCCGAACCACGTTCAGCCTCCAGCGGTCCAGCGGTCACCCATCCAAGTGCTGACCGCGCTCAGGGTTCAACCACTGAGCTACCGAGGCTGACAATGTATGTACTGGTTCGCGATGAGGAACATTCATACTTTCAGGGAATGATCCTGCAGGGATCCTATGAATCTCAGCACAAGATATCAGCAGGCAACTCGGAACTGAACTTAAGAACTGTGTTCGAGACATGGCAACACATAGGCAATTATTATTATAATCGCCGTAATCCTCGATCTGTTGTCCCCCAAAACTTTTGATTTCAGCCAGCCAAAACTACACACACACAACTGACATTCTCGATGCAACTGACAGACGAACTGAAGATCTGGCAGATGTTATGCTGATCCTACACTACACTATTGTAAAAGGAGTTATAACTATGACTAGGTACCCTGCGGCTGGCGAAGTCGTGACCTATGGCCGACAGGCAATCGTTATCCCTGCGATTAATGCATATATGACTAAATCAAGACTATCTATGATTTATGATTTGAAGTTGAGAGTTAGGGTCCCTAAGCATATCACTGCGACCTAAATTGTGATCTCTCAATCGCTCGGACAAGATAACATTAAGCAGCAAGTAAGGCATGCAGACCCACCTGCTCCGTGTCTCGGTGGAAGGACCGTGCCAAGGTGAGAGCACGGCGTCTCGTCCTTATCCCTTAGTCGCCTTTTACAAAATGCACGGGGAGAGATGCAGTGGGGCATTATTTTTAAGTACCGGCCCCAGACGGTAAAAAAACTAGCCAAGTGCGAGTCGGAATCGCACACCGAGGAATCCACACCAGAAAAAAATTACGTTGAAAAAAACACGTTTCATAATTGGGTTTTTAAATTACCGTGGTTGTTAGACATTATTTTTAATCAAGAAGCACGAAAACTTCAACCGGGAGGACGCCTTCAAGTTGTCGCCGATGTGGAACCCAGTCATAGCGCCGCTCAAGAGAAGAAGACACGACGGACACGACCAGCCGGAAGTGGACACCGTCAGCGCCTTCTGTCTCTCCGCCGAGATCCGGAACGCACCTGAACCCTCGTCTACGGAAACTACCCACACTGGCCACAGCTACAATATTCGTCAACGACGGACGGAGATCTGACAGTTCTCTGCCAACCGTCGCAATAGGCAGAGTCTCATGAGGATGGGCCATACGCTTGGCCCGAAACGTCGAGCCACATAGCTCGGGAAGGACCGTGAGTAAAGCTGTTTTGTTTTAAAACACGTTTCTTGTATGGGGACCTCTCTTAATTTTTAACTTTTTTAATTTTTATAGGTAACAATATTCTGTGAACATTTCAACCGGCTAGCTATTACGGTTCCAAAGATACAGCCATCGGACGAACGGACGGACGACGGACAGACAGACGTTGTAGCCTCCGTACGGGGTACGGAGTCCTAAAACGATCTAAGTATCTAATCTAAAATGCCTAGTCAGTGTGCAATTGCCAACTAAGTGGTTACTCTGCCTCGCGATGACGTACAGCTGATATCCAAAAGAAGGATGTCTCGCTTTACCCAAGGCTGTGCCCACATATGCAATTCTGGGCATTTAAGATTTCCGACACAGATACAGACGCTGCTCGGTAAACGAACTGGTGCAGTCGTGACTCGTGACCCAATTTACAGCTGTGTGCACCACGACGACACCACACAGACAGATCGCATGTAATCTAAGGCCGGCGAATGTTGATAAACCGCTGTTACGCGATATGACGATCAATGATAGGTATAGGTCATTCGTTCTATCCTGAGGCGTACAAATACATTCACACATGACGGTGAGAATAACATTCTGCGAGTGCAGTAGTGCTCAGGCCATGTATAAATAGGTGCATGTCAAGCATTTTTATAAGAGAAATGCATTTGTGTGCGTACGTGTGTTCGCCTCAGGTTAGGCCGTCCATGCTATACTTAATATCGACCTCCACATAGAAGTAGTGGAATTGAATGTTCACACACATAGGTACAACGCACACAGATGGCTCTCGGTCATGATTCGCACCTATTTACAGATATAGATTCGCCCCACGGCATCTCTCCCCGTGCATGTCGCAAACGGCGACTAAGGGATACGAACATGCATCCGTGCGATAGGAAAGGGCGACCCATCACTCACTTTTTGGCACGATTTTTCCACGGAGTCGTGCAGCAGGTGGGTCTTCGTGCCTTACTTGCTGTTTGATAGTTACATATCTTGTGCGAATACTTTGCGAAACGTGATGGTCGGTGCTGTGCTGTAATTTACCAGAGCCCTTGCAGCACAACACCGACTACTCTGCTCACCCCGATTGTCGGTATGTATGAATGTATTCTTTATTGAACACCAATTTATACAAATTAGGCATAATAGGCGAGTTTAATGCCGCGAGGCATTCTATTCTAATTAACCTTTGGGATGTGGGAGAAGTACATGCAGTCGAACAAAAATACTCGTAGTTTGTGGCAATGTATTAGACCGTAAAGAAATATGTAGGTATGATAAAGTGCACACGTATTTAGTATGTATGTATGCATGTTTGTTTGTATGTATGTATGTAGTTCGCTGATGATGAGTGATGGATGAGTAATATTTGAAAGATCGCTGGTTCGTTAATCTCGGTTTCTCTGATCTTCCATCTAGCTATTACAACGTTCGTTGCGGTCGCAATTTGGACTGACTGGGCAGGAATTTAATAGTACCTACCACAGAGCATCAAATACCTACCGCCCGCGCCCCCTACTAGAGGCGCCCTAAGCGATGATATTTGAAACCCAATAACCGTACGCTGAGCTATGCTGTATGTGTGTCTGTGTGCTAGTATCGACACTACACACAAAGAGGAGCAAGTTAGGCACACGCATAAAACAAATGCACACGCACAACACACATATGTAAGTCATAGGCCACGCCCACAGGCTTCAACGCCGTTGTAGAGAAATCGCGCTCACGGCGCCTCTAGTAGGGGCGGGCGCGCGCATTTCATGCTCTGTGGTACCTACCTACCGTCGAAATATTACAGCTTCTATACTGCCTGCTCGTAGACGTCGGAGCCTTGATTACTGAAGATTTAGATGCCTTTTTTTTGTAAGGAAACTGCCACGGTAACTATCGGTGAAGTTCATCGGACCATCAGGCACAATAACACCATTCCTCGCGATACCACGCTCAGAGAGTTACCATGGTCGGCGACAAGGCGGACAAAAAGGTTGTCGATTTTATAGACACGATTTTTGAAGACCCCCATGTTATAGGTGCTAGGGCACACACTCACCGGAAGACCGTTCATTATTTTCGCCGTACGACACAGGAACGATTTGTCTACATAATGGATGTTCCCGGCGCGTTCTGCCAGTGTAGGTATATAGCTTTTTTAGTTACTTTTTGCTCATAGCTCAGGCCGCCGCCGATGGCGTAGCGTTATGATTTATATTTACCATCTTGAGAAGTGACAGAATGTAACAGTGAAAGCCGTATGTAAATCAATTAAGGCATTCTAGAGCTATAAGTATATTCATATATTGACGTAAGTTAGAAACTTTATTAGAAAATTCGTAACCATATGGGTCATCATGATGATGCCCATGTATTATCTCCTTTATCTCACTGCTGGACACACACAGGCAGTTGCGACAGGACATGGTGTAATTGACCGAACTTATGAGTGTGGTAGCAGGTGTTGTAGCGAACCATGTCACGTTACATAAAAACTATAAGGGTTCCTTGTTGACTGCGGAACCCTAAAAATGAGAAATTAGGGCTCGGGTGACACGGAGTGGGCGCACGCATGGCAACGAACGAGCTGAGTAACTGTCCAGTAAGCCCAGGGCGAAACATAATACCTGGTTGGTATTGGTCTTAAGACGTCAACCACGGCACGGGGTCGACGACCGGAAAATTGGGCAAAATTGCCCGCCGCTCCAGCAGCGGCTACACTCAATTAAGTACGGTCGGCTAAATTAAACCATTCGGACGAGGTAATGCGCTCCTGTGCACCGTCAATGCCGTGGAACTTTTAAAGAATTCTTAGGATTCGTTGATGATTGAATTCCACCTAGTGCTCATGACGGGGATTAGGCGTAAGGTGAAGGTTGCATTTCCGTGATTAGGGTTTACAGGAAACGAGACAGATGCCATATATGCGGCATGTGCAGCAGTGGTTAGAATGAATACCTAACATGGTTCAAACATCGATGGTTCAAACGTGTTTCTGTACTTTTAAGAATCCTAAGGGAAATTGGTGCAGATTCTATAAGTACCTAGAAATATTTAATTCATTAATAGTCATACATAGGTACCTACTTGTGATATAAATTCTACATCTTTTTTATTGCTTCCGAACTGGGTGACTCTGCCCGAGGTCGAAGCCTCAGGCGCAGCCAATTTCACCGCCCAGGAGGTGCCAGTCCGGCTTGGAGGTGGACTAATGTCGCTGGGGAAAGGCTATTAACCCGCGATTTGAAGATCCGTGGATTGTAGGAGTGGGGAAAGATATTTCCTGGGAGTCCGTTCCACACCTTTGCAGTGCGGCACAATAACGATTTAGAGAATCGTGCAGTTCGAAAAACTCTTCTGTCTACTACAAAGGGGTGTTCCGCGAGAGTATGGCGGGTTTGGCGAAGGCGAACAGGAGGAGGAGGGATAAGGGAAGCAAGTTCGTCAGAGCAGCGGTCATAGTAGTACCGATAAAACAGGCTCAATGACCCTCGGTACTACATACAATATTAGGTTTTACCCAACCTGGACATTGAACATTACTATAGATAGATCTATACCTAATGTTACTACTTCCTCAATGGTTTCAAAACTCTTATAACAGCTCCAATGTGACGTCATAGCCCCAATTTTCCACCTACCTATAATGCCATCTTTAATTAATGCAAGTTTGACTCCTTTTTTTCTTAGCTTCAACTTCAGTGCGTTTCGTCGTCTCGTCGCCCGCACAAGGTTTTTGCGGTTTGATTCAAACAAACCGGTTTGCCTTCTATTAATATGTAAGCGAATGTTTGTCTTGTTCATTCATGCTGATAGCAAATTTATTTTTTCACATTTATTTAGCAAATTTACGAATAATGCCTACACATTCATCATTTAATGGGCGTTTCTCGCTTGAACGCATCGTCTGTAGCCTTTAATGATTGTTAATTACATTTATTGGCAATTAGTGGTAGGTATATGGGAATACTGATAGATAATTGCGCACTTTGAGACACCCTCTTTTCGACATAAGAGCCACAGAATTCACTTTCTCTTGCCTACCTTATCTAATTAATTTCTTATTTATTAACAGACTTCAAAAAAGGAGGAGGTTCTCAAATTCTCAATTCGTCTGCATTTTTTTATCATTACATTTAACTCCGTGGAGATGACATGAATCAGTAGGTGATAGATAGGTACCTACTGTTTACCTATTCGATATTATAGAAAAATTAGAGCATAAAATATAAAAAATTCACGAAAATTACGTATCGCGACTTTTATTGATGTAATCCGGTATGACTGGCTGAATCAGAGGGGCCAAAGCATATACTCCGACCAGTAAATATCACCTCCGAGAATGTAGGTGCCATACCGGAGATTTCCCTCTGGATTGCTGACTATACTGGACCTAGAGGAGAACACATGCGAGGTGTCATCCAGTAAGTACTCTACGTTACTGTACTGTACGTGGTATCAACTCAGTCAGCTACAATTTTAGGCTACCACATAGTAAGGGGACCTATGTATGTTGGACTTCCGATTAAAGTAGAATAATATAGAAAGGTTATATAATACATACTATAATATTATAATATATAACCTTATGTACTCGGTACCTATGCTATTGCATCCAGCCACAGAGCACGAAATACCCCCGCGCGGGCGGGGGTATTTCGTGCTCTGTGCATCCAGCAAAGCGAAAAATAATAATCGCCACAGGTAGCGAGTATGTACATAACCGTTAATTTGAATTTTAAGAAGTGTGTTCTATTACCGCGGATGCATAAAAATCGGTTCTGCAGATCTTTACCGCAAGTACAGTCTCGGGTCCTTCAAGAGGGGGCGTGAATATGAACCTGTTAGGCCGGCATGGCATTCTCAACCGCAAATACAGCGTTAGGAACCCCTTATGGGTGGCTCGGCGCTACATTACATGTCACGCTTTAAATTTAATCTGCCTGCGCACAACTGAGACTATGAGACGAAAATTAAAGTGTACTCACGGACTGGCACTTTCTTCGGATCATATTTCTCTACTTCATCCCCCAGCCTGGCGACCCTCGTCTGCAGGTGCTGAGAACGTTGCGATACGTCCCTCAGCTTTAACGCCAGCTCCTTGAACACGTCGTCCGCAAGTAGGACGAGAGAAGCGAGCTGGCGCTGGGCACCGGCCAGCGTGCAGTTCGTCACCGCCTGCAGCTCTTCATCCTGCACCCGAGGTCGGCCCGAGGCGTCCCGCAAACTCGTCCGCGACACGAACCGGGGCTCCACGGCCCGCGGCACAAACGGCATCGCGACCAGACCAGTCACCGCACTATCACTGAATCACTCTCATTTCACCGTAGTACGACCTCGATTGCGTCAAACCATTTCGGTGCAGTTCGCGACCTTTCTTTCACTCGAGTTTTAACGGTTTGAAAACTTTTAAAAGTCGAATTCCCGCCATTATGGCGCGCGAGTCGACGCGCCCACTCAGTTCGCTGTAGCCGGCCGATTGAAAAAGCGGTGTATGTCAGCGTTGCCATATCGTGATGCTAGAATTATGTACACTTTATTCTAAAATTATAGTACAATTATGATACCAAACTAAGCTGTAGGCGCCATATAAAAAGTGTGGTGGAGGGAGAGGCCTCTAGGTTACAACATTTAATGTTCGGGGCAACAGTAACCTGTAAGTAGATAGGTACACCTCATTGCATTGTGCTATGTATTAAACATGCTTGAATTGAATCATTAAGTATGAGTCATTTCAATTTTGTTTATGTGGGATGCAAGGATTTAAATAAAATAATTGATGATAAAACTGAACTTACGATTATCATAATCAAACAATCAGTATCAAATCAAGTCATCGCCATCAGTGTCTGTACATTCAGTCGCGCTGTGTATTTTAGTACAAGTTTTTTGAGGTCATAGGTACAGCTTAACATTTGTGAAGGTGTGAACTGTGAATACAACAACCTTCTCCTTTTTTAACAGCTTGGTCCGAAATCATTACTCCATTGATTGTACAAGTTACAAGACGATTTCGGGTTTAGGTTTGGTTAGGTTAGGTGATTGATGTTATTTATCTTGGACAATAGCCTTTGCCTGTCAGAATTTGAGTGAGGCAGACTCATTACTGCTAAATTTGCTGCTATATGCTCATTTTGTGTTTTAATTATTTGAGTTGTTGTGTGACGAAAAAATTAATCATTTCATTTAAGTTCATTTTTATTTAATTTAATTTCAAAGCGAACTTGTGCAGTTCTGCAAATACCAAGATGTAGGTCATACATATATGATATTTTAGGTAAGTGTATTAAATCTTTTCATCGTCCATCCCACAGTCATTGAAGACGAAGGTCTTCAATCAGTGCGTTCTGCCAGTAATGACGTACGGAGCGGAAACGTGGACCCTGACGGTGGGCCTGGTCCACAAATTTAAGTCACTCAGCGAGCTATGGAAAGAGCAATGCTCAGAATTTCTTTGACCGATAAAATCCGTAACGACGTGATACGTCAAAGAACTAAGGTAGTCGACATTGCTAAGAAAATAAGCAAGCTGAAGTGGCAGTGGACTGGGCACATCTGTCGTAGACCCGACAACCGATGGGGTAGACGGGTGCTCGAATGGAGGCCACGTACAAGCAAACGTAGCGTGGGACGCCCCCCGGCTAGGTGGACAAATGACCTAAAAAAGGTAGCCGGGAGTGGATGGATGAGAAGAGCGGAAGACCGCGTGTGGTGGCGTGCCTTGGGAGAGGCCTATGTCCAGCAGTGGATCGATACAGGCTGATGATGATGATGATGTATTAAATTCTTGCGGTAATTTTAATTTAAAGTGTTTACTGTACATATTGTAGATTTTTAGCTCCTATTTAATTACAACTATGCTAAGTACCGTGTGGGGCCGGTACTTTAAAGAATAGCCCCACTGCATCTCTCCCCGTGTATGTCATAAAAGGGGACTAAAGGATATAACTCCCTTCTTAATTACTAGGTGGTAGGGTTTAACCCGCCCGGATTGGTACCACCGCACTGAATGAAAGGTCAGTCGAAATGGCTAAGTAAATAGTTTCTGTTTTCCGTCAAGTTCAGTGTAGCCGGTACGACCGAAGGGAAGCACTGACGTGGCACGAAGTTCACCCGGTGTTATGGGCTGACATCACGGGTGTTGTAGGTGATGTAGCCAACCGTGTCAGTTTCCATAAAATAAAAAAAATGGTACGGGGGTTAAATTAATAGTATGAATACCAAAATTCCAGTACATCTGGCATCGCTGGTGTTGGTGTTGCAGCGGGGCAGCCGGAGGGGCGCGTTGCGGTGCGGTTGGTTGGTTTGGTTACCGGTTCCGGTGTCGCCAGGTTATTTTCTCGGTTTTCGCATAGCTATAACTACTGTAGGAATTGAAATAGTAAGTACCTACATCTTTGCGTACTATGAAATTTGGAATATGTATTACGATTTATTTAATGTAATTATGTGTACGTGTACATATAACCTATGACCTATCTATAGGAATAAAGAAATTGTTTATGATAGTTTTGGTATAAAACAGCCAATATTTTTTGTAGAAAGAAACACATTGCCGTGTCTTTATTAAAATATATCGTTATGTGTATTTAATATACATTGTATTGCAAAACAGATCCGATGCGAATGACTTTTTTTATACATTATGAACACCTATTGAAAACCTCTATTTTGAGGAATTTTGCGCACCTGGCAGCCACAATCTAAAAGGTGAATGCGTCGCTATAGCAACGGTTTTTTTTAAGTGGCGCCATCTGTGTGCACCTCTTAGCAAACTAAAACACCTTCTCGTAATTGGTCAGCTACTTTACCAATGACACAGATAAAATGAAAAACAGTTCCTGAGTTTCCTGGTAGATGGCACTGCAGCCCTGTAAATTGGAAATTATTGTTGGCTCAATAAAATAACTGTAGGAATAATGTATGCCGTAATTTAGTAGAATTCTAATCGTTTATTGGGGTTTCTTAATAAAATCATGAACCCTCTTAGTCTACCTACACTACAATATATGTATGTCCGTCCTTCCATTCATCTGTCTCGTTGTCATGTAATATCGTTGATAGGTACCTAAAACTAACACATTATTGTTATAGAGAAAAAATATAGAGAAAATATTTAGAAGTGGAAAGAATAAAAATACATCATAGCACAAAAAATATTTATTAGATTATAACAAAGCAGTTACAGGCTATGACTGGATTATAATTTACCAAAACCAGTTTAACCGGCGATCTTTACTAGACATTCACGTACAATATGCGAGTAGGTATGTGGTGCATACCTATACATTCATCTTACATACTTCAGCCATTATTATATTCCGATATTCAGACACTGCAACTTATATCATTTTATGCATTTATTTCTTAATACATAATTAGTACAATAATTTTGATATTGAAGTATAGAGTGAGTTAAATCTTATATTTTATTCCCTTTAACTAGGTGTTCCGTAACCTAGTAAAGTACCTATACATCGCTTACTGACTAAATTTAATGGAAATTTATTCCGGCATGCATTTTTCTATTGCCCCGGGAAATTGAAACATTCGAGGAAAAAAATGTATTAAAAATAAATTAGAATTGAACATCTCATCTCAGTGAGTGAAAGCAAATTTGTATCCTTTGATTTTATAATTGTTGCGTATAACTTTGAATATGAGAAGATGAAGCAACAAATGAAATAGATTACCTACAATAATTACTTCCTGATTGTGGCATATTTCTTTTAAAAAACCGGTAATAAATAAGCAATAAATAATAAATATAATCATTGCCAAAATTAACAAACTTAAAACTACTTAACGAATTAACATCCAAGTGATCATAATCTGCAAACGAACATCATATTAACGATTTGACTGGTTTTATCTTCATTATAGTTTAGGCACGGAACAGATTTAGAAAACTAGCTAACATATCTAATAATGTGTTAATGTGTACCTAACTAATTGTTTCAAGTACTAAAATAAATAAAAAAAAGTAAAATAGTACTAATAACAGTAAAACAGTTTAAAAAATATGGCGAAATATATCAATGAAAGATAACCCTCCCAAAATATTGGCAGTTAATAAAGAAACACTTTATTTGAGTAATACATAACCGATGCGGTTGGTCGGGGGTAGAACGTATCTCTTTTCTGAAATATACACACAACACAACATACCTATTATATATTTTGTCCGCTACTGTCTTAATATTAACTGTGAATTTCAGTTTTTTTTTCATTAATTATACCTCACTATTTGCTTTCATTTTCATTAATGTTATATTACACTTAAATGTATAAATAGTTCTAACTAAATGCATTAAACTAAACAAAGATATGTTTTGGAACGACCAATTTGACGTAAAAGAGTGAAATGGATAGGATTTAATTTCCACTTATATATTATCTACATAATTATGTAGTTAGATGTGCCGCATTCAAAAAGGGCATAAGTCGAATATTACACTTATATAATCAAAGATGTAAAGGGACAAAATTTACAAAACGTTTCAAAAGCGCCAGGAATTTATAGGTTTTTATTTTTTTAATTTGTAGGCAGTGGTTTTTTTTTATTTTTTGTTTGATATATTCGCTTCCAACGAACTGAGTATTTCTTATATTCAAGACATGTATACTACACTACATGTATTGTCTTCATACATGCATTCGTGTATAGTATACCACATGTAACGCCTTTCTTGAATGTGACAAATGTAAAAATATTCCTAGTAGAACGGTCTCCCACTTGAGTTCAGTATGCAAAATATGAGGGGCGCAATCTGACTTATGATATGTGTAGTATTTGCAGCACAACACCGATTACTCTGCTTACTCCGTTTGTCGGGATGCAGCGTGTGGTGTATATGTATGTACTATAAGACATAGTGGTGTATATGTATGTACCAAAATACATGATAACTATTTGCAGAGGAATCGCACGCACAGTGGCATTATTATGCTGTCGATCTGGGGCACCCTATATATTTAATTCTTATGGCAACTACCTGACTGATTATTACGCATATTATAATATCTAAAAGTAAACACATGTATCTACCTACTTAGAACTACTCGGTAGTTAATTACAATCTAACTGAATGTCGATGGACCTACTTGTATGTGAAACGATACCACATGTTACGCTATCCATAAAAAAAACTTAAGTCTTTGTCATTCCAGTGCCATTGAAAATCACCCAACTATAGTATTTTAGTATTTCACAGACATAAAATAACGTTTAAGATAGCAAAAACTATTTTTAATTGTTTAGAAATAAAACTTAAAAACATTTGCCCTTCTATGGTGTATTATTTTACTCTGATTAATATAATTTTTTTTACTCTGCTGTGATATGATATTATAAATACGTATGTATATGAAAATCAAATATTATATATATATATATGTATTGATATGTGTTGGGAAAGTTTTGTACAATAGTTACCTATGCAAAATGAGATACTGAAATATTATTCTTCATGGGAAAATTCTAGAAAATAATTTTCTACTGAGTGAAATGGGTTCCGTAATTTGAGGCATTTGTTCCAAATGTGTTAATAAATTTTACGTATAGAAAAAAAAGTCATTTTATGATTGTTGCAGTCCCAACTTTTGATGTAGCTGGGCCCTAACTTATTATTTAATAACTTTAAATCACAATTGAACACAATTATGTTCTGTATATTCTTTGTTGTTATGTATTTCATGTGAGCGTTGAAATATATTTTTTTAAATTGAATTTGAATTTGTTGTGATAATATGATGACGAACATGCCAATATTTTTTCAATTAAACTTTTAAAAGAGTTTTGGATTTCTTTCAAAATGGTTTAATATAATTTTGTTTTTCTATAAAGTAATATAATATTTTTTTCTTTTGGAATAATTTATTCGATAAAAAAATTCATCTTGTGCGACATAGGTCATTATGGTTAGATCCCAACCGAGGCAGCGTTCCCCCGAATGAATGGCTATTACCCATTGATGTTGCCATCCTCTGTAAAAAAAACACACAAAAAACTTGTATGCATAAGTTTGTGAAGGATATTATACTATACATATACATAACTATGTACATACACAGATACATAATATTATCAAAGTAGGCTTTTAATTTTGTATTACTATATTTTAAGAAGCAGTTCATCCAAGAAAGAAGAAGGAAGGTGTGGATCTAAGCTTGCGATGGCTTCACCGAACATATCCGGGCCCATCGGCAGTAGAGGAGGGTATTAATCGAGGCCGGGACTAGCGAGTGGCCGCTCTAAATTGTAAATATCAGATATTTATGTATTTGAAAATATACCTTCAGATGTTATAGATCTTCAGAATTGAGATAAATCACTCACACAATACTAATTAATACGAGTATCTACGCTTACAATGTTGTAGTAGATATTACGAAAATTATAGGCTAAATAAAAAAAAATGTTTTATATTTTTATTATACATGTCGTTAATACACTTACTGAACACATATAATGGTATGCACTTGTAAGCAATGTACACATCTTCTGTTTTATTTAGAATTAAGCATCTTTTGATATAGTTAACTTTGGCAAACAGTGATAGATATGCATGCATTGGTAATATACAAATTCTTATAACCTCAATTTTGTTAAGATATTTTATACAATGACTTTCCTTTTACTGATATGAATAAATTTTTTATGTTCCAGAATGGTTTCTAGCTAGAGTAGTAAAACGTTAAATACAATAGAAATAACTAAATTAAAATAATAATTGCCTGGCCTGGCAATTTCTCTCAAATAAATATAGAAATATGCACACAGAACATAAATATGCTAATGTATGCTATGTATGCCAAATGAATTGGATATTAAGTATGGTAAATTACACTTAAGTAACGATTAAGTAACTATTACAATAAATTATTCTATATTTTAAATAAGCTTAGGCTTGAAAGAGCTCATATCTTAAGGGCCAGTAATACTTCATACAAATTGGATATCGCTGATGTCGCGGGCTGACTGCGAATAAGATGCACGATACAAATGAAAGTTGTGCGAGGAGACTAGAACGATTGTTCAGACAGAGGCCGTTCAGACAGACAGACATGAGACCGGTACTTATTCCAGATCAATACGTTTTTAACTAAACGCGTTTGTCGAATGAATGTTTTCCAACGCATACTTTTTTACAGTTCCCGGTAGCAAATAATACGCGTCGAGCTTTAGAAAGAGACCATCCGGTTGTAGAGCGTCGTCCTTGTCGCACGAACTCGCGCGTCTCTATGTGCGACAGGGACGACGCTCTACAACCGGATTGTCTCTTTCTAAAGCTCGACACGCATTGTTTGATGCCGGGAACTGTACGTGATTTTTTTCTATCGAGATAAATAAATCTAATTACGTTTTAAACGTAATGATTACCAATGATGACCAAAGTCGCAGTGGTTTGCGAGTAAAATTAAGATCGAGGAACCAGATTTTACGTATTGCTGCCCCTTACCATAATCGTATAGGTATTATTTCGTCTATTTATTCGGCTTCTTAAACCATAAAGATACCAACATAATATTTATATATATGTACACACATCTACTTTCCTTCGGCTAGCTATTATACCTAGCAAGCACCGTTGCCACACAATATGGTAAAACAATACAATAACAAGCTCTTCGTCCTTGACCACTTATCTATCTACCGATGATATCTATATCTACAATACTTAAAACTTATATTTTAATTTTTCACGGCACTAACCATTGTTTGAACCTGTTATTTGAACAGTAACATTCACATAACTATACTTATAAGGCATTTTTTTTTCTGACGAGCCGTAAAGGGGATATTCTGTATCGGAAATGGATCATATTGAAATTATAAAAAAGGTGGGTAACATTTTTATATTTTATAAAATAAAATAAAAACTTACAGACAGACTCACCTGGACATATTATACACCTTTTGCTAAGAAACTATGTTTCTATTTAATATACGGCTCGTCAGTTAAATAAAGACCTTATATATATAATAATATATTATAACTAAATATTAATAGCGATCGAATACAATTCAAATTCCGAGTCTTTGCGAATTGATTTCGATCGATGTTCAAGAAGAACGACACGACAATCTTTCAAAACTGAAAGTGTACCTACTGTGTCGAATTCCATCATACCACATTTATTACTGCTGCATAATGATCAAACAATATTCATATATATTTGAAACAACAATTAACCCTCATTTCATTACACAACTTAAATTCTAAGCAATCAATTTATTTATTTTGAGACACGTGTATTCTGAACTTTCAATAGCATTTTCATTGTTGCAATACCTACATCATGGTTATTTTGTAAAGATCCCGCAGATTAACAGAGTTGATTACAGATTTCTTCCATATTATGTACTGAGTCGACTCTCTTAGGCTGCAGTGTCTTAACAAAATAACCCTATCTGCCTCGGTAGCTCAGTGGTGCGGTCGGTCGACTGTCGGTCGGATCATAAGCACACCTGGGCGCGGTCATTGTATGGATGGGTGACGGCCCGACCGTGTTGACCGTGGTCCGGATTCCACGTAAAACTGTAGTTCCCTTCCCTTTTTACCTTCCTAGGTGGTAGGGTTTAACCCGTTTGGCTTGGGACCACCGCGCTGAATGAAAGGTCGATTGAAACGGTTATGTAAATAGTTCGTGTTTTCCGCCCAGTTCAGTGTAGCCGGCACGACGAATGGAAGCACTGACATGGCACCTAGTTCACCAAGGTGTTACGGGCTGACATCACGGATGTTGTAGGTGATGTAGCCAACCGTGTCAGTTTCCATAAAAAAAACATTGAAATTTTGACTAGAGCATAGACAGACAAACGAACCCCGCGACTTTGTTACGACACAAACATAGCTTTCATAATCAATCACAAAAGCCACTGCAACCGTTATGATCTAAAATAGACTCGTGAAATAGTTTAATTTACAAAGGAAACAACAGCAAAATTAAATTAATTGAGAACAAATTTATTGCTGCGATTTCAGAGAACCTTGAGGACTATTTTATACTTCGGAGGCGCACGGTCAGACACCGCCACAGAGTGTTGTGTAAGCATAACGATTAAGACCTTTGTATTTTGCTATTAGTTCGCTTTCTGCACCACAATCCACATACACCTTGTATGCACAACAAACATCCTTTTAGAATACACGTGAACTCTACGCAAGCGCCACCAAACGCAAACCAGCACTCATAGACACGCACAACTCATTAACCGTAACGTCGAACGCCACTAAAATTGCGAAAGCTGTCTCTATAAAACTGCACCAAAAATAAACATCGACCTACGTAAATGCGCAAGCGATCCCCCGACGACGCGCGACGTCCGACAGACGTCCGCGCACTTCGAGAGTTTCCATGCGACTGGCCAGGCCAAATGTTTATTTCCGGACCCCGTACTATGGGTCGACTTCGTGGCATACTTCCATGTAGTCAGGATCGTGCATGATGTCCTTGATCATGTCCTTGAGCATTGTGTACCGGGGGAAGATGGGATACACTTTCGAGCTCACGTAATCCGCCTGCAAACATAAATAACGGAGTAAGGAAGTGCTAAAAGTGATAGATCGCGCAGCGCGACTCCCGCATTATCCCCTCCTGTAGCACGTTATTCAGGATAAGCGCACTTCTACAAAGGGAGCATACTTTGATAAGGATGGTAATTTTCTGGCACAGCCTTAAAAGAGAAGATAGGATAGATAGATCGTTGCCACACGTCTGTTCTGTCGGTGCGATACAGGTCTACTGATCTACGAGTATCTTCCTTTGTTTAATTACATCTAGAGTACGTTTTGAAAAAGTCCTATTAATTAAATTATTAAGTGGATAAACTTTCAATAATAGACACAGAATCAGATGTATAATGTAATATTGCATTGTCATCCTCGTAAGTATTAAGATAGGATGTTAGAAAATGGTTCAAAATTCGATTGCAAGATTTGGTTCATATATACCAAAGTACGTATACATACGTAGAAATGAATCTAATGTAGGTACCCGGTGGTGCCGGTACTTTAAAAGAATAGCCCCACTGCATCTCTCCCCGCTCATGTCGTAAAAGGCGACTAAGTGATAAGGACAAGATGCCGTGCTAAAGGGCGGTAGGTTAGCCACCTATCACCTTAGCACGGTCCTTCTACCGAGTCATGCAGCGGGTGCGTCTTCGTGCCATACTTGCCCTAATATTTTTCTAAACTTAGCGGTCGGTGTTCTGATGTAATTTACAAGAGTACTTGCAGCACAACACCGATTACTCTGCTTACTCCGATTGTGGATACATATGTAAATGAATCTAAATAAAAGCTTGTAAAATGTTAAGTACATTTTTATAAAATGTTGGTAGACCATAGCTTTCAAAATTGGATAAAGGAGTTCTAACATTTACATAAGTATACTTTTTCATCAGTATCGGTTTACGTTCTCTTGAGTATTCTACATTCAATGACCGTCCTGCATGTGTACGTAGAGACAATAAGAGGCTTGAGAATATTTCGGGAAAACATTCAAAGGCACATGTGCCTGAGAACGTAAGCCCATTATTCGTATTTGTCCCTTGGGAGGAATCGACTGTCTTGAAAGTTGTTCTCACTTTCTTGTGAATTTCTGGAAAATTCAGCGCGGAAACATAATTTGAACTGTTCGTCGAATTCGGAGAAGCCATGCAAATAGGGATATACATATTAAGATTAGATCTAAAAGTAAATAGTCTAAGACTTGGGCGAAATTAGTCCAAGTGAGAGATTTCTAAAATTAGACAAAACATTCTTAGCGCTCACAAAAAGTGATTGTACCATTTGGTTTTCAGTGTTTATAAAGAAATCTAGATTTATTTCTCACCAATAAACGTTTTAAAATATCTGCAAGTTATATTTTTCGAGAAAGTAAATAACAAAAATAAAAGTAGGATAGGTGTAAAATGACACCAATTCGGTTTGTATTATATCCTCACAAAACTTTTGTACCCATTTCAATAAATTCAACCAAGTATATCACTCAGTTATGACACCTTGTTCTGATCTGAAGATATGAAAAGCAATATGAACCTTTCTCCCACTGTACTTGCCTTCAGCTCCCGTATGAGGTTTCGCAGGCCGCTGTACTTCTTGAGAAGACGATACAGGTCGTTTGTCATCTGTGTGTTCTCAGACTCGATCTGCGACGTTGTCATGTCTGAAATCCGTTGTGATCTTTATCAATATCATTATTATAACAAATTCTTAGGGCTCCTTCTCAAACCGCGTGGTGGCGGTACTTAAAAAGAATAGCCCTACTGCATCTCTCCCCGTGCATGTCGTAAAAGGCGACCGACCGACCGACGATGCCGTGCTAAAGGGCAAGTTAACAGCGTGTAAATTCGTTAAAACGTCTTCGACTTATATGCACAGATAGACTGACAGACACATTTTACAGAGTATTTTATTATTATATCTAGTGAGACAGAAGTACCTAATATTATTATTAACATAATCATCACAGTTCGTTCACACAGCACGAAACCATCCACGAAACCGTTTCTTTAAAGACGTTAAAACTAAGAAAAATATGCATAGGTATTTCTAGTTTAAATTGTTTTATTAAGACGATTAATTGTTAAAACAAAAACAAACAGATACAAAGATGTTTCAAATAAGCTTTCATTATTTTCCCCAAGCAGGTAGACCGAAGAAAGTGCAGCGCAGACAGCGAGCTATTTCAGGGAAGTCAATTCCCAAAAGTGCAATTTGCGAGACCGGCACCTGACCGTGTTGCCGAACAGACGATTGTTGCACTTGCAGTCTTAAGTCGCTGCGAGAGCAGAGCAAATTAAATAGAGCACCACCACACTGCAACGTTTCCTCTTACCTCAGGAAAACAATAAATCCATGTTTACTAACTCGAAGATTATAGAACGATGGCGTTCGATAAAAGGCGCTTCACTCATTTCCATTCACTCCACAGAACTTACACACTAGTTACAGAAATTATTAAAATTCCGGCATAACTTTTTAATACATGTGCCAACTGCCAATGTAGCCAGAAAAGCCCAAAAATGTGTGTAAAATTTTAACAGTAAACGTTTTCTTCTTATTTAACATGATGGTAACAGAAAAATGCTCTGCTCAGAGATTCTTTGGCGAGTTTCAAACGGTTTCGTGTAAAGAATGCTTTATTCCAACGCGCAAACGTCTTCCTGTTTCGGAGCAGTCCGTGCCTCGACCTTTGTTAAAGGTAATTTGCACTTAGGTTTGGAGCTTCTTGCTGCACAGCGTTAATATTTGCTCTCACAACCGCTCTGGGAATCGAAATGTTTAGTTGCTTTTATTATGGTTGTAGTTTCCATTGTGACTGTAATTGAATGTTCCGGTTAGGCAGAGCTGGATAATTAGATTTTAGGGCGCTTGACATTTGTTGGTCCCTTGGGAGTTAGCTTTATGTTTAGGGACCAATGATTTAATCTGTCGTAGGTATATTTTGAATGATGTTTCTAATAGTTGCCCTCCGTAATTGTAAGAATTATGGTTCATAGATAAATAAGAAATAAAATAAAAATAGTACTGTAGTATATTATTTATTTTTAGTTCTTTTATTTATTTATTATAAAAACAGGAGTCGCTGAAAACCAGCTTGTCGCGGTTACCGCCCTCGTGTGTGATAGATAATGTAAAATTATGGTATTGTATGGTCAACTGAAGGTGAATAAACGCCTTTCTTTCTTTCTTTCTTAATAGTAATATATAGGATAATTTTAAAGGAAAGCTCTAAATTACGATTACGAATGTTTTATGAACATAAATAAATAAATATATGAAGTTGGCGCCATGGGAGTGCATGAGAAAATTTCACCATGAAATCCGAAGAAGAATGTCCCGGACAGCGCGACAATCAAATAATTGATGACGATGTTAATGTCAATTATGATAATGACCATAACGATGAGGGTGAAACAGCCAATAACAATGTAATGGAGGAAAGAAGATTTATTGATCGGAAATTCTTAGGTCTTATCACTTGAATCAGCATTGGATAATCAACCGTAAATGTCTTCCGTGAAATTCATCGTCTGAGAATAATGGAACCGATTTACAATGAGGGAGGGAGAGTTTGAAAACGCAATTATTTCCATGAGGAGTTTTATTGATTCTATCGAGCAGATAAGTTGAACTTTGTGTTTGAGGTCTTGAAGTTTAAAATAAAGTGAAGGAAGTAGAAAGTCTCATGTTCCTTTGTTTGTATGAGTACTTCGAACGTTTGTGCAATTCTAATCAAGTCTGCAATTACCGCGACGTGTGTGGCCAACATCTTCGCACAAGCTCGGTAGGTAATTTTTTTTGGCCACTTCCTTTGGCCACGCACTTCCTGCCCATCTATTTCCTCCCAAGTACAGTCTGGGGTTTTTCAAAAGGGGCGTGAAAAGGCTCCTGTCAGGCCGGCATGACATTCGCAATCCCCGTGCATCACAGAATGTCCATGGGCATCGTTAGACACCTACTTGTAGGTGTAACGATGCCACATGTCGCGCTATCGATAAAAAAAAAAAAAAAAACATATTGCCCGCCAAAACGTTAAGCCCGACATTTGGCGAGGCGCCAGCAGCGCTGCGCCCACCACCGTCTGGCTCGTAGTTAATGAAGTTCGTGGTTAGTTACGCTATCTTGACTAGGCTACGCTCTAACACCTTGTACATTTTTTAATTATAAACCAGTATGGGTGGCTGTGCCGACGGACCAATGGCGCAGTCGACAGAGCCAAAATCACCTCTCCTCGCGAGACCACGATCAGATCGGCGCCACGCCAGTAGATTTGCTGACTGTTGCTAGGCTGTCCAGCCTGCTAATACGACGTTTGAAGACACGTTCAAGGATTCGGGAAACACACTCGCCGGAAGACAGTGCGACAAAGAAACTATTTTGAGAACAGATGGGTTCTCAAAAGCTAAATTTCAACAACAAACGGGTGCTGAGTCTCTTTGCGAGGAGTGCTACGAAGATAGGACGGGTGTTAGGGAATAAGGGATGCTCGTATCATGTATCGATGAGAGTTTTCCGCAACAAATAAATATAATAAAACTTATGTAGATATCTTAAAAATATGTATCAATCAATCGACATATTTTAGCGACATTTCATTTCAGTCATTTTTGATTCGCCGATGACATTGTTCTTCTGTCAAATTCCCGAGATCAGCTTCAGATAATGCTGGAAGACCTTTCTTTATACAGCATCGAAGAAGGTGGGTCCGAAGATGAACCGGGACAAATCCAAGGGTATGACGGAAGGACAAATTGTTATTGACGGCGAAGTGATCGAACAGATTGAAGAGTACGCATATCTCGGTCAAATTCTGGGGCTTGGTAGACAAGGTCTGCTTAAGGAGGTGGAGAGACGAATTCAACTGGGTTGGGCTGCCTTCGGAAAGTTAAAATTCGCCCTGAGGTCTGACCTTAAGCAGAATTTTAAGACCCGTATATATTACCAGTGTGTCCTCACGGTTATGACCATACGCCGTTATCGCGGGGGCACGAACAAACCAAGGTTATACTCAAATAGGGCGGAGAGTCCCCGCCAACACTAATATATTTAGAAGGTCACATTCGTGCCCCCGGGATAACGGCGTATGGTTATGACGCACGGGTGTGAAAGGTGGACTCTGACGGTCGCTGTTGTCCAAAGGTTGACAACAGCAACCGTTGCCCAAGAAATAAAGTTGCCCAGCGAGCAATGGAGCACCGAGCAAGCCATGCTGGGAATATCGCTATCTGATATGGTGCGTAACGAGGCAATCCGCCGATGCACCAAAGTAGTCGATATTGGACACCGGGTGGCTAAGCTCCAGTGGCAGTGGGCTGGGCACGTTATCCGAAGAGACGAAGACCGTTGGAGTAACCGTGTCCTACACTGGCGGTCGTGCACTGGAAAACGGAGTGTGGGAAGACCACCCGCCAGGTGAGACGACGCGACGACATCAAGTACGTCGGCGGAAAGCAGTGGTTCCATACCGCTGAAGTCCGGGAGGACTGGAGGAAAATTGGAAAGGCGTATATACAGCAGTGGACGCTTACACACACACTGAAAGCGAAATGTTTGTAAGTAGAAGAAGCACGCAATCGCATAATATTTGAAGTGAAGCTTTTATATTTAAACTCCAATTATTATTAATTCGATTTTCATATATCTATTATGAAAATCGAATTAACTTATACAATGGTTCGACTTCAAAAGACTCTCACAGATGGCGCTCAGGCAGTGCTATGTGCTGCCCAGCCAACGCTCCCAATGAGGAGCGTAGTAACATCCGTTCATACTTTCTTGACGTTTCACTTTTTCTGTGTTAGGTCCCCATCCCAAATGTGCGTTAAAAAGATTCGCTTAAAAATATACATGTAAAATTGTTATTAAAATGTTCATAATATTAAATTTTTACTAAAATTTACCTGAATTCCACTTTAACACTCAATTCCACACCCAATTTCCTTTCGACTGTCTCGGCATGTAAAATACGAAGCTTCGCGAAACTTCGACAGGCCCTACCCTCGTCTAGTTCGCTGCCTATTATCGCCTCCAAGTTCGTCGAGCTTCGACCGCTAATAAGTAAGCCTACGTGACGACAAGACTCTTCGCTTCGCTAACGAAAACATTATTGAATTAGCGAGAAGGCGTTCCGGTTTTCGAAATGACATCTAAATGTGACCGCAGTCGTGTTCTTAGACACGGCAATCATCCGCAACATTACAGAAAGCGACGTTACAGCATTCGTATTGTGAAAATGAAAAGAGGGTGGTCGCTGTAAACGCGACTGTAGTATAGAAGTAAATTGTGAAATATTCCAGCAGCCCTGTTTTCGACATTCGAATGGAATTAAAAAATCGAATGTTGACGTTTTAATTTCTCCTGCAGTGTTGAGTACTTGACAATTTTGAAATTGGAATTTCTAGCAACGCCTTGCCACAACTTGAATGTGGTTCATTCTTCAACTTTAGTTACTGCTGGAGTTTATTTAATACTGTTTTTTTAATTTATTATTATAGCAGACATTTTTGATAATTTTGAATATGATTAAAAAAAAACTGAATGGATCCCTATTTTGGATTTTAGTTGCCATAGAAACATAGAAGTTTAAAATTACGAAGTACATGTTGTGGTATCGATCTTGTCAACTTAAAAGAGCCACCCAAGAATTCTCGACAATCTTTTAAAACTATCTAAGGTGTTAAAATTTGGTAGACTAAAATGTATCCTGTAGAAATTTTTTTTTGACGTGATGACGTCACGTCTTATAAATTGATGAACACCGGCTGCATCCACGAAAAAGTGTCACGTTCCATCTGAACCAGTGTGTGCAAGCGAGAGCGCGTAACAAGTGATAGAGAGGCATATAAGGAGAGTTGGAAATACAAAATATATTTGTCCGTCGCGAGCCTCGAACCCGCGGTCCCTGCTACCAATATTGTGTGACCGACCAGACGTCTTAACCACCCGGCTAAATCGATCATGTACTAGCGAAGCGAATTCGGTCAACAGTAGGTGAAGATTTCATGGCGTTGAGTCTTTTGGAGCGACATCTAGCGTGAATTTACAAATTTAAAGTTTGTATTGATAATTAATATTATTAGTTTTTAAAGTACTCACATTTGCGATTTAAGAATTAAACTTCTAAGCACGATAGCACTTTATGACGTCATCACGTAAAACTATCGTCCGTAAACCGACTTTACAGACAACCAATTTTTATTTCAAATACACATCTAACTATTCAAAATGGCACTAGTTTGCTAACTCAATAAACGGCCATTTGGAATGACTCGACGACTGAAGAGCAGAAGTTTGGGAGTGAAATGGCTTCGCCTCGCAGAACAGATTTGCAGGAAAACCGTTTAGAAGAGTTAAGATTTTTATTAGTTAAAGTATTTGTAAAACTCGGATCAGTACACTTCGCCTAAACTTTTCTCAATCTTCGGTTGAGGAAACGCTGCATAATTTACTTTAACATTACAATATTATTTTTTATTTACTTATAAGTATGGAATTGTTATGGAACCGTCTGCATGTGGATATTGTGCGCGCTTGATAGTATATTTCATAGGTAGATAGGTAGTATATTTTCGAGGTAATCGCTTTTGGAATTGGTTTTGGCCATTAAACCGCGATTATCTCCAAAAATACAAGTACCTACTAGAAAAAAAGCTACTGACTGAACTATTGGCGTGTTAAATAAATTTAATTGGGAATATGTTTGACATATGTATATTTTGACTGTACTTTTGTACTAAATCTGATTTTGTTTTTTGACTACTGCGAATTTATAATAGGCTAGGTTAGATTAAATTTTATTTGATTTTTTTTTAATATGATAATTTATTCTGTGTTTTGACGTTTTTAGGGTTCCGTACCTCAAAGGAGGAAAAAACGGAACCCTTATAGGATCACTTTGTTGTCCGTCTGTCTGTCTGTCTGTCTGTCTGTCTGGCTGGCTGGGTGTCTGTCTGTCTGTCAAGACCTTTTTTCTCAGGAACGGGTAGAGGTATAAAGTAGAAATTAATTTCAAATACTAAAGTCTACGTTTCCTCGGAGGTGTAAAAAAATTAAGCTTATAGGTCCACGCAATCACTAGATACGCCCATTTAAGTCACATATTTTGCTACCGGCAAACCAAATCAAAACCTATAGAGTACTTCCCGTTAACCTAGAATAATGAAATTTGGTTAGAAGCAAGGTCTCATAGCATAAGTAAAGGAAAAAATCGAAAATTGTAAATTTATAGTTAGGTGACATTATAAAAAATTTTAGTTTGTTTTGTATGTCAAGGTCCCTTTTTCTCAGGAACGGATCAAGATAACAAATTGAAATTAATATGAAATACTAAGATCTACGATATCTTTAAGGTGTAGAATATTCAAGTTTCTAAATCAACGCAATCAAAAGATACGGCCATCTATGTCATATTTCATACTCGCAAACTCACTCAAAACAAATAAAAAACCTATAGGGTATTTCCTGTTAACATAGAATCATAAAATTTGGTAAGAAGCAAGGTCTTATAGCATAAGTAAAGGAAACAATCCGAAAATTGTAAAATTGTAGTTATTGACATAAAAAAAAAATGTTTGTTTTGTATGTCAAGGTCCCTTTTTACCCGACTACGGCGAAGCCAAAAAAGGAAGGGTTATGAGTTTGGCGTGTATGTATGTATGTATGTATGTATGTATGTATGTATGTATGTGACTATCTATATTCCACTCTACAGCCTAAAGTACTGGGCCGATTTGAATAATTCTAATGCCAGTGGATTTGTCTTATTCACGGGAGTGTCATAGGCTATATAACAATTTTCAAAATTCAAAATGGCGGACGCACGGCCTCACAATGTCAAATTAGTTTTTCAAAATATATTGAGTGGGGTATCAAATTAAAGATAATTAAATTACGATTCCGAAAATATATACTTTGCTATCTATTAAACTTATGTGTACAGAGAAATAGAGCAAAATGTGTGGCGCATGTATGAATCGCGATTATTCGCGATGAAGCGTGGTGGTCGCCCGCGCACCGCGCCGCGCCCCCCGCGGTTTCGTTACTAAGTCAATGCCGATGACGCGCGACGACACGCGACGACGCGACGCGAAGAAGCGACCGACATGGTATTGTTGGTAATATACCTACATCTACATACTTACTCACTGATCTACCGCAAATTTTATATAGATATATAACATATAATATTATTATTAGATACAGTACTATGCTAAAATAAATTGGTATTAAATGTCCATGTAGGTACCTAGTGTAAGCATAATATGTAGTGTAGTGTAGGTGTACCGTGTGGGGTAGGTACTTAAAAAGAATAGCCCCACTGCATCTCTCCCCGTCGCATGTCGTAAAAGTCGACTAAGGGATCGTCAGCCTCGGCAGCTTAATGGAGCGGTCAGTTATTGGATGGATGACCGCCCGACTGTTGGAGGCTGACCGTGGTTCGGATACCACGTTAAACTGTAGGTCCCTTCCCTTCTTACCTTAGTAGGCGGTAGGGTTTATCCCGGCCGGGTTGATACCACCGCACTAAGCGAAACGTCAGTCGAAACGGCTATGTAAATAGTTCGTGTTTTCCGTCCAGTTCAGTGTAGCCGGCGCGAAATGAAGGGAAGCACTGACATGGCACCTAGTTCACCCGGTGTTATGGGCTGACATCACGGATGTTGTAGGTGATGTAGCCAACCGTGTCAAGTTTCCATAAAAAAAAAAAAGGTAGGTACATTAAATATACCTAATACCAACAATATTTTCGGATGCAAGTTACCCTTCAGCTAAGCGGGATATTGTGGAAGAGAAGAACCGCCGATTGCGGAAAAGTATTCCCAATTTTCTGGGTGCAGTTTTAGCCCTAGACTCGATTAGTTGCCGGAAACCTACGTCTTTGGAAATGGCGGTGCCTAGGAGGTTCAGGTGCTTCCAGACAGGTATGACGCTGACTTAGAAACTGGCTTGGAAAGCAAAAGGACCTTCAAATCGACCTTCGCAGATAATGCGCAGCACTGAGCCTTGCTAACGTTGAAGGCGTGGGCGTAGCATTCAGGGGGCAACATATCATTGTTATACATACGAGAGTACGGAACACGGGTTCTACACCAGTTACCCTTCAACAGGTGGGATGTGGATGAGAAGAGGCGAAGACTTGTGTCTGAACTTGAGGAAACACTCGGCTCTATTTCCGAATGGGCCGTAGCAAGTTGGTCAAGTTAAATACCTCCAAGATACAAGTTTGCGCGTTCAGTGCGAAGAGAGCGGCGTTCACACCAGCTCCTTCCTACCAAGGAACGTCACTTAAATTTTGCGACCACCTCGGGGTCCTCCGAGTCGAATTTTCGCACGATCTAAACTTCCGGTGTGACATCGAGGGCAAGGCCGTATAAATCGCAGATTCGGTACTGCTCGCACCTATGGGATGGCTCAGTCAAATACCAGCTGGCGCCTCTGGACTTGATCCAGCGTCGAGCCGTGCGAATAGTAGGTGCCTCCCAAATGTCCCGCGATCTAAAACCACTGCAACTCCGTAGGAATACATAGCTAAATCAGAGCCTGTTGAAATACAAACAGAGAGAAATATTTTCCCCCAAGTACAGTCTCGGGTCCTTCAACCTCGGCACCTGTCAGGCCGGCATGGCATTCGCAGCCTCCGCATGCTACCGAATGTCCATGGGCATCGCTAGACACCTTATGGGTGGCTCGGCGCCACATGTCGCGCTTACTGTAAAAATAATATCAGTAGCTTTGGCCTCGCCTTAGTGGCTTACCTGCTTCGAGTGAGTACATTATTCAACTATGTACAACCTGAAACTTCCCTCGGTCTTCGGCCTTGAACTGATTGGTTTACTTACTTCCCGAATCCGCTTCACCCCAGCCAGATATATTTACTTACATAGACAAAGAAAATCGTGTACTTACACAGCTCAGTCTTCGGTCTTGCTCTGACTGACTTTTCATTTTACTTCAAGACTACATCGTTCAACTATACATAATTTGTATATATATGTAGGTACTCACTCATGCGCTATTTGCAGAAAACTTTAGTTTCAAATAGAGATCACGACAAATAAACGGACGGATAGTATCAAGCCGGTACTTTTATAAAAGAATAGCCCCACTGTATCTCTCCCCGTGTATGTCGTAAAAGGCGACTAAGGGATATGACTTCCTTCTTATATTACTAGGTGGTAGGGTTTAACCCGCCCGTGTTGGTACCACCGCACCGCACTGAATGAAAGGTCGGTAGAAACGGCTATGTATTTAGTGTAGCCGGTACGACCGAAGGGAAACACTGACGTGGCACCAAGTTCACCCGGTGTTATGGGCTGACATCACGGATGTTGTAGCCTGTAGGTGATGTGTCAGATTCCATAAAAAAAATCAATATGCGAGTTACATACAACATTTAAAGTATGCAAACAGTTTTTAAAAAAGCCTAAAATAAAAAAAATAAGTTATAAAAAACTAAAACCCGACTACGTAAAAGCTAATTATGAAAATCGTTTAAATAAAAAAAAATAGTTATAAAAAACTAAAACCCGTCTACGAAAAAGCAAATTATGAAAATAGTTTAACTATAACTAAAAATAACAAAATAATGTTTTCCATATAATTTATCAGATACAGCATTTCTCTTTTTATATTGATTTTACCTTAGCACTAACTCTGTAAATTTTGATAAATTTATTATTTTTAACGTTCTAAATATAGAGCCGTGGTCGGGCGTTCTTCGTTCAACAAGACAAGTGAGACCGTCGTTGTGCATTATAGCCGTTGACGTTCGGTATGTACGTATGCATCTACTTATAATAATTTTAGATTGGCTCTGACTGATCTTACAAAAAGATGCCAGTATGACACAATGGCGATGGCCGTCCTAAGTTCCGCGCTCTAATAATGCACGACGAGGGCCTCACTTGTCTTGTTGAACGAAGAACGCCCGACCACGGCTCTATATTTAGAACATTAAAAATAATAAATTTATCAAAATTTACAGAGTTAGTGCTAAGGTAAAATCAATATAAAAAGAGAAATGCTGTATCTGATAAATTATATGGAAAACATTATTTTGTTATTTTTAGTTATAGTTAAACTATTTTCATAATTTGCTTTTTCGTAGACGGGTTTTAGTTTTTTATAACAATTTTTTTTTATTTAAACGATTTTCATAATTAGCTTTTACGTAGTCGGGTTTTAGTTTTTTATAACTTATTTTTTTTATTTTTTCTCAGGAACGGATAAAGATAACAAATTTAAATTAATATGAAATACTAAGATCTACGAACTCTTTAAGGTGTAGAATATTAAAGCTTCTAAACCAACGCAATCAAAAGATACGTCAGTACATCTATGTCAGATTTCATACTCGCAAACTCACTCCAATCAAATCAAAACCTATAGGGTATATCCCGTCAACCTAGAATCATAAAATTTGGTAAGAAGCAAGGTCTCATAGCACACGTAAAGGAAAAAATCCTAAAATTTTAAACTTGTAATTATATGATATTAATATATATATATTTAATATAGATATATTTTCGTATATTTCAACTTCACGAATGCCGCACAGTCCAAAACCATTGCTGTAGTGTTTATTTAGGCGGTTCGGGATTTTCCAAAACAATTGTTTTTGTACATACATAATACCTACAAATATATTGACTGATGCTGATGATACGGAGCCCTCGGTGCGCGAGTCCAACTCGCACTTGTCGACTTTTTGTTATATGAATTTTATTTGTATTATTAATAATTTTATTATTTTTGACTTTTCCTATAGTAGAATAATTTTATAAGAAATTGTAAAATTGTACGAAACTACTCCATTGGAAATAAATGATTTGACTTTGACTTGACTTTGACTTTGACTTTATTTTTGAAGCTTCTTAAATGATGAATCTGGTGGTGGTAAGTAAATCATATCTAACTGAGACATCCTTTATAGCAGCGTTTCAGCCCACCATAGTGTTTGGAGCGTGCTCTATGGAAGATCTATCGTTGCCTTTTTCATTTTGATGGAGATGTACGGCATTTTACCCGTGCATTTATCAGAAGAGGACGTAGGAAAAGGAAAATAAAAAATATAGTAAGAAGCATGGATACTACGAACAACGAAGAACTACGTATATGGTAAGAAGGAGGAAATATTTTAGTTCCAACAAAAAGAAGAACAAGAAGAAAGATAGAAAGGATAATAAAAGTAGCAACACAATGAAAAAATAAGATGAGGAAATAAGTTGGTAATAGAAATAAATAAGAATAGGAAAAAAAATACACACGAAGAATAAAAATAATAAGAAGAAGACATGCAAAAAGAAGAAGCAAAAATAGAAAAAGAAGAGTGAACGCACCACTTAATCGTTCTATCCGCTCTCTCCTATCCGCCGCCTCCTCGGCCAACTTCGTGGATGTCTTCACTCCTTCCCCGGACTTCTGCGTCTTCTCCATGATGGCGCATGCTCGAAGAACGAACGCGGGCACCGTCTCCTGCTTCTCCTGCTTTGGTATGTCCACCAGCGTCCAGTACTGCGTCTCTAGCCGGATCACGTCCTGAAATCAACAAGGTGATTCTGCAGGTGACATTTCCAATTTCGATAATGGTAATTTCGATTTATGATTCAACATGTATGCACAGAATATCAATAGGTACTATCCTTCTAACTAATGCAGCGCAAATTCTGTAACACCTACATCTGCGCCGTCGCCGTTTCTATGTTCGCTTATAACCACTTATAGGTAACTCGAACTATGAGCACAGAATACTTAGGTACTATCGTCTATGAGGCTCGATTATGAGATTTTATGTACATTTCATTGCGCAGGTCCAATTATCGTGGTCAAGAAAATATTTGTATGGAAATTTCAGTACCAAGAGGAAAGTATATATCAAAAATGTTTCGAGCGAAATTCACCGCCCTACGAATCAAAGAAAAATATAACTGAAAAAGAATAAGCAAGAATCAACAATCTGTAAATTATATTCATAATAACTTCACGCTGACCTTTAAAATTTTCCTATATTTACAATAAGTTAAATAATTTATTTTCTAAAATGTTCTTTTCCTTTATCCGCAAGAAGTAGAAAACCTAAGGAATTTTATAAACACGGTTAGTTCGTTCAAATAATTGTACGATAAGTAAAGTAATTTCTTTTCTAAAAGTCTCTTTTCCTTTATCCACAAGAAGGAGGAAAGCGAAGGAATGTTAGAAGAGCGGTTAGACCATTCAAATAATTTTATTACACCGCAGAGCAGATGAAGTCTGGAAAGTCGCCAGAGAATTACAAAAGAGTCTTACTAGGTGCAATCCGATCAGAACTGAAGATGCTGTTTTTATGTGTTACCCTGAGCTGAGCGGTGATATCTTTGTCGAGTCGAGTCGATTCTTCGCATAAATATGGGTACTTTTATGAGAGTTTTGGGTATCGGTTTTTCTATCATTTGATTTTTGGTTGCTCAACTCATAGAAATATAGTGCTGCAAGGTGTATACGCACAATGTGTAGAAGGTAAGATTTTCAGGAGTCCGTATCCATACAGAAGCCAATAAATCTAAAAAAAAAATTGTAAATTAGTCCATTTTAGTCTTTACGGCGTTAAAACTATTTGACTGGAACAAATTGCTACGGAACCTCGTCGTGTGTGAACAAAGGTCGCACTTAACAGGGTGGTTTTTGTTATGTTTATTAAAATTATGAAAGAGAATAATCTCTGTTATATTTTAAATGGCATGCCTTATAACCTTGTTCGATATCGAATAGAGAATTCGAGCTTCGAGCGTACAGGGTTCGCTTCCCGCTCAGGCGATAGGCCAAGTGTTGTTCGCGTCCTACAAACACTTGAGCTTGGAGCACCATGCTCCTGCCTTTCCTTTGTTCATTCGGCGAAGGAAAATAGTAGAGTTTGGTAAAATTAATCACATTTTTTTTGTACCTCTCAATAATAAGTTATGGCAATGGCAAGACTATATTTGATCTACGGGATTAGCAAGCTGGCTGTGATTGCTGTCTGTTGTACGATTTTCAAAATACTGTCTGTTAATGTTTAGCATCCCTTACACCAGGAGTCTTTTGTTCCCATGGTGCAAAATATATTGGCAGGATAAGATTTTAAAGAATTCTGAAATAAAAGCGATACTATAAATAATAGTAGATAGATAGATAGATAGAAATACTTTATTGCTCCAAAAAACATTTAACATAAACACACAATACAGTACAGAACTGCGTTAATTAGTTTCTTCTCTTAGTGTAGACTCATCTTCGTAAAGAAATTAAATGCACCAGATGTTTAAATTTTCCCGAGAGTTAGTTCTTTTTTATCAGTAGTTTAATATTCATAGCCTCTTTCGAGACTCTGTTTCAACCGTCTCCCCACAGTACTTTTAATTAAAATCTTTGTTGTTTATTACCGTTGCTTCATAGAATAAGCTTGTCGTTACCTTGTAAGAATTTCATAACGTTTCCATTGGTATATCACATCAGTCGCTCTAATTGGAGAGATAGTTGGCAAACATTGTGCAAACTTCCCATTCTGTTTTTAGGGTTCCGTATCCATACGGAACCCTAAAAACAGCCAATCTACTAAGTCCACGTCGTCTGTCTTTTGTTGAGTGAGTTTGCGAGTATGAAATCTGACATAGATGGCCGTATTTTTTGATTGCGTTGATTTAGAAGCTTCAATATTCTACACCTTAAAGAGATCGTAGATCTTAGTATTTCATATTAATTTCAATTTCTTATCTTGATCCTTTCCTGAGAAGAAGGGTCCTTGATATACAAAACAAACAAACAATTCTTTTAATGTCACATAACTATAAATTAAAAATTTCGGATTTTTTCCTTTATTTGTGCTGGGAGACCTTGCTTCTTACCAAATTTCATGATTCTAGGTTAACGGGAAGTACTCTATAGGTTTAGATTTGATTTGCCAGTAGCCAAATATGTGACTTAAATGGCCGTATGTAGTAATATTGCGTTGACTTAGAAGCTTACAATTTCTACACCTCCGAGCAAACGTAGACCTTAATATTTGATATTAATTTCAACTTCATACGTCTACCCGTTCCTGACAAAAAGGGTCTTGACAGACCGAAAGACAGCCAGCCAGACATACAGACAGACGGACAACAAAGTGATCCTATAAGGGTTCCGTTTTTTCCTCCTTTGAGGTACGGAACCCTAAAAAGCAAAAAGTAAAAAATTGTATGGAGACCCCCATACAATAAACGTGCTAAGAATGGATTAGTCACGCTATTGAATAATAGATGGTGCCACAGGTTTTTATATTTTGCATTGTAGAAAGACAAAAGGTAGACCGATATGGTTTTTTGGCAGGTATGCTATAGCGGATCCACGGAGCCCTCCGTGCGCCAGTAAAACTCGCACTTGACCGATTTTTCTTTCACCTTTGTCGCTGGTAGAAAATGGAATGTTTTCCGAAGTTACCTCATAATTTTGATATAGGGCTGTAAGAAGGGAAAGTTGGTTTACTAGGCTTTACGGGTGGTCGTATTAAATAAACGCGATATTGCTTTTCAGAATTTTGGGCCCACAGAAAAAAAAAAAACAATATAAGCAGGCTAGTAATTCTACTACGGCCGTAAGGAGAGCGAGACATGCAAGGAATTCGAAATCTGAGAAAGTATTGGGTTTTTGTCATTTCAGATAATATGGTAGGTACTTAGTTTTGACGATTACGACGAACAGTCTCTATAGGTATATTTATAGACGAAAATTAGTACTCGTATGTATGTTGTGCAGGAGATAAGAATGACCACAAATAGACGAAGAAAAGGAAACAATATTTATATGAGATTAGATAGTCAGCGTGAATGCATCCACTGCGGACATATGCCTCTCCAATTTACCACTGCTTTCCGCCGACGTACTTGATGACGTCGTCCCACCTGGCGGGTGATCTTCCACACCGTTTTCCTGTCCACGGCCGCCAGTGTAGGACACGTTTACTCGAACGATCGTCGTCTCTTCGGCTAACGTGGCCAGCCCACTGCCACCACTCGGTGTCCAATATCGACTACTTTGGTGCGTCGGCGGATTGCCTCATTACGCATTAGTTAGCAATATAATAATGCAGAAAGAATAGAAAAGTACGAGTCACTTCCGGTTGAAAACAACCGGAAATAACTCGTACATCAACGTACAATTACATCACGTAACTTGTTTTAGTTCTTTCCCAAAAATAATTGAATGTATATTACAGACCGACTGAATTTTTATGTTGTAAAGAACACATCTGGTACATATCTTTGTGTATATATCACTCAATAATATAACTCAATTATTATTATTTTTTAATGTAATCTTTTATGATTGGCTGAGTCTGAGGGGCTAAAGCACATGGTCTGACCAACCAATATCACCTCCGAGAAGGTAGGTGCGATACCGGAGACTTCCCTGCTGGCTATACTGGACTAGAGGAGAACACAACCGAGGCTGCTATGCGGTCATCTTACATCCAGTACGGTGGTATCAACCCAGTCGGCTACAATTTTAGCCTACCGCCTAGTACAGTGTACAGTTTTACACCGGTTCCGAACGGTGAAGCAGAAATTTGCACGTAATTTTTTTCGTCAGTAAAAACTCATTAGTACACGCCGAACGGATTCGAAGCTCGGACCTCTCGCATGAGAAGCCGATGCCCAAACCACTCGGCCACAACTGCTGGCATGACCAATCGCCAATTGTGGTTCCGCGAGGTGAGGAGGCCTATTTGGCTGTATCGACTGCACTCACACTTTGGTTCTGCAGTACAGCCACCCATACTGGTTCTTACAAAACAATTTATAACGATTTCGTAGACGTTAAGGCATCAAAAACCGGCCAAGTGCGAGTCGGACTCGCGCACCTAGGTTTCCGGAACCAAAAAAAAAAAACTTTGAAAAAGGAAGTTCACTTACTTTAGGTATCTGTGTATTCTGGTAAGTGGGTCAGAACGCCTCTCAAAATTAAATGTAATTGGGTCGAAAGGCCACATTTTTTTTTTCTTTTTGACAGTGGGTCATGAGAATGGGTCAGAACGCCACGAGATCGAAAAAATACACGGTTCCCTCAATTTTTGTCCTTTTCTATATTTTATTATTATTTCTTGTTAAATCCACCATAATATTATGTGAAAATTCCAACCTGCTACCTATTACGGTTCCAAAGATACAGAAGTAGGACAGTCAGACAGACAGACAGATAGACAGACAGACAGACGGCGTAGGCTTAGTAATAGGCTTCCGTACGGGATACGGAAGCCTAATTACACAGCTCACAGTTTTCCATCATTCTCTACCAGCATAACTAGTTTTGAGACTCATTCGAAAATTCAATCACAAAGGAGCCGGTTAAATCGTCGTAACTTTACGGTGAAGAAATTCAAAGGGATGGAAAGCTCATTAACTACCTCAGTAGCTCAAGTGATTATGAATGGTAGGCACAAAGATGTAATTACAACGATGATGATTACTTCTGTAGTTCTGTCCTGGAAGACCAAGCCACCCGTCAGGGGGGGGGAGTGACATCGTGTTTCCGTACCGCTGAAAGCCGGAAGGAGTCAGCCTCGATATCTCAGTGGTGCAGACAGTCGACTGTCGCTATTGATTGTTAAGCTAAGCTGGGCCGGTCAGTACTTGGATGGGTGCCCGCTCGACCGTTGGAGGCTGACCGTGGTTCGGATTCCACGTAAAACTGTAGGTCCCTTCCCTTCTTACCTTACTAGGTGGTAGGGTTCAACCCACCCGGGTTGATACCACCACACTGAATGAAACGTGTCGGTCGAAACGGCTATGTAAATAGTTTGTGTTTTGTGTCCCGTTCAGTGTAGCCGGCAAGACCGAAGGGAAGCACTGACGTGGCACCTAGTTCACCCGGTGTTATGGGCTGACATCACGGATGTTGTAGGTGATGTAGCCAACCGGGTCAGTTTTCATAAAAAAAAGGAGCGGAGAAAGTATGGAGAGGTGTATGTTCTGCAGTGGACTACCACACGCTGCTCTAGAAGAATTTTACTACTTCTGTCACGCTTGTGGACTCACTATTAGCAAAAAATTTTTTTACAAAGCCCGACAAGTGGCTCCGACCTACCCACAAGGTGTCTAACGACGCCCATGGACATTCGGTCGCACGCGGGGGTTGCGAATGCCATGCCGGCCCGACAGGTGCCTATTGTCTGTTGCGAGGCGTGTGATTGTGTATTTGTGGATGGATGTTGTGGATGAAGTAAATTGTGTGCAGGGCATGCATAGCAGGTCTATATTTTTAAATTCTCAGCTCACGGCCAAATCTCTGCATTCACCTAATAACGATGATAACATTCTATCGTGGAACGTAAGCGATCCCAGCTATCTACTCGATAACCACCTTGTTAGCATAATTCGATGCGCCATTTAAAATCCATCGAACCTTTGAGGTGTGTCGTTAGCGTTAGATCGACAGACAATAAATCGTCGTCAAGTCTATAGAGATATTGTAAAACCACGAAACGGATCAAAGAGTGATATTTAGAGAACATTACACATAAACACGCATAATTACTTTGAAGGAAAAGAATATTATGTGCAAACTGGTTGCGATTTATACCCATGTCATAATCAAGTCAATTTAATCAGTGTGTTAAAATTTCTGGAATTCCATAACTTCCAAAAACTACTCGTATATAGGTTTTTTAATTACCGTCGTTGTTAAAAATTATTAAAAAAATTATCTGCCTACCGTCGCGTCGCACCAGGCAGAGGGTTCGTGAGGATGGACCATACGTTTGGCTCGAAACATCGAGCTACATAGCTCGGAGATGACCGTGAGTAAAATCGATTTTTTTTCATGAAGTTCCAAAAGCTCTTTGAAATGTTAGTACCTACACATGCATAACTTCCAAACGTTACAAAGATTTTCGTCAACGTTTCTTGAAAGACATTACGCGTACTACGCATATACCCTATACAATCGACCCATCACGGATGCACCGACCGGTTCTGTCAGTAACTTATTTTATACAGAACCGGGAAAATGTGGAACGCACAACTATTTCCGCCCAAGTACAGCCTGAGCTTTTTTAAAAGGGGCGTGAATAGGCTCCTATCATGTCGGCGTGGCATTCGCAATCCCCGTGCATCACAGAATGTCCATGGGCATCGTTACACACCTACTAGTAGGTGTTTCCATAAAAAAATATCATTTTAGTAACGTTGCCAAAATGAGATGTTGCCATGTAATTTAATGAGTAACACAATAATACAAAGTAATCAAAATTATATGTCCTTAGTAGAGCTTCTTATGAACATACATATTCATTTATTTGGTTAATTCAGGCCCATATCTAGTTGCAGTGGTATACAAAATCTAAGTAAGTAGATACATGCTCACATTATAACTTTACCTCAATACAGGGTGTTGTAACGGCCACTACATTAAATTTAGGAAATGATTATTGGGATCAAGACTAACAAAAAAGTCACTTTAAATAAAAAGTTACAGTTTTCATACAAACTAATTGATTATTTTAGTGTAAAAATGATGTAATGACAATAGGGCGGCGTGGAGGAGGGAAGAGCGGGTGAGACGTGAGCGCCTCGGACGAAGGTATTGGCGGGAGGGGCGGGGGTTAGCTTTGTGAGTGGAGGACTGGAGGTCGGCAGGCAGAGGGTGCGGAGCGGCAACAAAACGTTAAATTACACTAGACGAAAACATACATTTCAATAATGCATATCTCGAAAACTAGACACTTTAGAGAAAAACTTTATTTGCTTTTTTGTGTAGGAAAAACATGAGGATTGCGCTGCCGAAATTAATGTACTCGCCGTTTTAACACCCTGTATATGTTGACAGCTAATTTTAAAACAGATTTCAATAAATTCTAAGGTCGACTTTATCTGGTCTTATTGATCAAGTCAAACCCAACTCAATCGCATCCATCCACCTCATCCCTGTCGACCTCCGACCGCGCCCCGTCGACCTACGAGCGCCTCATATCGGACGCTTCTTTATCGGAAGCGACGACTCTAGAGCTTGCCTTGCCAGGATGTTGAGTAACGGTTTAGATAGTGCCGCCACCCGCGACCGCGCACCCTTTGTGCTCTTCCGACGACAAAGACGCGGAATAAATAAGCGGCGGCCTTTATCGGCCTTCGGGAGACAATAAGATCTGGCTGGCTGGGAACGAGCGATTTTATGTATGCTCTCGAGTTATCAGTTATCGCTATATCTGAAGGTGTAAATTGGGGGCTCTTTCTGTCTATGACTCTATTGGAAATATGGGGAAAGAAAGGTTGATAAAATAATGTTTATTCCGGTAAGAATATTGTGAAGTAGCTGGTCTGGAGTGGGATATGGTGCCACCTGCACTGTGTACAGGGTGTTTGATGACTATAGGTCATACATAAAGCAAACCAGGTACTCCTGAGCCCTTTTGGAGCAAAAAAGTTACATGTCATTTTGCTCTACGGTGAACTTTTATTTTTTTCGATACAAAACTAAATAATTTTATTTAGTTTTGTATGAAAAAAAAAAGTTCACCGTAGAGCAAAATGTCATCTAACTTTTTTGCTCCAAATAGGCGCAGGAGTACCTAATTTGCTTTATGACCTATTATAGTCATCAAACATCCTGTATAACTTGCACAAAATATTTTACAGACGATGTAAATAAATTAAGCTAAATTAAATAAAAATATTCATGCATCCTCAGGACATAACTCATTGTCCTGAGGGACGCCACGTTTCCTCGTTCGATCAGGCAAGCAAGACTGGTATTGAGCGAAGAACGCTTTGGCACTGCAAATGTTTATTTGGGGGAATGTCTCGTAAAAAAAATCTAAAGTTAGTTAAAAATTAAAATACGTAATTATTATCAACTTCAAAAGTGATAATAAGAATTAAAATTTAAACATATTTGAAGTTTCTGAAGTCAAAGGGTTTATTTATTTATTAGAAAACAGCGTAATCACAAACAGATAAAACATATTAAGTTATACATACATTGAAGTCTGACCATATTTAGTTTTCCTGATTAGGCCATTGTTTAGTTGGATCAAACATGTTTTTTTTTATTGACAGCGCGACATATGGCGCCGAGCCACCCATAAGGTGTCTGACGACACCCATGGACATTTGGTCGTACGCGGGGGTTGCCAATGCCATGCCGGCCTGACAGGTGCCCATTCACGCCCCTCTTGAAGGAACCGAGACTGTACTTGGGGGAAATATATAAGCAGGGAGAGCGTTCCAGAGTTTACCGGTTCTGTAGAGGAATGATCTGCAAAATCGATTGGTACGCATCTCGTGTGTATAGTGAGTGTCAATGTTGTGTAGTGTTGTGTAATGTAGTGTGGTGTAGTGTAGTGTTTTGCGATGCTTGTGTAGTGTAGTGTAGTTTAATGTGGTGTAATGTAATTTAAAGTAATGTAATGTTATGTATTGTAATGTTGTGTGATGCAGTAGTCACGTACCAGGCAGTTAACTCACAGAATTTTGTAAATTACCCACATCACAAGCTTGAGCAAATAAGCGAATCAAACAATGATATTATGTATTCTTGCTTCAGTGCGCCCGAACCTCTCACGTTTTCCATCGCCCAGGCGACGACGGCGGAAGCGAGGCGCGTCGGTGGCGAGCGGACGTGACGTGCGTTGAAAAATTACATTTCCATACACTGCCAACGCAGGCCGCTCGGTCCCGGGCGGCTGAATTCATTTATGAGTAATTTACTTCACTCCTCGTCTCGTTGCCTTGGGAATCAATTGAATACAGCGTTGTTAGGCCAAGTTACTACTACTCCAATGTTAATAACGTTGTGTATCGAATCAATTAATGTACAAGTATACCATGGTGTGAGAAAAGTGTCTGTAAGAAATAAAAGGCTTTTTTATTTTTATTTTTATTTTTATTTTTATTTTTATTTTTATTTTAATTTTATTTATTTATTATACCATGGTGGAATTAAAATACAATTTATTTTTCTGCAAGAAGGGATATTGTTGCTTGCCATTTTTTTATGGAAACTGACACAGTTGGTTACGTCGCCTACAATATCCGTGATGTCAGCCCATAACACCGGGTGAACTAGGTGCCATGTCAGTGCTTACCTTAATGTCATGTCGGCTACGCTGAACTGGATGGAAAATACTATTTACATGCCCTTTTGACCGAGACGTTTCATTCAGTGTGGTGGTACCAAACCGGGCGGGATAAACCCTACCACCTAGAAAGGTAAGAAGGGAAGGGACCTACAGTTTTACGTGGGATCCGAACCACGGTCAGCCTCCAACGGTCGAGCGGTCACCCATCCAATTACTGACCGGCCCAGCATTGCATAACAATCAATCGACAGTCGACTGTCTGCACCACTGAGCTATCGAGGCTGACGATAGAAGTGCCTCTTGGTCTGGAACCTTCGTGCAAAACCCCTTGGTCCCCAGCCACCCCAGCCATATTTAGGATATGGTTGGGATAATATGATGTGATGTTTTGCCTAGTACCCCCCCTTAAGAGATAGTTATCTGTCTTAATACTTTGCTAAGCGTGATGGTCGGTTTTATGCTATAATTTCCGAGACTATACTTGCACCACGACACCGATTACTCTGCTTACCCCAATTGTCGGGATACAGCGTGTGGTATGTATGTATATGTGTAAACGGCCATGAAAAACATTCCCTTGGAGGTGAAAAAGCTTAGCCGCGTAGGATGTGTATCGTCATAACTATCTCACTTGGCCTTCTTACTTTGACACCCTTAATATGTGTCGATTTCTTCCAAGTCTCCGTGTGGGTAATAAATATATTTGCCAACAACCCTTACGAGTTTCAAGACGGTGTTATCTGGCGCGAACACACCCTCCGCCGCACTTCCCGCTCAGTGGGCCCTGAAATAACCTGCCCTATCTCAGCTCGCCTTACCCGCGATGATAATACAGAGGTGGTATAGCTACAGGTGCCTTTATCGAGTTAGGCGAATATTAGAAAAGTATGGAACATGATGGCGCCTCTCTGAGCGTGGTTCCGAGAGCAGTTTCTTTATGGGCTGTCTGGATCTTCCATTTGACTTTTGGGCATAGTTATCCGTGCCGGCAGTTTATAAAAAAAAATTCTTCTTGTCATAAATTTCGTATGGGTGTCCGTATGATAAAGATTGAACTTTTTTTTTTTATGGAAACTGACACCCTTGGCTACATCACCTACAACATCCGTGATGTCAGCCCGTAACGCCGGTTAAACTTGGTGCCACGTCAGTGCTTTCCTTCGGTCGTGCCGGCTACACTGAACTGGACGGAAAACACACACTATTTACATAGCCGTTTCGACCGACCTTTCATTCAGTGCGGTGGTACTAACCCGGGCGGGTTAAACCCTACCACCTAGTAATATAAGAAGGGAGTCATATCCCTTAGTCGCCTTTTACGACATACATGGGGAGAGATGCAGTGGGGCTATTATTTTAAAGTACCGGCCCCAAACGGTACGAACATCCTATAAAAATTCTACTCCGTCCCTAACATAATCTACAGACACAGAATAATTTGGCTTATGTCAGAAAGACCACACACGCGCCACATTATTCGAAATCAACTTTTTCATCAAAATCATAAAACTTTTCAACATCCATACATTTTGAGATTTAAATTAGAAATTTCGCCATAGTTTTTAGCGAATCGACTTACCTAGTTACCGATACTGATAACCACCTTCGCTGCTGTCGGTATTTTTAAGCCAACCTGTATATACAAAGTGATTCAGTAATCCTGGAGCTCAAACGAACAACTTTGGCCAAAAAATCATAAAAAATAAAAATCGCGTTCCCCATACGATTTTTGTAGCGGCACATTCTAAAAAACCGGCCAAGTGCGAGTCGGATTCGCGCACCGAGGTTTCCACACCACAAAAAGAAAACATTGAAAAAAAAACACGTTTCTTTGTTGTTATATCCGCCATAATAACACATATTCTCTGAAAATTTCAACCGTCTACCTATTACGGTTCCAAAAATACAGCAGTAGGACAGACAGACAGACAAACAGACAGACAGACAGACGGACAGACAGACGGCGTAGGCTTATTAATAGGCTTCCGTACGGGATAAAATGGATCGTGTAATTTTTTTACATTTGGAAGACATTATACAAAGGGAAAAGTTTTTTCATTTGAGTTCCAGAATTATACCCTATTCAGGTCGAATCATTCTGGAGATTGCGATGAAATAAAAACTAAATGTTACATCTAACAGAAAGGGAAGGAGACTTTAAACCAGCCGCAATACCCGGTTTTGCATCGTTCTATGTCTGCTAAAAAAAAATATGATCATTTGTTGTAATTAATGTGTGTGTGTGTTTTTTTTTGCTGAATAAGCTTTTTTCTTTCTTTCTCTACATTTTTAAAAATACTACATTCGAATTGGGTAACCGTTTCTACGTGTTGCGTAAACAGAATAAAATTTCAAAAATTGATCTTTCATAATTCGTCATCCATCACTTATCCGTCACCCCAATGTTTTTGTTTGCAAATATTTTCGACCTCAAACATGTCAATTTTATGGTTGTATTGTATGTTGGTATATGATAATGATAATACGAAAGTAATTCCTGCTCGTCGAGATAATGCTGCTTCTGTACTTTTAACTATCTCGGACTCCCGCACGGTCCGTAATAAAGTTATTGAAGGAGACTGTTTCTTACACTTCGAAGCTTTTGATTTTATTTTGCCTTGCCTTGAAGAAGTCACCGCGACTTCTCTCACGTGGAATTCGCACATAATCTACTTCCGAACTAAAATTATACGAGGTGAGTTAGCGTTTAGCACGATAAATATTCATACAATGAACACTGTTTTGGCATTAGTAGTTCATTATCAATATTGTACATGTCATGTGTATTCCACGATACCAATGTTCAACGCTAAAGCCAAGTCTTAATGCAATTTGTATATTCAAACTATGCGCTCTCGTGAAAATGGAAAAGTTGCTTCAGTATACCAGCTCACCTAAGGCTTTGTACAAAGTTTTACATAATAGTAGTCCTTATCGCTATTGCAATAAGGTAGAAATTACAGCGATTAACTTTAATACAAACAATAATTTACTAAGATAAAGTGTTTATGGCGCTTAGAGTAATATTGCAAGTTGCTTCTATGTGGCAGTTTCGACAACGTTGTCTCCCGTTTCTCTTTGGAAGTATATCATAGTGGTGTCTCTTTCGCTCGCTTTAATTCTCATCCCTGGTAGGAATTGGATGGTGCGAGTTTGTTGATGGGCTTTAATGGTAGCTCGGCCTCGCGGCCTCGCCCCTCGTCTCCGGAGATAAAGTAATGGCTAATAAAAGCGGAGCATCTCAGGGACGGACGGATGAATGGCCGAGGCGCTAGATTGAGCTATTGCAGCATCCTCGTTCAATTACCTAAGGCAGGAATGAAATATATTTGAGAAATTAATTGAGCCCGAGTTAGACTGGGAAGTGGAAATCAGCACAATAGGACTTCGCTGTCCCTCCTGGCCTCTTGTTTGCTTAGTTGGACCCAATTTGTCGCAAATCTAATTTTGAGATAGGTACGTATGTATTGTATGAATTTGTGTCGAACCATTGCAGACCTTTTTTGATTCTCATTTGAAATTGAATGAAACAAAATAAGGCATCTGTCGGGCCGGCATGGCATTCGCAATTCCCATGCATCATATAATGTCCATGAGCTTGGGAATCGTTAGGCACTTACTTATAGGTGTAACGAAGTAACATGACATGATAACATTTTAATATGATTATTTAATTTTTAACTCTAATTTTTAATATAATTTTATACTAGGTTAATTTTTATGACGAAGTGAAAAGGAAAAAAAATTATATACACTATGTTAATTTTTATAATCACTTATCACTGAATAAATGACTTTGACTTTGACTTTGACTTTAACATTGTTTATTGATCATTGATCATTGATCATTCATTGTTGTATTGTATTGTTTATTGATCATTCATATGGCAGTTAGACTGCACTCGAACTTGTCACAATTTGTTCTATCTATACATGTCGCGCTTTCCTAATTCAACTTTCAATATTTTGTGGAGCCGGTACTTAAAAAAAATATAGCCCCACTGCATCTCTTCCCGTGCACGTCGCAAAAGGAGACTAAGGCATAAGGACAAGATAGTCACCGAAGATAGAAGAGTGACAGGATAGTCACCTCTCACCTAGGTCTTCCACCGAGTCGTGCATCAGGTGGTAAAGGGATAAGGATGCCATGCTAAAGGATGACAGTCTAGCTACCTCTCACCTTGGCATGGCCCTTCCACCGAGTCTTGCAGCAGGTGGGTAATGTGAGTATGGGGATTCGTGCCTTACTTGCCGCTTGAGAGTTAGTCTGTCCTAATACTTTGCTAAGCGTGATGGTCGGTATTGTGCTGTAATTTACAAGAGTTCTTGCAGCACAACACCGATTACTCTGCTCACCCCGATTGTTGAGTAACAGCGTGTGGTATGTATTTATGTATTTACAAATATAAATACATGAATGCATGCCTAGTATGCATGTGCATAATAAGTGGCATCGTTTGTCGACAGTAAATATAGAACGCATACGATAAACCAACAAACGATCAGTCAGAATGTTGGTTTATCCAAGCAGTAATTGCAGCGCGTCACGCTATGGGGTTAACTTAGGGTTACCGGCAGCCTATTCGAATTCGAAGTTCAAAATCAAAAGTGACATAATATCACATACTTCTGTTTTTAGTTTCTGCGTAAGAATAACTCGCAAAAATATGGGTTTTCGTAATTACCATTTTAGCGTTCTATAGCCAGCGACGCTGGCAGGGATCCTTATAAATCATTCAGGTGTCTGTCCGTCCGTTCGTATGTCTGTTGTATGAGCTGCCCGAGGTGATTAACCCCGGAACGTGTAGCTCAATAAATACAAAACATTATAGAATAGTCCATTTAGTTCTTACGGCATGACAGCTATGTTGAAGTTTCTATCTTTAACGGTTAATAAGAAAATAGCATTTTAGTGGACTGCGCAGCGGCGCCGCGAGCCCTACATAGTGCGTTAGAAAACGCCTACGGAACCCTCTGTGTGTCAGCGACGTTTGCACGTAACATGAATTTTAGTACATGTGCAGCTTGACTCGGATAACGTATGCCCGTCATTAGCGACGGCAACCGCAACCGTCGCTCGCGCGGCAGTGTTAATGATGATGAAGCATATCCAAAAGTTAGCAAGGACGCGTGCAGAAAACCTTACATGTTGAATAAGTCCACTATTTACCTCAGTATAAAAATATAATGGCCACTAAAATACTTCCCTACAGATTATCCTTATCTTTTCAGTTCGATTTCAATCGCTATACCGAGTCAGCGGTTACCCCGGTGATGTGCCTCCCCGAGGTGTGCAATGTGGTGAATCAACACGATTGGGGACAGTGCAGGCTGATTTAAAGTTACATACATGCATTAGGTCACGATTATTTCTCAGTGGGGTAGGCAGAGGCAACGGATCTCTATATGTATCACGGTCCTCTGAGACACCTCTGACGCATGCCGCTTCCACACTTATGTTTTTCACATGTGCTCTTCAGGTTCGTATGCACTTGGCTCTTGATGCGGGCCGGTCTAAAAGTGCAGATGCATACTCGTATACATAGAGACTTGTAAAAATCTAAGTAACCTAACCTATACCTTGCTGCGTGGTGGCCATGTTTATGTTGGCCAAAGACGAAACGGCCGAGCATGTTTTATTGAAGTGCAGTGCACTTGACGAGCTACGAAGGGAGATAGTCCATTCTCCATCTTTCGTTGCGAAGGTCTGCAGCCACCCTGGTCCTCTTGTGGCCCTCATGGAGGACACAGGCTGGCTGAGATAGCTGGGGATCGAGGGGTTTTGCCCGACCAAGAGGGACTAGTGTGCAGGCTTAGAATCAACCCCTACAAACAAACAACAATAACAACAACGTTGTTTGTTGCGTGTCACTATAAATTATTGTCGATTGAGTAAAAGTTGCACTTGGCTTAGCGCACGCACTAGAAACCGGTTTTCATTATGGAAACAGAAATGGTTCAATCACTTGCATTAACACCTTGTTCCTCTCGGAACTCGGTGCCGCATCCACTACTTTTCGCAATCTTGACAAGGTCTACGTTTGGCCACAAGCCGCTCAAGTATGCACGGCTCAACGACTAGACCGGGACCCACTTACTCAAAAAAATTAACTCAATTTCAACCGAAATTAGAAAACGTTAGGTAATGCACACGAGACGGCTATTGGTTGAAATTGGCGAGTATTTGACTGGTCACACTTGGAATCGAACAACAGCTGAATCCCAACTCTCGAACGCGAGTACGAGTATTGATCGGGGCGGCACAAGTGGACGCGGGGCGATATGAAAGTGTTTTGTCAGAAGTAACGAGGCAGGAGTAGCTCGGCCTTCGGTCTTATTGTCTCCGGATGACAAACGAGCGGCGGACCATCGTCGATACTCGATCATTGACGAAGAATTGAAAAGTATAGAAATTACATTAGAATACGTTGCACACAATTTACTTTATCCTTAACATTATTCATAAAAATGCACACAATTTACTTGAGACGGGCACGTTCTTATTACGAGTTATTTCAATTCAATGCGTGATTTCGCGAGGAGTGGTGTAATTGGCTGTGTCTGATCTTCTTTTGAACGTTTGGGCACAGCCACCTGTGCGGTAGTCCATAAAAATTATCTATTCAGTTCAGTCCATTTGGTACATTAATACACTTGGAGAGGTCAAAATATTGTATACAATTTTTCTTATTATATTTCGTTCCAAGTAAAAATAGGCTATATTCAAAACACGGAGCAATTTACAATAAAAACCAAAACATTTATAATGAAAAAGGTTAAAGTTAACAATAAAATCCTAAAAATATGTTTTTTTATTGAATGATTTAATAAAAAATTTAAAAGGTGTCACATCGTTCTTAATGACTTTTCACATGGTTGACGGAGTCAATGCCCCTCTATTCCATTGAATTCTTCCATAATGGATCTATCCAGCATTTCGCCGTCGCGACACGGCGATATGGCGCGTAACGACCTCGTCTGCGATTTTCTGACACGTTTGAAAGGTTCGATTTTAGGGGGTTCCGCATCCACATGTAAGCCTATAACTAAGCCTATAAAAAAAAAATTACGCTATCTGTCTGTCTGTATGTCCGTCCGCCTGTCCGAGGTCTTTATCTTTTGTACCGTAATAGGTAGGTAGGCGTTTAACATTTTCACAGAATGTGTTATTTATTACGGTGGTGGATATCCTAACAAATAATAATAAAAAAAAAATCACAGATTTCGTGCCTTACACGACTATCGAGCACATTGAAAATTAATCTACGGAATTCGAAAAAATATGGTCGCTGAGCGACACGAGAAAGTCGGATCAAGGAAAAGGTTAGTTGGGTTCTGATGATGGAGCCGGAAGAAAGCCATAGGAACTGCTAAACTACACATGATAAGCCCATCGTGTTTGGGCTCGTTGGATTTGTTTTGGCAAGTACTCTAGTCATATGTTATTTCCAGGGTCCTGACGATGGAGCCGGAAGGAAGCCATAGGAACTCCTAAACTACACATGATAAATCCACCATATTTGGGCTCGTTGGATATAGGAATATAGGATAGGTTTCGTTTTTTGACATTGAAAATGTTGATGAATGTCTAACCTAACCTAACCTATATTCTTATCTTCTATATCCTTATATTATACATGTCAAGCTTATCTCTTTTTCTATCTAAATTTAAGTTTACATTTTTTGAGCTGCTTGTGTTTTTAAAAAATAATAAAAAATATATAAATGTAATATTTATTTTTATTTTGTTGAATTCATTTTCAATGCGACGCATCTTCTAACCTAACCTATATTCCTATATTCCTATATCCAGCGAGCCCAAATATGGTGGATTTACCATGTGTAGTTTAGGAGTTCTTATGGCTTCCTTCCGGCTCCATCATCAGGACCCTGGAAATAAAATATGACTAGAGTACTTGCGAAGACAAATCTAACGAGCCCAAACACGGTCGATTTATCATGTGTGGTTGAGGAGTTCCTATGGCTTCATTCCGGCTACATCATCAGGGCCCTGGACATCATATATGACAAGAGTACTTGATAAGCCAAATCCAACGAGCCCAAACACGATGGGCTTATCATGTGTAGTTTAGGAGTTCCTATGGCTTCCTTCCGGCTCCATCATCAGACCCCAACTAACCTTTTCCTTATCCCGACTTTCTCGTGTCGCTCAGCGACAATATATTGTTTCGAATTCCGTAGATTCATTTCCAATGTGCTCGATAGTCGTGTGAGGCAAGAAATCTGTGAATTTATTTTTTCAAAAAGGTTGAGCTACAGGGCAAACCCTTAACTCGATCGTCTTGGTTTTAGTCTCAAATTGTAGCTGACTAAATTATCCAGAGGAATTTTTCTCAAATTTTTTATATCATTGTTCGTTTCCAAAATTTCGAGCGCCAAAATAAAAAATTCGGAAATTTTTTTTTTTTTTTCCACTATTTCGGCCATAACTTTTTCGTTTTTTACTTTCTCGAATAATTATTTTTGCATCTTACAGCTCTCATAAATACGCGTCTTTTGAGCCTTTTTTGAATATCATATCTTCACAACTCTCCGAGATATAAGGGGATCGAACTTTTTCGTGAAATCGGGGCCTATACTGGAACACGAACCAAAAGACATTTTCAATGTCAAAAAACAAAAGTAAAAAAGTTTTCCTGTATGAAAACCTTGGGTCTCATACAGGAAACGTGTTTTTTTTTTCATAAAGCATCATATAAAATATTCATATAAAAGCGTCATACTTGGTGTGGTTATAATGAAAACTCTAAAGTAAAACAACAAATAATAAAAATCGGTCAATTAGGCGGTGGTGGCGCGAAACCTCCGGTAGGCCGCCATTTTGTCTAAGCTAATTCTTCCACTGTGGAGCTCAAACGCCTGAACAGATTACAACAAATGAGGTATCGTTGGATTCGTGGTGATGGTTCGGGTAAGATAGGATAGGTTACATCACAAAAAATCAATATGGCGGATGTAAGCCGCAAAATTGTCTACGCTAGTTCTTCCACTGTGGAGCCCAACCAACGCCTGAACGGATTTCAACAAATGAGGTATCGATGGATTCGTGGTGATGGTCTGGGTAACATAGGATAGGTGACGTCACAAAAATCTATATTGCAAAACTTAATGTTTTTTTCTTCAAACCGCTTCGAGTGGGGTGTCGTTGTCAAGATCTTGAAAAGTCAATTTCAAAAATATCATACTTGGTTTAGAACAAAAAATAATTAAATAAAGAATATAAAATAAAATAAAATAAATCCCTCGTACGATAAATAAAAATAGTAATGAAATAATAAAAATAAAAATAAAGCAAGTTCATCTTAAACAGCAATATAATATGCTGTAGTCGGGCGTTTAAATGAACAGATGGCCAGACTGCAACATTTTATACTGCTCTTTAAGATCAACTTGCCTTGTTTGTATTCTTATTATCGATTAGTTTTTTATTTATCATACTCGGGTTTTTTAATTTTAATTTTATTTTTTTTAATGAAAAACGTCGGTCATCAATTTTATTTAAAGAACATCACATTTATCTATCTGGTCTTTCCTTCAGTTATGTTAGGTATAATTTCACACTTAAGACAATTGGGATACTTATAAGAATGTCACGTATGACCTAACCTGAGCGCAGACCTCGATAAAAGCTAAATCCTTCCTACTGAGTCGGCGAGAACAAAGGACACTGAAAAAGTCTACGACACACAATTTGCCCAATAATGAACGCAAGCAGTTTTAGGAGAAAAAGAGTTTGTACGTGTCCATGGCCAAGGGTTAGGTTAGCAGAAGATATATCGGGTCTAGGAAGGTTAAAGGATTGACAAGCACCTTTTGAGCTGAAAGTCTCGTGTCGTAATAAAGTTGGAACAAAACAAAGCAGAAAAGCTTCGGCTAGGACTACTAACACTGGAAGATATTAGTAATGTGTCGTGGAATCGCCATATTTGGCCCTGAGACCGAGGAAAAACGAATCGCAACATATGACACTGTTCCAAATATTCGTTGGTTAACTGTGCCCAAGGACATTCAGTGGTTCCCAGTGGTTGTGAATCACATGCTAGCTGATTCCATGCAGTTTTTTTCCATGTGATGGAGGGATCAAGTTAAACAGATCTTCCCATCACTTCTCTTGAAAAAAGACGATTAGAACTTTGGAAGCAAAAATTCCTACGGAGTTCTAGACACTTTAGCTATGGGAGACCCCACCCATCAGTCGCACGTCTGGCTGACCCACCCATTTCCAGATTTTCCACCCGGAGCCAACAATTTTTATTGCACCCGGCTGTGTTCGAGGTCGGAGCCTCAGGCAAAGTCAATTTCACCACTGAGGAAATGCCAGTTCGGCTTGAAGGTGGAGTTGAAAGTCATTGAGTAAAGGCTTTAAAGATGCGATTTAATTAAATATCCGTGGATTGTAGGAGTACGGAAAGATATTCCCCGGACGCCCGTTGCACACCTTTGCAGTGCGACACAAGAACGATTTAAAGAATCGTGCCGTTCGAAGAACTCTTCTGTCGTCTACAAAGGGGTGTTCCGGGAGAGTATGGCGGATTTGGTGAATGCGAACAGGAGGAGGAGGGAAAGGGAAGCGAGTTCATCAGAGCAGCGGCCTAGCGGTATAACTGGCTCAGCGATGCGTCTGTGCTTCAGAGGTTGAAAGTCCTTCGTGAGTACAGAGTTGCCAGTGAGACCATTTGCCATTAGTAAAATATCTGTGGCAATCTTGACGTACTTACCTTTATCATGAGTTTGAGCATAGTGTAGCGCTGGAAGACGTTGCGCTGTGTCTTGGAGTCGCCGTACTTGGCCATGAGATTGACGAGCGCCTTCTTGGCCGTGTCGTAGGAGTCGTCTAGACGCACGCGCACTGCGCGCAGTCGCTCGTTCGTCTCGATCACCTCTTCCTTTGTCTGCCCACCTGCGCATTAGTTGCACACGTGTTGTATGGGTCTAAATTTATAGGTTTATTATGATAAAAATAGAAATTATTATAGGTTTCCAATGACGCTTATTAGAGTATTGGTTAATCAACTGACGCCTGTGATGTGAGCCTTAATATTATTACCCTGCTACTACATACTACTACTGCTATATACTGCCTGATACTGCTAGCCACCACTTGCCTGCTAGTTAGTTCCCAAGTCAAAAATAATTTTACTGTATATTATTAAATAAAATAAGTAGACATTTTAAAATTAATGTTATCGTGCGAAATTTTAATTATTTGAAATTTTAACTAATGTATATTTTAATGAAACTACGATGTAAAATTTAATTATGTAAAAATAACCAACATAATTTATAAATAAAACAATATAAATTTGAATTTGAATTTCATTTTATTGTTGTCGGAACAATCATACCTTCTCTTTGATCATGGTTCTCTTTGATCACATTGAAAGCACACATTTAAAGCCCAAGTATTGGTAGAGAACCTCATTAATCACAATGGAGAAATAACCTCTCTGCTAGCTAATGGCCAAGCAGAGACATTTAACAAATGACTAAATTTCCCCTACGAAGCGAGACAAAAGCGAGCCGTACGCCTTTCCAGCGGCCGCAAAGGCCTTTCTTTAATTAGGTAAATAAATTCGCGAAGTTGTCGGGTGTAATAAAATAGTTGCAGGTCAGTATTCCGGCGAGGCGAAGAACAATCGTAAATTGTTAGTCGAAAGGTCGTCGGACGTGCGGCGAAATCAAACCGCCTTGTGAACTACCTGGTACACACCGTGGGTGAACTTTTGGGGGTCGAAAAGTATGTGTCGACATTAAATTAAAACGGAATAAAATATTATACATTCTAGTAGATAATAGCAATAAATAAAGTCAAGCCAAAAAAAAAAAACAAATAAAACATACAATATTTATGAATATGTAGACAAATATTTCAAGCTCAGAAAATAATTTGTAATTTTGTTTATATGTTGCTAGGACATTTTAAACTATATCACTCGTGATGTAAAGAAAGCTGCTCACTGAAACTAATTACTTTTGAAGATTGAGCAATAATCTTATTCATACTGCATTAAGAATACTGGACGACGAAATAAATATAATTTTGAGTATCTGTATCTCCAAACATATAGCATAGTTGTATTTTGAAAATATGTTTTCAGATCGCAGAAGCCAACGCGGGTGCCCTCTGTCCCACCTCACCTTTGTCGTTTCAACTACCTGTTTACCTATCGTTCACCCGTTTCACCTGTCTTTGTTTATTTTTCTTCTTTCCCGTACAGCGTTAACCAAAATTTTTGCACACTAGCTTTGTGTGCACAATACAAATAAAATATTGCGTTTTTTTACCTTTATCGTTAGTAATTTTTAATAATTTAGAAAAAATTGCTAATAAATTACATACGTTTCTACTTTAACAACAACTACGATGCAAGTACATACGAGTATTATACAATTTTGATAGCATCAAACCCGCCGTTTGTGCTACTTTTTAACCAAAAATTATACGCGAGAGTAACCGAAATTCAAGCTTATCGAATATATAGTCTCAATAGCTAAGCCTCGGGCAAATCGAATCGATTCAAACTTTCCACGAGCAAATCCACGAGCGAAAGCTAATTAATAAAATCGACAATAATTAAAAGCCAACCCATCATAATTCTATCTCTCATAGGTAACCCCGCGCCCCGCCTCGGCTCTCAAGGGCTCACCACTAGCCACTAGTAATGAATTATCTCCACCGCACGTCGCACGTACGCCGCGCCTACATTTAATCAACGCTCTGCAACTCCTAATAGATGTTCGTTTACCTAACACAAAATTATTAGGTGACGGCCGATAAGGATGAAAGATGGCTCTTTGAACTATTGACCCTGTATATAACCATCTTTTCGCAACTTAGACCTCTACGCCAGCACCAGGTTGTTTTATGGTAAAAGCGACATGTGGCATTTTTACACCTACAAGTAGGTGTCTAACGATGCCCACGGACATTCTGTGATGCACGGGAATTGCGAATGCCATGCCGGAATGAAAGGAGCCTTTTTCACGCCCCTTTTGAAAAATCCCAGGCTGTTGTACTCGGGATTTCCTGTGATTTCCACGTTTTTCCGGTTCTGTGAATAAAAATGACCTACAGACCCGGTTGGTCCTGGCCCCTGACCAGTAAGCGTAGTGCGAAGGTGGATTGGGTACGGCGGAATAGCATTAAACAGTTCCTCCGAACACTCCCCGTAAAATAGCGAATAGAACATACTTTGGGACCCGACGACACGTCCCTACGGAGTTGCAGCGGTTCTATGTCGAGTGGTACTCCAAGCGAGACATAACCTGCGTTTTATACAAAGCCCGGTAATAAATACAACAGCTGCTATTTTAGGCGTTTGGCAGCTTGAAATTACTTGCTAATTTATTATTTGAACAAATTAACTTTTTGCGTCAAAAAGTAGGGCCTGTGGTTATTTATTACGGCTAGTCCCTTTATATTATAAATTCTGCTACAGAACATTCGGCCAAAACCAGTTCGCGTTTTCAACGCAGTTCAGTGTATCCGGCACGAATACAATAGAAACACAGATGTGGCTCCTAGGCCACATTGTATTGAATATATAGCACATGTATTGAACATAGGTATATGTGAAACTGATTTTTTTTCAACACAATCTAAAGCTGTCAGGCAGGGTGAAAGTAGTCGGGTAATAAACAAATACCGTTGAGAATCCAGCAGGCGATGTAGATAACCATATCAGGTTACGCAATCTAATCTAATCATATCTAATCATATCTAATCTTATCTAAATCTAATCTAATCTGATCTGATATAATCTGATCCAATGTAATATAATCTAATTTAATCTAATCTAACACTTAACCCATACTCAAGTCTTTTGCTACTACCTACTTATATCTCACAACATACGACTCTCAAACATCCAAAGGTTGACTGGGAGAAATCCCAGTAAGGGATAAGTCCGCCTTTGCCCCTCATGTAAATTTATTATTGTTTATTTATGAAAAATGTTTTTTTTGGAGCAATAAAGTATTTATCTATCTAATCTAATCTAATCTAATCTAATCTAATCTAATCTAATCTAATCTAATATATTCTAATCTAATCTAATCTAATATATTCTAATCTAATCTAATCTAATCTAAACTAAAGAACACAAGGGAGCATACTGACTGGAAGCGCCCTCGTCCTTGACGTCCTGCACGATGCGGCGAACGCTCTGCGTGAACTTGCCAACCAGGTTCGTGCTCGCTGCAACAACACAAAACACAACCAGTCAGAACCATATACAAACAGTTACCTTATACCGGAGCCGGATATTTTGACGAACCTACGTGTAATACCTAAAGAGAATAAGTAAATGAATTGAATTGATTTGAGGTCATGATAAATTTATTAAAAAAAATTGTAAACAAGAGCGAGAGAGAGAGAGAGCGAGAGGTCGCGATTTTCACATAAAACAACCTTACAAAATAATTGTGTTAGCTAGAATATGTTATTTAAAAAAAAACATTTGTAGTTAAAATACTAGTAAACCATTTGTAGCTAGAATACTAGTAGCTAGTAAAAGTGTGAGGACATCAGTAAATACAATCCATTCGTTAGTTCATAAATTTTCATGGATACATTTTCCAAGATGATTTTTATAGTAATATGAAGCGGTCAATTTCCAGATCACGGTTGAACAGATAATGCTCGAGGATGTAAAGGGTCAATATGTTCATTTTAATCCATAGTCCTAACTCCCTTGCCCCTTACTAGGTGGTAGGGTCAAATTGTAGCCGACTGGGTTTGTACCACCGTACTGGATGTAAGATGGCCGCATAGCAGCCTCGGTTGTTCTCCTCTAGTCCAGTATAGCGAGCAATCCAGGGAAGTCTTCGGTATGGCACCTACGTTCTCGGAGGTGATATTGGCTGATCAGAGCATGCGCTTTAGCCCCTCCGACTCAGCCGCCCATACCGAAATAGGTAAAAGAAAATTGGATCTAATCAGGTTGCATTTCATGTAAAACGTCACATAGGTCCAAACCCGCCGGATCGATACCGCATTCAATGAAAAATTTGCGTTTCTAGACAAATTGCACAGCGAGTAGATAAAGCCAGCAAAACTTATCACTGTGGCGCGAATAAGTTTCCCGCCCCAGACAGATTGCTGAAAAAACATCCGACTCCAGACCAGACTCCAGACATACAAATCGGCGAGCGATAAAAAAACTAATGAATTCTCTTGTTTTCTTTTGTTGCAGACAGCGCGCGACGCGACGAGGGCGCGAGAGGGTGCGACAATAGTGCGAGGCGAAAGAGTTTCAATTGTAGAAATAGAGCGCAAGAAAAGAAGGCAGCGCAGTGAACGCAAATGTTGAATAATATCTCACACGATTACTTAAACATTATGTTGATTGTTTAGATTTGCTGGGTCTGGGTCCGTGCTCCACCTAGGTTCTCCACCTGGGTGGAGCATGGGATACTTAGATTTTATATGCTATGTCCATGCTCCAACTACCATTAAGTACAGTCGTGTGCAAGAGTGTAATTTAGTGGGTCCACGGGGAAAACTATAAATCAAACATTGATTTCTAAGAGAGGTAATAATATTATACTTAACATGTTACATGTGACATAAATATTATGCGCCCTTCACCGTTCTCTTTCATCGTCAATAAAAAAATCATAATAAACTGGGAACGGTTCTAAAGTACCAGGGCAGCAGAAATTTAAAGGAGGTTTCCATAATTTTATAACAGTTAATCGCTATTATAATAATAATAGCGATTAACTTATACGAAAACCTATTCGAAAACGCGTATTCATGGTATTCAATAATAGGTGCCAGGATTTATTCATTCATCCAAGGCATAGTTCCTAGGCCAGGGAGAGGCCAGGATTATCTCCCTTTTTTTCTTTCCCTCTCAGCGATTAACTTATATAAAATTAAGGAAACCTCCTTTAAATTTCTGCTTCCCTGGTACTTTGGTGACTTCATGTTTGTTAATGTTTGTTAATCCTGGCCTATATTATTTATATAATATATATTTTATAATTATATATATATATATATATTATATTAATATATATTTTATTTTTTATAATTGTTGTATATTTTTTTTTATTTGCGGAATCTGAATTTAATTTCTTTTCAAAATAAACAATATAATCAAGTTACCTTGTTATTTTATTGGTTGTATTGTACTGTACTATACAGCTGTAGGTCAGTAAGGAATAGGCAAATCAGGAGTTGGCGAATAAGGAATTGGCGAATAAAGTCATGGACTGTACAATAATATTATCAGTTGGAGCATGGTATATGGTATAAATTGTAAGTATCCCATGCTCCACCCAGGTGGAGAACGTAGGTGGAGCACGGACCCAGACCCGATTTGCTCTATGAACGTGTGAGGACATCGTCACACATCGTTGAAATAAACGTGTTGGTAAAACATAACACAAGGCTTTTGAAAGATCTCCATTTTATAATGACTATAGTAGAATATAATCTTTATAATCATACATACATACATACATCCCACGCACTAAAACCTGGGCAAGCAGAGTAATCGGTGTTATACTGCAAGGACTCTGGTAAATTAGAGCACAGCACTGTCCGCATCTCAAATCCCGAACTGTCAAGCAGCAAGTAAGGCACGAAGACCCCCCTGTTGCATGAGTCGGTGGAAGGACCGTGCCGAGGTGAGAGGTGGCTAGTCTGTCGCCCTTTAGGACGGCATCTTGTCCTTTTATCTTAGTCACCTTTTGCTACATGCATGAGGAGAGATGCAGTGGGGCTATTTGTTTCAAGTACAGGCCCTACACGGTATGATTATATTTTCATTCATGAGATACCAGAACTCAATTTTTATCAATAAGGAGTGTACCTGCATACAAATGTTTATATTATTAGGGTATACAGTGTAGTATATGGACCAATTATCCGAATGAATTATCATACATAATGAATGGTCTGAATCATACCCAGTTATTTCCCCCGGCACCTCCCACCGGCCTCCACAGACTGACTTCAACTTGTCCGATGCATTTGCTAGTTTACAATCGCTCTATTCGTGTTACTATTATAACTCTTTATCCGTGGCCAAGAGACATGTGAAAGCACTTTGCGGAGACCTCTTCAACCAGGGCGGGCGGCGACCACCGCGCCGCCCCCCGGCCGCCGCCGCCCTGGGAACTTCCTGCCTAGCTCGGAGCCGGATAAGCCTGAAAGCTGCCCACCCGGCTCTACAATGAAGACGGAGGCACGTCGTCGATATCATTAATCAATTGGGAGCGTATACCCGGGCGAGATTTAAATCGCCACGATCCGACACCGGACAGGTTATTAAGAGCCGATTAATTTATCGTCCGGATATACATATTTCGTGTATCTTGCTATTACTAAAATAACTTCGTTATATCGGGGCCCATCGTTGTCGTAGTTATCTAAGGGAAACGATCAGACTGTGGTTTTCGTCCTGCGGGTAATTATCCGTGTGGGGGTCAAATTGTCTTTCCTGAGGGTATAAGGAAAAGGGTGCGACTCTTGCTCATTTGAGAGCATTGTTTTTAGGTTTACGTACCCCGTACGGAAGCCTATTACAAAGTCTACAAACTCTCTCTGCCTGTCTGTCCGTTCGTCCGTCCGATGGGTGTATCTTTGGAAATAGCTAGCCGGTAAAATTTTCACAGGATATGTGTTATTTTGGCGGATATAACAACAAATAATAAAGAAAAAGTGAAAAATTAAGGGAATGCTTTCTGTTATCGGAACGATGAGTCCATAGTTCCGATCATTGAGGAATATTTTTATTATTTTATTATTATTTTTTTTAATTTTTTTTTAAACGTATTAAACAATATCGTGATGCGTTTGTTTATATAGAACGTAGGTAAATATTTATATATAAAATAATGTATGTACCTACATAACCTTACCCAAAATCTCAGATATGACTGATAAGATAAAGAATGCCTCATGGAATTAAACTCTCCTTTTGTGTCCCATGTATATTTGACGCCCGATAATGAATATTTTTAACCCCCGACGAAAAAAGAGGGGTGTTATAAGTATGTCTGTGGCATCTTAGCTCCCAAACGGATGGACCGATTAGGATGCGGTTTTTTTATTGGAAAGCTGATTTAATCGAGATGGTTGTTAGCTAGGTTTGTAATGAAATAATCAAGTAATTAAGTTATCAAAAATTTATTATGCTAAAAAGTGGACCGATTTGCATGCCGTTTTTTTAAAGCTTGAATTAAAAGTTATGATTTAATTAGATTTCTCAGCTTGACTGTAATCGATGAACAAATTCCACCGCCAAAAGGTACACAACACGAGGTAACATGACGCCATGTTTAATTAATTCAACCTAAGACTTAACGTCGATGGCCTGGATCCTAGCTCCTAATTGATGCCCTGAGCTATCTCACGTATCTAAAGCCTGGCTTTACCAAGTGGAGCTTAAACGATGCTAAGTCACGTGGGGAATGCTTGCGGGTGCATTAGGTAAGTGTGCGGAAGGCTGCCGTCGATTAGTCAGCCTTTCGTAGGGTATAGTTTACAGACCTTACGGGGTCTCGTGTCACAGGTCGGAGGAGTCTGGTGAAGCGAAAATTCCGCGGGTGCAAGCGGGATAGCAACATCCCGCTTTTTTGGATTGCAGTTGGAACGCTCGGAATTTTTTAACGCATTCATTTGTTTATTGCAAAAATACTAATTTAATCAAAACAGTGAAACTGATATACTTATAATAATTAACGAATAAAATCTTTTTTTTCAAACCTTGCTCTGGTCACGTTACGTCCAATACGTTTTAGAGCACGCTTAGCAGCTCGAGGCTGTTGTGACTGAGAGACGGACGGACAGACAGATATCTGAACGATTGTTCTGCTAAGGGTTTCCTGCCGAGGTGACAGCCACGCTACGGAACACTAAATAGTGTAGTGGATACTAAAATAGGTGGAAGCTCTCATCTACCTATTTTAGTATCCACTATATTTTTTAATACTAATAGAGGTACTTACTAGTTTTCCATAAACATTAATTAGAAAAGGATCGGTAGTAATTTCTAAAAGAATAAAATCAATTCATTCATATTAATAAATCTGTCATTCGACCAACATTAACTGAACGCGTGAAAAGGAAAACATTTGGTTTCTTCATATTCTTCATATCGAGTGAAAAGTCCATAAGATTTATTATAAAACATCCGAAGCACATAAATTATATTTCAGAGAAAATATATTATTTCTAAATACGAGTACGAAAATGTTTCATAAAATGTGGCTATAAGAGTACACCGAAACACATTTAAGACTTAAGTTTTACATTTTATTTCATTGAAAATTTCCCGCAGTAAAAATGTAGCGAAAATTACCTATAACCTTTTTGACTGGTGTGGATAATTACTCGTACTATAAATGCGGAATAATACTCGTACCTAGTTATTTGAAAATCGTTTAGTATACTTATCCTTTGTTTGGTCCAATCAATTTTCTTATTGTTCCACTTTTGTATATAAAAAAAATTACATTATATTTTATGATTGTTAAATTGAGTACAATATAATTACAACAGCTGTACAAACAATTTGACTAAACTATATAAGCAGATTGATGTGTTAAGAGCGTGTCGTGCAAAATGACAGGCGACTGCTGCCACTCAAGTAAATAATATATATCTCTTAAACAAAGCCATAACTGGAAAAAACAACACATGAATCTGTAGTTGATTTTGATTATGATATTCTAAGATACTGGAAACAGTTTTGTATTGCTCAGTTTATGCACAATAATTATAACGGATTACGGTGGCCACCGTCGCCTGTCATTTTACACGGAACGCTCTTAACCGACGACGGCCGGCACTACGCTGCTGCTGGCATGCTAGTCCATGGTGGCCGAACGGGTCGACTCGAAGCGACGTCAGTACCGCACACACAGTCGTGTGGTTGGCACACCTTCGCACCCACTCAGAGTGCAACGGAGCGGAGATTCTCACTTTATATTATATTTTATTATATTTATATTATTTTGTCAGCCTCGATAGCTCAGTGGTGCAGACAATCAACTGTCGCTATTGAATGTTAAGCAACGCTGGGTGCGGTCAGTACTTGGATGGGTGACCGCTGACCGTTGGAGGCTGACCGAGGTTCGGATTCCTCGTAAAACTGTAGGTCCCTTCCCTCCTAATCTTACTTTGTGGTAGGGTTTAACCCGCCCGGGTTGATACCACCGCACTGAATGAAACGTCGGTCTAAACGGCTATGTAAATAGTTTGTGTTTTCCGACCAGTTCAGTGTAGCCGGCACGATCAAAGGGGGAAGCACTGACATGGCACCTAGTTCACCCGGTCTTATGAGCTGACATCACGGACGTTGTAGGTGATGTAGCCAACCGTGTCAGTTTCCATAAAAAAAAATCCTCAATTTAATTTTAATTTAATTTAATTTAATTATTGATAACTCACATCTGTACGCTGTGATTTACATAATTTGATACATAATTTTGTTAAATTGTATGATGTCAATTACGATTTTCCTCAGTTACAATGGAACAATAATGAAACATACAACACAGTTATATCCTTAGAAAATCCGTAAAACGAATTCATTCACACCTGCTTTCGAACTTCATCCCTAGCGAATGAGAAGCAACTTCCTTATCCACTGCTCTGTCCCCTTTCACGTGATAGTACCATTGCATTGTTGTCTATAAAACTGGTCTACCCCTCCAGTAAGCACGTACACTGAGAAGAAAATTTTGGAAATTTTCACTCGTTACCTTACTCGACTAATTTGCTAGAAAGTAGTTTTCAGTTAATGTAACGAAAGCCTGTATGCAAATTAACATTATTTAGATTATTAAAAAAAAAAAAAATTTTTTTAATTGCTTTTTTATTTAATAATTTCAAATTCATAATTCAAAAAAATCACCTAAACTTGTCCACATATTATACGAGTATATTCATTATAAGGCGGCATTTTAGTAACACATAGTATTACCAATTCTGCGGAGCAGAAGGCCTACTTGTTTCAGAATGATATTTCTTCCAGTCAATCTTGTACACAACAACGCATGGCGTTGTTAATGCACCTCGCCCAAACACCTCACGGTGTTTTGCTTCACCACAGTGAAATTTCAGATAATTTTCTTCAGTGTAGCGTCGCCCTCCAAGCTAGGTGAAGGGTGAATCCTTGAACTTCGCATTTTCTGCCAGAATACAGCAACAGCTGCCATCCTCACCCACTCACCTACTTCCTGTTGCTTTAAGGTTCTTAGACTGGTGTCTGCGCTACGACTATGACTGTCACCGCGGCGAGTAGTGATGAAGTATCAAGCAGTGGTACAAAAGTAGAAAATAAGTTACATGAATAGAAATCTAAATAAATATGAAAATAATGATAAATCGTGCGGAAAATATTTAATAAATAAGACATTTAACTTGATACATTTGTACATTATTATTATCTGATTAGTTAGCAGATTACTAAATTAATGTCAACCTCGGTAGCTCAGTGGTGCGGTCGGTCAACTGTTATTAAGCAACCCTGGGCGCGGTCAGTACTTGGATGGGTAACCGCACGACCGTTGGAGGCTGACCGTGGTTCGGATTCCATGTTAAACTGTAGGTCCCTTCCCTTCTTACCTTACTAGATGGTAGGGTTATCCCGGCCGGGTTGGTGCCACCGCACTGAACGAAACGTCGGTCGAAAATAGTTCGTGTTTTCCGTCCAGTTCAGTGTAGCCGACATGAAATGAAGGGAAGCACTGACATGGCACCTAGTTCACCCGGTGTTATGGGCTGACATCACGGATGTTTTTTTTTTTTTTTTTTATTGGAAGCACAAACAGGATCACAACATTATATAATATTCACATTAAACATACAGTAGATGTATATGCGCCCCCAGCACCGCGCTTCCCGTTGTAGGTGATGTAGCCAACAATCGTGTCAGTTTCCATAAAAAAAATGATAAAAAAATTAAACATAGAGAGAGAGACGAAACAATTTATTTGTATCAACGCGCTCACAATGATTCCAATTATTTATTTTTGCGTTAATACGCTTTCTTTTGGAGCCACAGCCTAAGGTCGCCTAAAGACGCTTCAAATAAGTTAATTTTTTTTTGTTTTTTATCTCAAATTGTTAAATTTGAGGGAGATAATAAAACTTATGGCATATTTGGTCAATATTTGGCAGCCACGGCGACTGCTAAAACTTCATATTTGTCACTTTGTCAACTTATTTATTTAAGGACTTTCGGAAAGGTCATAGGAAAGCTCCTTATCGATAAGTCTGGTGACCGACGTGCCAAGTCTTTCTTCTTTCAGCGGATAGGGCTAGCCATTCAAAGGGGCAACGCTGCCAGCGTATGGGGCACTGTGGCGGAGTCGGCTGAGTTGGACGAAATATTTTACTTGCAGTAGGTAGGCAAATAAAATATAATCAAAGTTTAATTATGTTAATTTTGTTTAATTTATTTTATTTTAATTATATTCTGCATATATTCTATATTTACGCATATTTTATGTTGTGTTTGTATTATATTATTATAAAATTAAATAATAAAGTTACCTATTTGCCGAATGTTTGACGGAAATGACTGTAAAAACTTAACATATGTCAAACTCATTTGTAACGACTCGACGTCCTCAACGCTTCAAGGTCGGCGCTCGGTGGGGGGGGGGGGGGGGGGGGGGGAGTTTTGCAAAGTTGGAACTCTGCGATGAATTTTGTATGAGCAGTTCTCTGTTTTTGGTCTCAGCAATTAGAACAAGGGAAGCCACAAGGAGACAGTGAAAGTTGAAAGACAAATTTCATTCTGCAAAAGTTGTCAGGACAGTTTTCATCACGAATTCAAATAATTATATAGTTGATTTGGAAAATTGTTCTGTCCATCTACTTGGGAAACAAAGTGCTAGGTCACTTCTATAACTATAGTTCCTAAAATATAGCTTGTCACGCGTGACAGATGTCAGAGTGGCTCGAATAGTGCTCATTTAGTTACCCTATTATTGACCAAATCGAAATTATTGCATCTATTTAGGAACTGATTGTTTTGAAAATGTAGCTAATGTAATAATAGGACTGAAGACTAATGAAATTAAACAGAAGAAATATATATTTATTTTTAATTAGCATTATTCGAGGTACTTTGACATCTGTCACGCGTATCAAGCTATATTTTACGCTCGCTGAAAGAGTGACATTTATTTGCACGCTCTCAAGGGATTACTTTGTTATATATTTTGTCGCGACTTTAAATATAAATTCACAAGTCACAACACAAGCAAAGAATATAATATAAGGCAAACGTTTCATCAGGTGGTTCGTTATTCAGTTGTATGTATCACACAATTTATTATCACTTTTCATCGTTGGGCGTTCTCTCGATTTGAATTCTTGGGTATATTTGCAGTCCTGCCGCCTGCCTGACTTGTGTGTGTGTGCCTGGAATTTGTCGCGATATTTTGTAAGGTTCTCCGTTCAACCCTTCATATACACTGTGTTACATTAGTAGGTGGTAATACCCGGGGTGATTCAACACCTAAAATAAAACAACTTTTATTCCACGAATGTTAATTTTTAACCCCCGACGAATAAGTTTAACGTGTGTATCTGTGTGTCTGTCTGTGGCGTCGTAGCTCCCAAATAGATGGACCGATTTGGATGCGTTTTTTTTATTAGAAAGCTGGTTTAATCGGAATGGTTTCTAGCTATGTTTGTAATAAAGTAATTATGTAATGAAACAATTAATTATCTTAAAAAGTGGGAGGACTTGCATACGGTTTTTTTAAAAAAGCTTATCTTAGTTTTTTTATAAAAGTTATCACCAGAATACATTGTGAAAAGTACTGATATAAGTTGATATAATGTTCGTATATCGCCGGTAGTGATTTTATGAGTGTCCTATTACTGTTAGTGCCCATTAGGTTAGGTTACGGCCCTCGTAGCCCGTACCTGGCGAGGTGCAATCCCAGCGACTGCGCGGGAAATTACAAGTACATAGGTACCTCATGCAAACACTTATCTAGAGGGGCCATCTACTTGTCGAGGTTGTAAAGGAAGAGTACACAGGGACGAAATCCGATTTTTTTTTAATCAAAAGCGCTACGTGTTGTCCCGACCGTCTAGCGAAGGTGTCTAACGACGCCCATGGACTTTCCGTCATATGGGAGGGTTTTTTTTATGTAATTTATTTTCAGGGTTTTTAACAATTATTTGTTAATACCAGCCCTATAGTACTATTCTCTCTATACCCTAGGGACCAGAGTCCCTGAGGGATAGAGAGAATGACATGCCGGCTTGACAGGTGCCTATTCACGGCCTGCTTAAAGAACCCGAGACTGTACTTGGTCGGAAATATATGGGCAGGGAAAGCGTTCCAGAGTTTTCAAGTTCTATGGAGGAATGATCTGCGGAGCCGAGTGGTACGCAGCGGTAAGTACAGCGTGTGATGCTGAAAATCTGTTACGGTGCGCCCCGTTGCGATTCTATTTTCGATTATTTCGAGAATTACTGAACAAATTCACATGAGTTATTCAGTGACCTTTCCTTTCGGGCACATCTAGGGATGGTTATAGGATGTTTTGACGCGAAGAGAAGCCGCGGGAACATCCATTTTTTTTATTTTTATTGACAGCGCGACATATGGCGCCGAGCCACCCATAAGGTGTCTAACGACGCCCATGGACATTCGGTCGTATGCGGGGGTTGCGAATGCCATGCCGGCCTGACAGGTGCCCATTCACGCCCCTCTTGAAGGACCCGAGACTGTACTTGGGGGGAAATATATACCGCCATTGGTAGCAAAAGACTTGAGTGTGACAATGTAAAATATAAAATAAGGAATATAAATATTATGATGATAATATACTACCATACAAGTACGAACGTAGAACATAGTTAATTTTACTTATAAAGTGGCTCTCAATAACTTTATCCATTACAAATATGTATAGGTCTTACTTGTTAAATGTCTAAGGTAGGTACTTTAAAAATTCATTTATAAGCAGAAGTTCCACTTGATTTGATAATATGCCAACAGGTCGATATTATTAATATATGTATTTTTAATTTAATTAGTCTGCACTAATTAAATTAAAAATACCGTGAAAACAGCTTAATCGATATTAATGAAAAAATAATATTACATTTTTATACTCGCATGCACATTTAGTTGTACTCATTTTTAACCGCGACGCAAAAAGAGAGGTGTTATAAGTTTGAGGCCTCCGTCTGTCTGTGTTTCTGTCTGTGCGTCTGTTTGTGTCTATGTGTGTGTCTGTGTGTCTGTCATGCCGTATATCTCTGTCTCTATCTCGCTGTGCCATCTTAGCTCAAACGAATGGACCGATTTGGATGCGGTTTTTTCATTGTATATTTGTTTTAGTTATTGTAAATTACTTAATTTATGTGAAATATTTATTGGTTAATTCCCTATAATTGTGTGTACCCATTTATTATGTATGTTTTGTATATGTTCGAAAATCATTCGTGGGCAATACATATTGCACTTGAACTTGTAACAATTTATAATTCGAAATATCTAATCAAAATATTCCACTCAATCAGAGCCCAATCACGACAAGGTATATAAAATTTCCCTTGCATAAAATCAATTTAAATTTTCCAATTGTAACTCTGCGTTTCCCAAATAAAATAAAATAAAATATCTTAAACGGTCACACTTGTTCACTCACGTATCTTCTTTCTACCGCAAATGGTGTGCCATGCCGACCAAATCTTGGTACAAGGTAAAGTAAAAGCAACGCATGACTACACCGCCGTTTATGGGTGTTTACTTTCATGGAGCCTAGCCGCCCGTGCCCCCTCTGCGACTCTACTTAAAATTGTGCTCCACCGCGGATCTTCCGTCGCTTCAATTTATTTTCTGATACTTTATCAGCTTTACGACGTAAGCTTCGTCGGTGATATAACATTTATGCTAGTAAGGATGTGCCTTCCGGTTCATATTAAATATTATTTCTTTATAGCAACTAGGTGTTGATACTATGTAAACTGATTACGTATTTTGTGAGATTTTTAGCTCGACAACTAAACAAGTGAAATAAAAAAATAAAAAATAAAATTTAATAAAATATATCATTTTAATTATAAACAGTGCTAGATCTAATAAAATAAAATAGCAATAACTTTAAAAATTACATATAGAAGTGCGTAGCCTTCTGTCCTATGGACAAGTGCTGTCCAGGCTCTGTTCTGTGGACAAGATGTTTGAGTGTCGTATATTATGTATGAGATATAAGTAGGTAGTAGCAAAAGACTTGAGTGGAGTGTGGCAATGTAAAATATAAAATAATGAATATAACTATGATAATCTATAATAATATACCACATACAAGTACGAACTAGTTAATTAAAGTATACATTTTATTATAATTGAAAGGAACATTTAAAGTGAAAACGATTTTCTATTTTAAAGTACTGCCTCCGTTAGTGAGCGATCGTTTATCACTTTTCGAATCGCAAACAAAACGAGTCATTTCCCCGCCAATTGAGCATTAAACGCGAAGCTTTAAAAGTTACCCTTTGTTCGGGCTACAGCGCGGTACTGTAGGAAATGTATATTTCTCGGCATTATCCCGGTGGCAATGCGTTAAAAATAAGCATTCATCCACGCTGCGGGGCCCCGACCACCATTAGCAGATTTACTCGTTTCCGCACACGTCTGGCACATGTGTGTTGTTAATAACCGTTGCTTGATGCTCATATATTCGGTCCTCTCAATGCCAAAGGCAAAGGACATTTGGCAAAATTGAGATTTTGACGGTGCTTGTGCCAAAAAGCACGAAACGGAACAATGATCATATTTAGAAAATCTGGCTTTTGAAAAAAAAAAAATCATTTACAGTAAACGTCCATACAATTATTACTAGAAAAGTAAATAACCTAATCAAAATTAACTTACAAATAAAGCAACTTGTATGTAGTATATTACTAGTTTTTAGGTACAACTGTTCTTTAAGTGTATGTTGCAAACCTACCTACTTATGAAAAATAAATAAACATTTCATTTCATTTAACTTGTTAATTTCATTTCATTTCAGTTAACCACTATAAAAATATACCTACTTGACATATTTTTTAAGTATCAAAATTGACGATGGCACTATACACCAGATATAGTCAATGTAAATAGGCAGAGTGCTCAGATTCTTAATTATTCACGTTTATGCTGTAAATAATAATGTTCTTGTGAACGATAGTGTGGGTTAATTATTTGTAAGTAACTGTAATACTTATAATATAAGGTACTAAAAAACATTGCGACTTGCTAAGTTTGTTTTTCAGTTTTTTATTTTTTATTAGGTTTTCGTACCCCGCACTGAAGCCTATTACTAAACCTAGAACGTCTGTCTGTCGGTCTGTCTGTCTGTCCGTCTGTCTGTCTGTCCGTCTGTCTGTCAATCCGTCCGTGCGTTCGATGGCTGTATCTTTGGAACCGTATTAGCTAGCAGGTTGAAATTTTCATGGAATATGTACCTGTGATAGAATAACAAATAATAGAAAAGAGAAGTGGGGTCCCCATACAAGAAACGTGTTATTCAACGTTTTTTTTTTGTGGTGCGCAAAGCTCGGTGGGCGTGTCTGACTCGCACTTGTTTATTTATAAGGATTTTACCAATTATTTGTGGGGCTATGGGGTTTGTGTGCTATGGGGCTGATATTACAGCCCCATAGCACAGAGGCCCATAGTACTCATCTTCTTATGTCTTAGGGACTCTGGGATTCACGCTCAAATTCTTCTCATTGAATGAGAACTGGTATAATTTTCGACATGTCCAAGCATATATTACCTACCTGTGGATGAAATTATGTAATAAACAATAAGTAAATGAATATTTAAAATATACTAAATAAACCTAGGAAACTAAAAAAAAAAACGTGCATGTTACAGCATGAACACCCCGTCCCGCGCTCCAGCGATCTGAACACCGCCCTCCACCCTCGGCCCGCGGCGCTCGATAAGTATAATTCTCAGGGCAAGCGTCGCGTCGCGTCGTGTCGTCGGCTTATTCATTGCGAAAAAAATATCGAGAAAATATTACTCAAGCGCAAATTGAAGGTCATATTATTCTAAGTCGTCGTATTTTTTTTTTGCACAGTTATCTATCACAGACCAACATGCCTATTCCCTATTAGCGATTATCGCAAAAATAGCGGTAGCCGCAGCTCTGTCTCACTAAACGCATTGAGAAGTCCGTTCGAGCGAGTGAGACGGACCGTGAGAAATTGCTTGTAGCGATTCCTAACAGAGAATAACCTCGCAGCGCAGTACATAGGACTGTTGTGTTCGGCATAATGAGTACGCTCTCAATTAAGAGCGAATCAGTTTATCTGCTTCACTAGCATGGCCTTATCTCCAGAATGTCGTGTCTAATAGTTTCTCGTATGTGGGCATAGTAAGTTTGTAGCCAGCCAGTCTCCCAGCCAGACTTGGGAGAATATCGCCAAGTTTGTAACCACACACTGGCACTGACTCCCAGCTTGTTCCGACGTACATGGTGTCCCAAAACTCAACGTCAAGCGGGAACCAGGGAGTAGGCCAGTTTATGACTAGTCAGGAAGAAATAAGAAAAAAAAATCGGAGTCATTAATTTTTTTAGATAAAAATTTTACAGAATATTTTTTTGGTAAAACTACAGGCATTCTGGTTTTATTTGTGATACTGATCAACAGCAGAGTTACTTAGGCTACCAATAAAAACATTAACAATTATATTTGCAAATTTTTTAGTCGTAGTACCTAAAAATGTTGCACGAGAAATTTTCAACGTTTTTCAAAAAATGCTCATATCATAAAAAACAAATCACTCGGATTTTTTTTTCTTATTTTTCCCTTGGTAGTCATAAACTGGCCTACTCCCTGGTTCCCGCTTGACGTTGATTTTTGGGACACGTTGTATATTGGTTGAGATTCAACAGGTCGAATACCAAACAATATGGTTACTTTTTTAATATTGATTATTCACTGATTTATTTAGTTTTTTTTTTATGGAAACTGACACGGTTGGCTACATCACCTACAACGTCCGTGATGTCAGCTCATAACACCGGGTGAACTAGGTGCCATGTCAGTGCTTCCCCCTTTGATCGTGCCGGCTACACTGAACTGGTCGGAAAACACAAACTATTTACATAGCCGTTTTAACTGACGTTTCATTCAGTGCGGTGGTACCAACCCGGGCGGGTTAAACCCTACCACCAAGTAATATTAGGAGGGAAGGGACCTACAGTTTTACGAGGAATCCGAACCTCGGTCAGCCTCCAACGGTCAGCGGTCACCCATCCAAGTACTGACCGCACCCAGCGTTGCTTAACATTCAATAGCGACAGTTGACTGTCTGCACCACTGAGCTATCGAGGCTGACAGTGCTTTATGTTATGTGTGGGGTCGGTACTTAAAAAGAATAGCCCCACTGCATATCTCCCCGCGCATGTCGTAAGAGGCGACTAAGGCATAAGGACAAGATGCCGTTCATAAGGGCGACAGGATAGCCACCTCTCACCTTGGCACGGTCTTTCCACCTAATAATGCAGCAGGTGGGTCTTCGTGCCTTACTTGCTGTTTGATAGGTTATCTTGTCCTAAAACTTTGCTAAATATGGGAGTCGGTGTTGTGCTGTAATTTACAAGAGTACTTGCAACATAACACCGACTACTCTGCTTGCCCCGATTGTCGGGATACAGCGTGTGGTATTTGTATTTTAAAACTTATATGAATAATATGAATATGAAAACTGGTTTGATTTCTCAACGAATGAAAAAAAAAGCTTTATTCACGAGAAGGCTAAAACCAAAGAGTTTGTATTACGTCGCTGCGCTCCTCGACGTAATACAAACTCTTTGGCTAAAACAATGAGCTAGAAAAGAAGAAGTGGATGATCAGCTAAGAACTAACTCGACACAATGTAGACTAGATAGAAATGTCCTACAGTTGAAGAGGAGACTACGAAATAATAATATACAGGGTGTTTCAGGATAGTGATTCGTAACTTCAGGGTTCGAAAAGGGTCCATATTTGAAGAGGAAAAGCTCTGAAACTTTTTCCCAGACTTTTTCACATTTTATAGTACTTTTTGGTGAAAATGGTTTCTTCGAGATTTGTTGGACGGGTAACGCCTTTTAACGTGGTCCGCCTTTAGTAAATAAATATAAAGGAATAACTTACATGCTTAACTAGTAAAATTGAACTGCATGTAGGTAAATTTCAAACACTTAAATTTGAATGACATAAAAAAAGGGGACTGGACTAGGTCATTGCACTCCCTAGACCTAGACAGCACTCACTGTTGCCAAATCTCCCCATACTCACTGTCCAACGAGTTCTTATTAAAATTTAAAATTTTTGAATGAAAAAAAAAATACAACGGAATTTCGATTTGAGTAATAAGGGATTTTTTTGTCCTAATAAATTAGTAGTAATAAGTACTTTCTATTCCCGAAGTTTTTCAAGCCTATCCCGAAACACCCGTATAAATGAATGTTTACACTTCGAAGCTGCTAATACATTCGCAGAGTCACGGGGATAAGCTGACTGCGAAAAAACAAATGTAACAGCGATGTTAATTTCTGCGCTTCCATTACGTGCGTTCTCGCTTTCGCGCTAAATAATGAAGAGCCATAAACATTCTGCGATGCTAACTGTGAAATACAGAGCCGGCTCTCCGCCCGCCGACGATGCGCGGTAACCCTATCTGCTTAGTTTTAAAATTCATTTTATGAGCGGAGTGCTCCGGATTACCTGCGATGGTGCGAAGTGAACCATGGAACAAAGAAAATTTAAGATGGAATGGATGAAATATGATCACACATGCATGAGTACTTGATTAGAAACATACTTATGTAGGATGTTAAAACAGTTTTTTTTTATGAAAACTGACACGTTTTTTTTTATGTAAACCAACATGGGTGTGGCTGTGCCGAGAGACCAATGGTGCAGTGGACAGAGCCAAAATCACCTACATACATACATACATATCACACACGCTGAATCCCGACAATCGGGGTAAGCAGAGTAATCGGTGTTGCGCTGCAAGAACTCTGGTAAATTACAGCACAACACCGACCACCACGTTTCGCAAAGTATTCGAACAAGATTCAATCGATCAAGCAGCAAGTAAGGCACGAAGACCCACCTGCTGCATGACTCGGTGGAAGACCATGCCAAGGTGAGAGGTGGCGAGCCCGTCGCCCTTTAGCACGGCATCTCAAAATCACCTCTCCTCGCGAAACCGCGCTCAGTTAGGTGCTATGCCAGCAGATTTGCGGACTGTTGCTAGGTTGTCTAGACCGTTAATACGTAGTTTGAAGAAATCCATGTTAAAGAATTCGGGAAACATACTAGCCGGAAGACAGTTCCACACCCTAGCGGTGCGACGAAGAATTGATTTAGAGAACGGATGGGTTCTCAAAAGCCCATTGTCAGCAACAAAAGGGTGCCGAGTCTCTCTGCGACGAGTCATGTGGAGATAGGACGGGTGGCAGGCAATAAGGGATGCTAGTTCCACAGAGCAGCGTCTGTGTTAGTATCTGTAAAACAGACTAAGGTTGGCAAAATATATTTTTTTTTTTTTATGGAACCTGACACGGTAGGCTACATCACCTACAACATCCGTATGTCAGCCCATAACACCGGGTGAACTTGGTGCCACGTCAGTGCTTCCCTTCGGTCGTGCCGGCTACACTGAACTGGACGAAAAACACAAACTATTTACATAGCCGTTTCGACCGACCTTTCATTCAGTGCGGTGGTACCAACCCGGGCGGGTATCAATAATAATCACCTACTACAGCCGTGATGTAAGCCCATAACTACTTGGTGAACTAGGTGCCATGTCAGTGCTTCCCTTCGATCGTGCCGGCTACATTGAACTGAATGGAAAACACAAACTATTTACATAGCCGTTTCGACCGACCTTTCATTCAGTGCGGTGGTAACAACCCGGGCGGACTCAACCCTAGCACCTAGTAAGGTAGGTACCTTCAGTTTTACGCGAGGTTTTACGTGAAATCCGTACCGAGTACTAGAAAAGGACGATTGCTTTAGCAGGTTCAGACGGATGCAGTTTATCTGATCTGAGAGTTTAGCAGTCTCCCAAGGCGGTGCCCAAGGCGATGAGACGGGGAAATGCAGGTAGCATTAATTCAAAATGGTTTGTATATTTATTTATTTTAATCGGTTTAAAGTGTTTTTAGGTTTCCGTATCCCGTACGGAAGCCTATTACTAAGCCTCCGCCGTCTGTCTGTCCGTCCGTCTGTCCGAGGGCTCTTGAACCGTAATAGGTAGCCCGTTGAAATTTTCACTATGATGAATATGTGTTACTATGGCGGATATAACAAATAATAAAAAAAGAAAATGTTAAAAATTAAGGGGGGCTCCCATACAACAAACGTGCGAAAAATCAATTAGTCACGCTACTGAATAATAGATGGCGCCACAGGCTTTTATACATTTCATTGTTGAAAGACAAAAGATAGGCGGATATTATTAATAGCGGATAGATACGGAAACCTCCGTGCGCGAGTAAAACTCGCACTGGACAGATTTTTTATTTTGCAGGCGAACAAGAATATTTTGTGCCTACGTATTTATTTTAAAGAAATATGATAAACTGCAAGTTAATACTTGAGAATCTATCAATGTTTTTGTATAAGTACCCAAATTTACATATTTACTACGGACTGGACCCTATTATAAGTATGGGAATAATAAAATACATTATGAATTTTATTTTTTTTAATCAAATTTTAAATAGGGTTTTAGGGAATATTTTAAATATTTAATATGTAAAATAACATTGATGATCCGGCCTGCGTTTAAAAGTCCCTGCCTGTAAAATTCGGGGGATGCGGTATCAACTCGGTAAGGGACGTAGCTCTGCCGGGCTTCCTCTCATCTACTCATAGTAATAAAATAATAAATAAATCCGATACTAGTCTACTTCACAACGACCAACACAATGTAAGCTTCCAATTTTGGGTCTGTCCAGGTGGGAAAGTAACACAACTCTTGAAACGCGACACAAGTCTTGCCACAAAAGCAACGAGGTCATTTTCCACTTTAGACAGAGCACACGCCCTTTGTTGTTCTGTGGTTCAGGATTGTGTGAAATACGTGTCCGGAGAAGGCGATGTTACATAACCAGTACGTGCTTCCTGGCGAGTATACTTGAATATACTTGGGGGTTTTCCACTTTCAACGAAAATTCTCAGTGGATTAAAACCGAAGTTATTTCGGTTTCCGATTCCCTTCTTTTATTTATCGCGTTTTGTTTATGTAACTGTGCGGGATTATGTCGAGAGTGGCTGCGGCCTTAAAAAAGGTTTTAAGCGCTGAAAATGTTTTTATTTTCGCTTATTTTACGTTCAGTGTTATGTAATGTAGGCACGTTTTACTAAACGTTTTCGTTATGGTATATTTTTCCGGGTTGAATAACATTTTTAACTTTATAGGGTTCTGTAAAAACTTCAAAAGAGGAAAAATAACCGACCCTTTATAGGATCACTCTCTTATCTGTATGTCTGTCTGTGATCCGAATCTACTGAACGAAAAAGTTGAAATTTGTTTGATACATATATTAATTTTAGATTTTTGGGGGACTAATTAGAAAATAAAAAAAAAACATTTCAAGTGCATCATGTAATGTACCAATGGAGAAAGGGTTCGTTTTAAGAAATACAAATATATATTTTTTTGTAATTTTCAAATGTATAGTTTATAAGATATTAAAGAAAATATACGAAAGTTGAGCCCCCCCCCCCCCCCCTTTATCTCCGAAACTACTGAACCGAAAATTTGGAAACAATAGGGAATATAGAGCCTCTATTTTAGTTTACAGGAAAACCTTAACGCAAATCTCAAGTTCTTACGGAAAGAGGAATGGCACGGAACGCTCCACGTGAGTTCGACTCGCACTTGACCACTGTTTTATATAGACAAGGCGCAGTATGAGACGGACCAAAGGTCGTCAGGCAATTTGCAGGTTCCATTCATTCAAAATTGTTTGTGAATTTATTTATTTTAATCGGTTTGACGTGTTTTTTATTCAGTTTTCAGTTTTTTTATTTTTTTTTAAAGTATACATAGTGTATGTATGGGTTTTCTTATATACAGTTTCGCTATGTGATAAAGTTTTCTTATAAAATTTACTGTATAAATTTTTAAACGTGCTCCTTTCTGCTTGCTTAAGCGCGTGTGTGTGTTTGTATACCTGTTATACACCTTCATATGTGTAACACATTATGCGTGCGCGCATGCATGAACCTGTATTTCAGTAGCAGTATAGTATTACCTAGGTATTATTACTTCTGTGAGAACTTTTCCACTCATTCACAGAAGCTTTCTCTTCAAACGGGTCGAAAATGAAACACGTTTCATAGAAATATGTATATACCTAGAAGGGGGATTAATTTATCGAGGAAGTAAAAAAGTGCATTGTTTTGAGTTTAGTGATATAGATAGTAATACGAGTTTTTTTTTATAAAAACCCGCATGTTTGGCTATGCCGAGGGATCAATGATGCAGTCGACCAATTAAATTCACCTCTTTTCGCGAAACCACGCTTAGTGAGATACCATGCCAGCAGATTTTACGGACTGTTACCGAGCTCCTAGCCTTGATGTGACGTTTGAAGACCCCCAGGTTAAAGGATTTGTGAAACACAATCGCCGGAAAACAGTAATTCCAAACCCTAGCGGTGCGACAAAGTAACGTTTTTGAGAAACGATGGTTCTCAAAAGCCCTATATCAAAAAGGGTGCCTCTTTGCGACGAGTGTTGAGGAGATAAGTGATTCTAGTTCTTTGGAGCACCGCCCATGACAACTGCTTATGTACTCCTATTCGAGCTCCTATTATTACTTTGTTCCGAAACATTTTACAGAAACAAGCACGATGTATCAATTTACATTAGGCGCGAAGGCATGTAGATAAAAATAAGAATATGATATGCCTATCTCTTTCACATTTCATCACTCGCGTATCTTCTGTCTGCTGCAAATGATGTGCACGCCGCCGAAATTTTGCGAGCAACTTTAAATGTTTTTTTTTATTGAAAGTGCGACATATGGCGCCGAGCCACACATAAGGTGTCTAACGACGCCCATGGAAATTCGGTCGCAAGCGTGCGTTGCGAATGCCATGCCGGCCTGACAGGTGCCCATTCACGCCTCTCTTGAAGGACCCGAGACTGTACTTGGGGGGGAATATATGAGCAGGGAGGGAGAGCGTTCCAGAGTTCACCGGTTCTGTAGAGGAAAGATCTGCGGAATCGATTGGTACGCATCCGCGGCAAGTCCAGCGTATAGGGATGCAATCCCTGCCCAGTGCGTGTGGTGCGGAGATGGAAAGGGGACGGCGGGATTGCGTTAAACAGCTCCTCCGAGCACTCCCCATGGAATAAGCGATAGAACACACTTAGGGAGCCGACATCCCTACGGTGTTGCAATGTATGCTACATCTGTCAATGCCGTTTCTGGATATTTATTCCCATGAACAATAGTCCCCACCGCGAGGAGTTTGTGTCTTTTGTACCGGATTTACCGCAAATATAAAAAAGCGGCGGCAACAAAGCACCCCAAGTCCAAATTAGAAAAGTTTCTGTCGCGACAGAACGCGCGCGTCTAGCGCCCGCAGCGAAGGCGGCGCTGCCGCCGGCGCCGGCGGCGTGACCGCGGGGGAATGGGCACGCGCTTGCTAATGTCTGCAGCTAACTTGCTAACTTGAATAAATGCCGACTGTTTCAAGCTTCAGTTACACGAGCGGTTACCTTAGCAGAAACCCCTTAAAAGTATAATGGATTTTGTTTTGTAGAACAGTGGTGACATTAATAATATGGATAAAACTAAGGGAAGAACTGACATGGCATCTAGTTCACCAAGGTGTTATCGGCTGACATCACGGATGTAGTAAGTGATGTAGTTAACCATGTCAGTTTCCATAAAAAAGTAACAATTTCAAATAAAATTATACTTTTATAACAGTTTAAAATATATATTTTGAAACTAGCCTAACCTTACTCAACCATAAACATTTATACACCGGTTAGACATGCTAAGTGACATTAATAAAAAACGGCCAAACGCGAGTCAGACTCGCGCACCGAGGTTTCCGCACCACAAAGATAAACGTTGAACAACACGCTTCTTGTATGGGGACACCCCTTAATTTTTAACTTTACAGTTTTTTTATTATTTGTTGTTATATCCGCCAAAATACTTTAACCGGCTAGCTATTACAGTTTCAAAGATACAGCTATAGGACGGACGGACCGACAGACAGATATAGGTTGCAGGCTTAGTAATAGGCTTCCGTACGTAGTACGGAAACCTAAAAAGGAGCGTATCCGATTCATAATAAGCGCCCAATTCTTTGAAAAACAATACAATCCATTTTAAAAACATCATAGGCTAAATTGATTGATAATGCAACGAAAAATTATTAGATTTACAACTACCCATACTCATCGTATACATTTTTCAAAGTCGTGTTTCGGCGGTAAGAAGATAATTTGTCGTCAGTCGTGTCTCAGATTGCTGTCACCGCGAGTCGTCGCATCGTCCTCCGGACCGGAGTGCTGTGTGCTCTAACGTCGGAAGCTCTGTCTGCATTGCTGAGAATAATATTGACTATAAACTACAAACTGAATATTTATTATAATTTTTATTAGAAGAATAAATATAGGTATAGATATATGCTATATATATGCTATTAGAATAATTAAACTGTTATTATATTTTACTTAGGAGGCAGGGTAGTCCGTGTTGTGCTGCAAGGATTCTGATAAATTACAGAACAACGTCGACCACCTCGTTTAGCAATGTATTCGGACAAGATAACTATCAAGTAACAAGTAAGTCACGAAGACCTACCATAGGTAGTAGTGTCTCCAGATGAAAAATATAAAAAGCGGCCAAGTGCATGTCGGGCCACGCGCAGTGTAGGGTTCCGTAGTTGCGGAACCCTATCAAAATAAATTATTTGATTATTTGTATAATTTTGTAGGGGAAATAAATGAATGTTAATTTGAAAAAGTTCTTCAACAGTGAAATGAGGGCTGTCGTCGGTACATTTAGATTGGTCGACTATTACTCGTCAACCTGTACAGCCTACTTAGCTGTGATAGTTTTCCTTTTAATTTCGATATTAATACTACTGCTGTGAATTTTTTCACTTATCTAATAACAACCGTTTAGCTGGCAGGGGGGGGGGGGGGGGGGCACTTGACTCTAACAAAAATTGGCACTTAAAAGCTTCTTAATAATTCGCAAACGGATCCCTAAATCTAAAAATGCTTTTCACAAACCCGCAATATTTTTCAAAGACCATCCAACGATACCCCACACGACGGGGTAGACATGAAAAAAAAAATTCACCCCACTTTACGTGTAGGGTAGGTACCCTAAAAAAAAATAATTTAAAAATTTTTATTTTACCACTTTGTCGGCGTTATTAATATGTATACCCATACCAACTGACAACTTTCTAGTACTAAGGGTCTCTGAGCTAAGCCGCGGACAGACAGACGGACAGACAGACAGACGGACATGGCGAAACTATAAGGGTTCCTTGTTGACTACGGAACCCTAAAAATCCGGATATTGCAAAGAAAAAATGCGGAATTAAAAAAAAGTCCGGACATGATTACATGAAATATATTCAATAAAATAATTTCAAAGTGCATTATACAAGGTGTTTCAGGATAGGCTTGAGAAAATTCAGGAATAGAAAGTACTCATTATTAGAAGAAAACAATACTTATCAACTTATCACTCAAATCGAAATTCCGTATTTTTGTTTTCATACAAAAATTGAAAATTTTGAAAAAAATTGAAAAATTGAAAGTTTCGGTCAAGTTCCTAACAATAATAGTAAGTATGTATAAAGGCGGAGGTTCTATTGGTCTGGGGAGGTGCGAATTGTGGGGAGACCGGAGGGAGGGTCACCCTTTCTAGCTTAGTGGGAGTAAACACACTGACGCAACAAAAACGATAGGACTCGCGTGAAATTCGTATTTAAAAAGGAGAAAGTAAGTAAGTAAGAAAGAAGGCCGAGCTGCTTTCCTGCGTTATTTTTATTTAGGCGCGCGGAACAATTCGGTTTGTATGAGGTCTACATTTTAGCGTAAACAGAACTTTATTTTATTTAGCCTATCCTGTGTTACGTATAGTAAAATGTGCTTATACTAAGTTTCATCAAGTTCGGATGATCGGTTTAAGAGTAATTGTGAAATACCTTTTTTTTATACTAAGCGCGACATTTGGCGCCGAGTCACCCATAAGGTGTCTAGCGACGCCAATGGACATTCGGACGCATGCGGGGGCTACGTATGCCATGCCGGCCTGAAAGGTGCCCATTCACGCCTCTCTTGAAGGTCCCGAGACTATACTTGGGGGGAAATATGTGGGCAGGTAGAGCGTTCCAGAGTTTACCGGTACCTATGCATAGAGAAAAGATTTCTAAAAATGGTCAATTTAATTTTAGTGTCATACATTTTAGTGTACCGTGTGGGGCCGGTACTTAAAAAGAATGTCCCCACTGCATCTCTCCCCATGCATGTCGTAAAAGGCGACTAAGGGATAAGGACAAGATGCCGTGCTGAAGGGCGACAGGCTCGCCACCTCTCACCTTGGCACGGTACTTTCACCGACTCATGCAGCAGGTGGGTCTTCGTGCCTTACTTGCTGCTTGATCGATTTAATCTTGTTCGAATACTTTGCGAAACGTGGTAGTCGGTGTTGTGCTGTAATTGACCAGAGTTCTTGCAGCACAACACCGATTACTCTGCTTACCCCGATTGTCGGGATTCAGCGTGTGTGATATGTATGTATGTATGTATGTATGTATGTACATTTTAGTGTCAAACAACAAGAGAAAAGCAAGAAATAATAAAAACCGCCATTAGTTTTAATAGTTTAAATGAATAAATACATATACGTACAGTGCCCGGCAGTAAATAGCAACCATCGATCTTTAGAAAGAGACAATCTGGTTGTAGAGCGTCGTCTCTGTCGCACAGAGACGTGCGAGTTCGTGCGACAGGGACAACACTCTACAACCGGATTGTCTTTTTCTAAAGCTCGATGTTCATTATTTACTTCCGGGTACCGTACGCGTTGTTTAAAACCTCGTTGTCAGCCCCTTGTTTGTCAGCCCCGTTAGCTCAGTGGTGCAGACAGTCGACTGTCGCTATTGATTGTTAAGCAACGCTGGGCGCGGTCAGTACTTGGATGGGTGACCGATCGACCGTTGGAGGCTGACCGTGGTTCGGATTCCACGTAATACTGTAGGTCCATTCCCTTCTTACCTTACTAGGTGGTAGGGTTTAACCCGCCCGGGTTGATACCACCGCACTGAATGAAACGTCGTCGGTCGAAACGGCTAAGTACATAGTTTGTGTTTTCCGTTCAGTTCAGTGTAGCCGGCACGAGCGAAGAGAAGCACTGACATGGCACCCGGTGTTATGGGCTGACATCACGGATGTTGTAGGTGATGTAGCCAACCGTGTCAGTTTCGATAAAAAAAACCTATTAGGATATTTAATTTTCATCTTATCAAAGACATCGATCGGTGTTAATTGGGCGCCTACGTAAGAACAGGTGGAATTACTGACAGGACGGCAGATACTGCGTTTGCTATAAAGTCGGCCGTGTGCACGGAACCTAGAGGAAAGGAAGTAAGCAATTAATTTTGATTGCTCCGAAGCGGAGACAGCGAGATCACTACTTTCTTAGCGTGTCGTCGGTTGAAACCTGGGACCTGGGGGGCATTGCCCTGCTGGCGTGTCTGTGTTGCCTTCAACTATTGATTACTAATGTGTCTAGGACGAGCTTACAAAAAGTCTAATTTAATTTCCTGTATAATCTCTAATTTTCTTATACGCAGTCCTGAATTTCCCATTAGGCCGTATAGGCCGCGGCCTAGGGGCGGCAGACTTCAGGGGACGGCAGATTTCCAAAGGCGCTAAAGAATATTACAAGTAACACTTGCGCTTTGGTATAGTCACTATAACAGAAACGGCTTACACTTTATTATAGTGTAAATAAGCCGTCAAGTTCGTGCGCGATAATGGACGCAATACTCAAGCAAGTCACTTGTGGATAGAGTTTTCGATCTATTAAATGCTAAATACGAGTATCATTTTGGTAAAGATTTATAGTACCCATTACGACTTAGTAATACTCCGATCCTATGTTATTTATGTTTTGCGCGGGCGGCGAAAGTCAAGTGGCCTATATATATACTAAAGAACAGTACAAGTCCGGCACTGATATAACTTATTATGTATTTATATATGAGTATAATTATACAATTAATGTATGTATTTTATCATCATTACCTCGACTGTTTTATATTTATTAAGATATGTCTATTGCTTCTATGTTTTACACAAGGTCAGAGAAGATCTTTCGGTCGATTGAGCATAACTAAATTTGAGGAAAAAGTTTACGTGTATACTATAAATAGAAGAGCCTTTCATTAATCATTCCATAAGTTTTAATCTATATCTCTATAGCTTTTTAAAACTAATTTACTGTGCTATGATGAGCTTAAAATTGATAAAAATACTATATCTATAAAACGGCTCTTTTGAGACAGATAACATCTAATGTCGGAGCCAATGTTTGAGATGTGCATGTAACCTAATAAATAAATATGTATATGTATATATTTTTTTTTATATAAACCAACATGGGTGGCTGTGTCGAGGGCCCAATGGTACAGTCGACAGAACCAAAAACCCCTCTCCTCGCGAAACCACGCTCAGTGAGGCGCCATGCCAGCAGATTTGTGGACTGTTGCTAGGCTGTCTAGCCCGTTGATACGACCTTTGAAGACACCCAGGTTAAAGAATTCGGGAAACACACTCGCCGGGAGACAGTTCCACACCCTAGCGGTGCGACAAAGAAACGATTTTGAGAACCGATGGGTTCTAAAAAGCCCAATGACAACAACATAAGGGTGCTCAGTCTCTCTGTGGCGAATGCTGCGAAGATAGGTTGAATGGCAAGGAATAAGGGAAGCAAGTTCCTCCGAGCAGCGTCCATGATAGTACCTGTAGAACAGACTGAGTGACCCTACAAATCGTCTGTGATTGTGATGTTTAATTTTTAAGGTGCCATGTCAGCAGCAGCCAGGCGGATTATAACAGTTGCTTACGGTGACACTTGGTCTGGGTCGTCTCTCACCCTATAATATGTTTGAGGGAGGCGATATGGCTTGCCCCGGTGTGATACTCATGAACGTGTGCTGTTTGTGGAGACTGGCCTGCTCCATGTGACAGTGTGGTGGGTATATAACTTCATACAATTTCATATTAAACATTTGTCATGAATTGCTGCATCTGTCATAAATCAGCACAGCGTGTTTAGGTAGTGGCAAACATTTTTATAAAGTAGACTAACTGCATATTGAAAAAAAAATCCAGTGAAGTTTCTTGTCAGTTCTTCTTCGCTGTGATAATCGAACTGGCGGAATGTTACAATATAAATATGTCAAATCTGAGCGCAGTGTACTGCCAAGAGATGATAATAAACAATAAACAACAACAAATAAATAAACAACAATCCATACTGATTGGGTACAATCCGAAGCTACGCTTTTTTCGCACTCACACAAGCGCGCGTCAGCGCACGCTGTCCGTACACAACCTTCCATTCTCACTTCCCTCGCTTTTATATATTTATTATATAAATAGTAATTATTTTAAAAGAACTATCTCTCTCTCTCTTTCTCTCTCTCTCTCTCTTTCTCTCTCTCTCTCTCTTTCAC